>JAWMQZ010000103.1:5494347-5522025 GCA_035584835.1 Tangara arthus | reverse complement strand
GAACCGGCCCATCCAGGTGAAGCCGGCGGACAGTGAGAGCCGAGGAGGTACCGCCCCCAAAAAACCCCAAAATCCCCCAAAATCCACCCCAAATCCCCCTGAATCTTCCCCCAAATCACCCTCCACCTCACCCCACACCACCCTGTCTCCAACCCCGGTGTCCCCAAATTACCCCAAGGCCACCCGTCAATGTGAGACCCCCAAGGCCACCCCACGTGTGTCCCTGTCCCTGTCTGGGGGGTCCCTCCGTGTCCCCATTCCCAGGAGCTGTCACCCTCTTCCCATTCCCAATGTCCCCATCCCATCCCTCCTGGAGTGTCACACCCCTCTGCGTGGCACTGTCCCCATGCCGGTGTCCCAGTACCAGTTGTGATGTCCCCGTGTCGTGGTGCCACCCATGGTGTCCCCATGCTGGTGTCCCAGTGCTACCTGCAGTGTCCTGGTGCCACCTGCAGTGTCCTGGTGCCTGTGTCCCTATGCTGGTGTCCTGGTCCCACCCGCGGTGTCCCTGTGCCTTTGTCCCCGTGCCCATGTCCCCATGATGGTGTCCCTCTGCCCATGTCCCGATGCCACCTGCAGTGTCCTGATGCCACCTGTGGTGTCCCTGTGCCCTGGTGCCTGTGTCCTCATGACGGTGTCCCGGTGCCCATGTCCCTGTGCCCATGTCCCCATGGCCATGTCCCCAGTGCCCGTGTCCCAGTGCCACCTGCGGTGTCCCTGTGCTCTTGTCCCCGTGCCCCTGTCCCCATGACAGTGTCTCCATGCCAATGTCCCAGTGCCACCCGTGGTGTCCCCATGCCCATGTCCCTGTGCCCATGTCCCGATGCCATCCGTGGTGTCCCAATGCCACCTGCAGTGTCCCTCTGCCCACGTCCCAGTGCCACCCGTGGTGTCCCTCTGCTCTTGTCGCTGTGCCCATGTCCCTATGCCCCTGTCCCCATGCCCATGTCCCAGTGTCACCCACTGGGTCCCTGGGCTCTTGTCTCCATGCCCATGTCCCCATGACCATGTCCCAGTGCCACCCATGGTGTTCCTGTGCCTCTGTCCCAACGCCACCTACGGTGTCCCCATGGCTGTGTCCCCCTGTCCCAGTGCCACCCGCGGTGTGCCCATGCCCATGTCCCTGTGCCTGTGTTCCCGTGCCCTTGTCCCCATGGCCATGACCCTGGTGCTCATGTCCCAGTGCCACCTGCAGTGTCCCTGTGCTCTTGTCCCCATGCCCGTGTCCCCCTGCCCCTGTCCCAATGCCACCTGTGGTATCCCTGTGTCCCTGTCCCCATGCCCCTGTCCCAACGCCACTCGCGGTGTCCCGATGCCCGTGTCCCCATGCCCCTGTCCCAATGCCACCACGATGTCCCGCAGAGGACCGGAAGCTCTTTGTGGGGATGCTGAGCAAGCAGCAGGCGGACGAGGACGTGCGCAAGATGTTCGAGCCCTTCGGCACCATCGACGAGTGCACGGTGCTGCGCGGCCCCGACGGCACCAGCAAAGGTGGGGACACCTGGGGGGACACCCCGGGGCGGGCGGGGTCCCTTGGGGGTCCCGGGGGGTCCCACAGGGGTCACCGGGGTGGGCACAGGGAGATCTGTGGGGCAGGGATGGGCTTTAGGGGGAGCACGGCAGGGATGGGGTTAATGGGGTTTGGGGGGTCCGTGGGCTGATGGGGGTGCAGGGGTGGGGTGGGACCCCCAGAGCTCCCTGGAACTGCCATGGGCCCAATGTCCTCGATGTCCCCAATGTCCCCGATGTCTCCGATGTCCCCAGGCTGCGCCTTCGTCAAGTTCCAGAGCCACGCGGAGGCCCAGGCCGCCATCGCCGCCCTGCACGGGAGCCGCACGCTGCCGGTGAGGGACCGTCCTCAGCGCTGTCACCTGCGGTGTCACCTTTGTCACCGCCCCCTTCATTGTCCCATCACTGTCCTCATCATCATCCCCTGCACTGTCACCTTCAGCATCCTCTTCATCGTCCCCTTTGTCATTCCCTTCATCATCCTCATCATTGTCCTCATCATTGTCCATGTCATTGTCTCCTTCACGGTACCCTTCATCATCCCCTTCATCATCCTTATCATCGTCTCCTTCATGGTCCCCTTTGTTGTCCCCCTCATCACCCTCATCATGGTTGTCATCCCCACTGTCACCCCCATCAGCCCCATGATCCTCATCGTGTCCTTTGTCACCCCTTCATCATCCTCCTCACCATCCTCACCACTGTCCCCACCATTCTCCCCTTCATCTCCTTCATCTTGCCCTTCATCTTCTCTGCCATCGTCCCATCATCATCCTCACCACTGTCCTCACCATCATCCCATCACCATCCTCACCGATGTCTGCATCATCATCCCACCATCATCCTCACCACAGTCCCCACCATCATTCCACCACCATCGTCGCCAATGTCCCCATCATCAACCCCATCCTAATCCTCTTCATCACCTCCACCATCATCGTCACCCCGTCACAACCCAACCACCACCCCCATCGCCGTTCCCACCACTGCCCCACTCCGTGTGACCCCAACTGACCTTGACTGACCACAACTGACCACGAGCGACCACGAGTGACCACGAGTGACTGCCGTGTCCCCGCAGGGCGCCTCGTCCAGCCTGGTGGTGAAGTTTGCGGACACGGAGAAGGAGCGGGGGCTGCGGCGCATGCAGCAGGTGGCCAGCCAGCTGGGCATGTTCAGCCCCATCGCCCTCCAGTTCGGCGCCTACAGCGCCTACACGCAGGCGGTACGGGGCACTGGGATGGACTGGGAGGGACTGGGAGGGACTGGGGGCACTGGGGACGCTGGGGGGATTGGGGACACTGGGGACAAAGGGGACACTGAGGGGACTGGGGACACTGGGGGGGATTGGGGACACTGGGGGCACTGGGAGGGACTGGGGACACTGAGGACAAAGGGGACACTGGGGAGACTGGGGTTACTGTGGGTGCTGGGGAGGCTGGGGGGACTGGGGAAATTGGGGACACTGGGAGGGATTGGGGACACTGGGGGGATCAAGGGGAAGGGGGTGGGATCCCCTAAAATCCAGCCTGAGGTGGTTGGGGTGATGGGTGATGGGAGGGGATGGGACACCAGGGTGACATCGAAGGGGACGTGCTGGTCCCACATCCCAGGGCGTTGGTGGCACTGGGGTGACATCCATGGGGACATGCTGGTCCCAGATGGGACATTGGAGTGACATCCATGGGGATCTGCTGGTCCTGGATGGGACACTGGGGTGACATCCATGGGGACGTACTGGTCCCACATCCTGGGGTGTTGGGGCGGGCTCCCGGGGCGGTGGTGGCCGTGGTGGCCGCGCGGTGCCAGGCGTGTCCCCACAGCTGATGCAGCAGCAGGCGGCCCTGGTGGCCGCGCACTCGGCCTACCTCAGCCCCATGGCCACCATGGCCGTCCAGATGCAGCACATGGGCACGGTCAACCCCAACGGGCTCATCGCCACCCCCCTGCCACCCTCCTCAGGTAACGGGGACAGCGGGAAGGGGATGGGGGACACGGGGATGGGGGTACTGGGGGTGGGGGGCAGCAGGGATGGGGACAATGGGGAGAGGACACAGGAATGGGGACGCCAGGGATGGGAACCTTGAGGAGGGACTCCAGGGATGGGGACACCATGGATGAGACATGGGATACAGGGGGACACCATGGATAGAATGGGGACACCATGGATGGGGTGGGGACACCAGGGATGGGACATCAGGAATGGAAACACCATGGATGGGCCATGGGATATGGGGGGACACCATGGATGGGATGGGGACACCAGGGGTGGGACGGGGACACTAAACCCCCACCACGCGGAGGGTTCCCCACCCTCCGGAGTCACAGTCCCGGTGGTGTCCCCGGGGTGTCCCGGTGCTGAGCCGGTGCTGAGCCGGCGGTGACCGTGCTGTCCCCAGGAACCAGCACCCCCCCGGCCATGGCAGCCACCCCCGTCCCGGCCATCGCGGCCCCGCTGAGCGTCAACGGCTACAGCCCCGTGCCCGCGCAGCCCGCGGGACCCCCCGCCCCCGACGCCGTCTACGCCGGGGGGGTCCCCCCCTTCCCAGGTGCCCCCCGACCCCTCCCCAGCCCCCCGAGCCCCACCGGGCCCCCCCCCTAACCGCCCCTGTGCCCCCAGCCCAGAGCCCCGCGGCCCCCGGGGACCCCCTGCAGCAGGCGTACGCTGGCATGCAGCACTACACTGGTGCGTACTGGGGCGACTGGGAGGGACTGGGAGGCACTGGGGGGCACTGGGAGGGGGGTGTGTGGTACTGGGGGGCACTGGGGGGACACTGGGAGGGGGTTGTGTGGTATTGGGGGGTACTGGGAAGGACTGGGGTGTTGTTGTGTGGCACTGGGAGGGACTGGGAGGGCACTGGGGGAACGGAGAAGGGCAGTGGGGGAGCTCTTGATGGGACTGGGGGGAACTGGGAGGGACTGGGTGGAACTGGGAGGGTGTTGGGTGGAACTAGGGTGGCACTGGTGTCACTGGTGGCACCGATGTCCCCGGTGACCCCGTGCCCCCCGTGCCCCCAGCCGCCTACCCGGCCGCCTACGGGCTGGTGAGCCCGGCCTTCGCCCCCCCGGGACCCCTGCTCGCCCCCCCGCCCCCTCCGCAGCAGCAGCAGCGTGAAGGTGAGACCCCCCTGGGACCCCCCGAAATTCCCCAGGACCCCCGAGACCCCCCCGGGACTCCCCAAAACTCCCCGGATCCCCAAGACCCCCCCGGGACTCCCCAAAACTCCCCGGGACCCCCGAGATTCCCCCGGGACCCCAGTTTTGGGTTGAGAGTCCCGGTTTTGGGGTCTTGTGTTGGATTTGGGTTGGCAGCCCCGGTTTTGGCATGCTGTGTCCATTTTGGGTTGGCAGCCCCGGTTTTGGGATCCTGTGTCTGGTTTGGGTTGAGAGCCCTGGTTTTGGGGTGCTGTGTCCATTATGGGTTGAGAGCCTCAGTTTTGGGATCCTGTGTCAGTTTTGGGTTGACAACCGTGGTTTTGGGGTCTGTGTCTGGTTTGGTTTGGCAGCCCCAGTTTTGGGGTCCCGTGTCAGTTTTGGGTTGGCAGCCCCAGTTTTGGGGTCCCGTGTCAGTTTTGGGTTAAGACCCCCAGTTTTGGGGTCTGTGTCCATTTTGTGTTGAGAGCCCCGGTTTTGGGATCCCATGTCTGGTTTGGGTTGGCAGCCCCGGTTTTGGGGTCCATGTCAGTTTTGGTTTGGTAGCCCCGGTTTTGGGGTCCGGTCGGTTTTGGGGACGCAGTCCCAGGTGTGACCCCGCTCCCTCCGCAGGCCCCGAGGGCTGTAACATCTTCATCTACCACCTGCCCCAGGAGTTCGCCGACACCGAGATCCTGCAGATGTTCCTCCCCTTCGGCAACGTCATCTCCGCCAAGGTCTTCGTGGACAGGGCCACCAACCAGAGCAAGTGCTTCGGTAGGGACACGGGACATCGGGGACATTGGGGACAATGGGGATAGTGGGGACACTGGGGACATTGAGGACATTGGGGACATTGAGGACATTGGGGATTTTGGGGACATTGGGGACAATGGGGATAATGGGGACAATGGGGACATTGGGGACATTGAGGACGCTGGGGATAATGGGGACATTGGGGACAATGGGGACATTAGGGACAATGGGGACATCGGGGACATTGGGGACTTTGGGGACAATGAGGACAATGGGGACAATGGGGACATTGCGGACATGGGGGTATTGGGATATGGGATAGTCAATGTGGGATATGGGGGCACTGGGGACATTGGGGACATCAGGGACATTGGGGACAATGAGGACAATGAGGATAATGGAGATAATGAGATATGGGGATACTTGGACACTGGGGACATTGGGGATATCAGGGACATAGGGGACACAGGGACACTGGGGACACGGGGACAGAGGGACAATGGGATATGGGATAGGGGATGTGGGATATGGGGACACTGGAGACATTAGGGACATTGGGATATGGGGACATGGGGCCAGGGGCCCCAAATCCTCCCTGTCCTTCCTGTCCGCCCTGGCCCCATATCCCCCCCATGTCCCCATGTCCCCAATGCCCCCCCCCCCCCCGATGTCCCCGATGTCCCCGCAGGCTTCGTGAGCTTTGACAACCCCGCGAGCGCCCAGGCCGCCATCCAGGCCATGAACGGCTTCCAGATCGGGATGAAGCGGCTCAAGGTGCAGCTCAAGAGGCCCAAAGACGCCAACCGGCCCTACTGAGCCCGGTGAGACCCCTGGGACACCCCTGGGACCACCTGGGACACCCCCGGGACACCCCCAGGATACCCCTGGGACACCCCCAGGACCCCCTGGGACACCCCTATGACACCCCTGGGACCCCCCCGGGACAGCCTCAGGACCCTCTGGAACCCCCAGGACACTCTGGGACCCTCCTGGAACCTCTCCAGGGCTTGAAAACCCCTGGGGATCCCCTTGAGACCCCCCTCAGGACCTCCCCCCAGAACTTCCCCAGACCCACCATGACCCCACCAGGCTGGGAACCCCCTGAGCCCCCCAAACCCCCAGGTTGGGATGTCCCCCCATTGGGATTTGTGGGGTCCTTGGGGTTTTGGGGGGCTGGAAGTGCCCCGGGGGGGTATTTGGGATGTCCCCCATTGGGATTTGGGGTGTCCCAGGGTTTTAGGGGGGCAGAAAGTGCCCCCCAAACCCTGTTTAACCCCTCCATCCCCAAATTTTCCCTCCCCAGGTCCGGAGCCTCCGGAGCAGCACCTTTGGGTGCCCCCTCATTGCAGAGCAGCCCCCCCAAACCCAGCGGTGCCCGGGGGGGGGGGGGGCTCGGTCCTACTGGGGGGGGCCCCAGACCCCCCCACGCTCAGGAAGGATGGACCCCCCCTCCAGGCCCCATCCGACCCCCCCAGTCCATCCCAGTCCAGCCCAGTCCAGCCCAGTGCAGGGTGCCAGTGCCCCCCCCACAGCAGCCACATCCACTCCGTTTTTGGGGGGGTCGTGCCCACCCTGGGGGGACCCCAAAAGGACCCCCCCTCACTCCCACCCCCTCCCCAGGGACCCTTCTTGGGGCTTTTCTCACCAAACAGGACCAAAAGCAGCTCCAAACTGGGGGGGGGGGGTGGTGTCTCTGGGGGGTCACGGGGGGTCCTGGGGGTCTTTGGGGGTCCCAAAGGCGGGGACACGGCCCCCCCATGTCCTCCCGGGGGCGCAGCGGGACCCCAACACTGCCACTGCCACCCGCTCCGCCCACAACCTGCCTCAGTTTCCCCTCGGGATGGGCCAGCACTGGGATGGGATGGGATGGGATGGGACTGGGATAAACTGGGACTGGGATTGGGATAAACTGGGATTGGGATAAACTGGTACTGGGATGCTCCATTACTGGGATAAACTGGCACTAGGATGGGCTGGGACTGGGATAAAGTGGCACGGGGATGGATTGGGACTCGGATGGACTTGGACTGGGATAATCTGGCACTGGGATGGATCAGCACTGGGCTGTTCCATCACTCGGATGCTCTGGAACTGGGATGATCCCCATGGGGATGTTCCATACTGGGATGCTCCAGCACTGGGATGCTCCAGCACTGGGATGTTCCACCACGGGGATGCTCTGATATTGGGATGAACCCACAGCAGGAGACCCCACAGCAGAGGATCCCACAACAGGAGATCCCACAGCAGATGATCCCACAGTGGGATGATCCCACAGCAGATCCCACAGCAGGATGATCGCAGAGCAGAGGATCCTACAGCAGGAGATCCCACAGCATGATGTTCCAGCCTGGGGATGGTCCCACACCAGGATGCTCCAATCCGGAATGTTCCGCCCTGGGGATGCTCCATTATTGCATCCAAGGTCAGAGGGATCCAGGACCGGAATGTTCCAACACCAGAACGTTCCATCAGATGCTCCAACACTGGAATGATCCAATCCCGGAATTCCCCAGCCATGGGACGCTTCAGCACCGGAATGCCCTGACCCCAGGATGTCCCCACTCTGGGACGTCCCCTTTCCGAGATGTCCCCATTCCGGGATGTCCCCATTCCGGGATGTCCCCACTGTTTGGGATGTCCCCACTTTTTGGGATGTCCCCACTGTTTGGGATGTCCCCACCAGGAGCCAGATGGACACGGAGTGGCCGATCCCAGGAATTCCTGGGAACTCCAAACCAGCCAAATCCAGGGGACACTGGGGGACACCGGGAGCAGCCAGAGCAGGGACAGGGACACGGACATGGACATGGACACACGGCTCCAGCCCCAAATCCCCAACCCCAAATGATCCCAAATCCCAAACCCAAAATGATCCCAAATCCGGGGGGTGCCGGCCCCCACCAGCCAAACCGGGGCCGTGTCCAACCCGGAGCCTCCCAGGACCCCGAACCCCAACATCCCCAACCAGTGCCCCAAACTAGTGCCCCAAACTGGGCCAGTGCCCCCAAACCAGTGCCCCCAGTGCCCCAAACAGGGCCGGTGCCCCCCAAACTGGGCCAGTGCCCCCCAAACCAGTGCCCCCAGCACCCCCAAACTGGGACAATTCCCCTCCAGCCCCCCCCAGGTGGGGTCGGTGCCACCCCAGCTCCCCCAGACTGGGTCAGGGTCCCCCCCCAAACTGGGTCCAATATCCCCCTAAGCCCCCCCAAACTGGGCCGGGCCCCCCCAGTTCCCCCCAAACTGGGTCAGGGCACCCCCAAACGGGGTCAACGCTCCCCCAGCCCCCCAAATCCTCACCCCAGTGCCCCCAGCACCCCCAAACCAGTGCCCCCCCTCTTCACCCCCATCCCTGCTGTACATAAGGGGGGGGTGTTGGGCCCCCTCTGTGTCCCCCCCATTTTGGGGGGGTTTGGGACCTGCTGGGTTGATTTTGGGGGGTGGGGGGGTTTGGGGGGCGTTGGGGGAGGGGCAGTGAAGCCCCCTGGGCTCAAGGCTTTATTTATTTGCTATTTATTGCAGTTCCTTTCAGAATTGACTTTTTTTCTCTCTCTTTTTTTTTTTGGTTTTTCTGTCGAAATAAAACAAAACAAAACAAAACAAAAAAAAAAAACCACCTTAAAAACCCACTAAATTCCCAAAGTCCAGAAGTTTGAAACCATCCCTGGATTCTCCCAGATTTTGGGGGGACATGGGAGCCCCCCCAGGGGAAGGAGCATGGCCACGGCCCTCCGGAATTTCCTCAATAAATCAATTTATTTAAAAGAATATGTTACAATTAATTACACTAAAGGGGCTTTTCCCGACCAGAAACCCGAGGAATGGGAGCAGCTGGAAGAGGGAAAATGGGACAAGAGGGGGGAAGGGTTTTGGTTTTATATTTTTTTGACCAATTTCTCCCTTTTTTGGGTTTTTTTTTTCTGCTTTTTGGATTTAAAAAAAATCCACAGGAAGATGGCTGAGTTCTCCTTGATCCGTTGGAATTTGGGGCTAGCGGGAAAATTGGGATCAAAATTAAAGTTTTCCTGGGATTTTACCCAAACTAGGGGTGCTGAAGGAGATTTTAGGGGGGATTTTGGGGATCCCAAACCTCTCCCAGTTTCCCTCCCCCATTCCTGGGTTTTTCACAGCTCGGGGCTCCCGAGGACAACGGAAATCCAATTAATTACAGGGATCCAATTAATGGAATTAATTCCCGGTTCTTGGCTGCTCTGGAGCCGAGGATTTGGGATTTTCCCCCCTAAAAAATCTTCCCCCATCCTGGCTCCAGGGGGAGGAGTGGGGAAAACCCCTTCCCAAAAAGGGAATTTTGGGGAAAATCCCACTTTGGAGCAATTCTGGCACATTCCAGAGGTCGGGAATGAGGCCGGGATGCTCCTGCTGGGTTTGGTTCCAAATATTCCCAAATCCACCCCAAACCTTGGTGGGACCAGCTCCAGGCCAGCCCCAAACCAGGCAAAACCAGCTTTTCCAGGTGCTTTTTTCCTTCCCAAAACATGGAAAAAAATCCCACTCAAAACCAGGGAAAAACAGCTTTTCCATAATTTTTCCTTCTAGGAATTGCTCAGCTGCTGGATCCAAGGAAAAATCCCGCTCAAAACCAAGGAAAAAATGGCTTTTCCACCTTATTTTTCCTCCCAAAACATGGAAAAATTGCACTGAAATCCAGGAAAAATGGCTTTTCCAGGTGATTTTTCCAGCTGGAAGCTGCTCAGCCTCCTGGACCGTGGATAAAACCTGCTCAAATCCAAGGAAAAATGGCTTTTCCACCTTATTTTTCCTCTCAAAAGATGGGAAAGACCCACTCCAAATTCTGGAAAATATTTTTTCCAGAGGGTTTTTCCCTCTGGCAGCTGCTCATCCACCCAAGACATGGAAAATTCCTGCTCCAAACCAGGGAAAAAAGGCTTTTCCAGCTCATTTTTCCCTCCTGAGAACATCTCAGCCACTGGATCTGTGGAAAAATCCTGTTCAAAACCAGGGAAAATGAGTTTTCCACCTTATTTTTCCTCCAGAACTATGGAAAAAAATCCTGCTCAAAATGAGGGAAAATTGTTTTTTTCCAAGTTATTTTTCCTGCTTGGACACCCAAGTCATGGATAAAAAGTGCTCAAAAATAGGGAAAAATGGCTTTTTGAGGTTATTTTTCCCTCCTGGGAGCTGCCCAGCCACTGGATCCAGGGAAAAATCCCATCAAAAATAGGGAAAAGTGGCTTTTCCAGGTTATTTTTCCTCTTGGGAGCTGCTCATCCCCACCCAGGGGCAGCCTTGAGATCCTGGAATCTCCCAGATCCCAACCCAAGGAGCCAGGCACACCCAAATCCCTGGGAAAACACCCCAAAAAGCAGGAATACAAATCCATGAGCGGGATCCTTGTGCCAGGAGAGGCATTTCCTTGGAATTTTACCCCTTTTGGATGTTTTTCCTGGTTTTTTTTTTTATGTGTAGTGATTAAAAACGGATTGGGAGGAGAAACAGGCGGAAAATCCCTTTAAAGAGCTGCTGCCACCCCGTGGGATTTTAAAGGAATTATTCCCATGGATGCCCAGGCAGGAATGGAACATTCCCAGGGCTTTTTCCTGCTTTTCCCCCATCCCTATTTTTCCACATCTGACCCAGCAGAAACAACAACTTCTTAATTCCAGTTGTAAAAAAAAAAAAAAAATTAAAAAAAAAAAAAATCCCAAAATTCCCAGCCTGGAGCTGGATCTGAGTGGGAAAAAGGAGCCCCCTCAGGTGGCTTTTCCCAGTTTGTTTTTTGTTTTTTTGTTGTTTTTTTTTTCCTCTGGAATTCCATAAAGATGACGGGCACGAATGGATTTGGAATTAATGAGATTTAGTTTGGGGGGTGGGCTTTAATACAATAACGGATTTTTGGGGTTCCTGGAAAAGCTCCCGGGGTTAAGTGGCCGCGTCCCTTTGCTGTGACCTGACCAGCTGGAAAAGGTTCTGGAAAAGAAGGAAAGGGGGACAAGGTGAAGGTGGCAGAACCCCGGGATTCCCACCGGGAAAATGGGATTGAGGAGAGGCTGGGAATGGCTCAGATCCCAGGCAGGGTTTAAACTCACCTGGAGGGTCCCAATCTCAATCCCAGTGCCAATTCCAATTCCAAATCCAATTTAAATTCAAATTCCAATTTAAATTCAAATTCTAATCCCAATTCCAATCCCAACTCCAATTCTCATTGCAATTTCAATTCCAATTGCAATCCCAATTTAAATTTCTATTCCAATGCCAATCCCAATTTAAATTTCTATTCCAATGCCAATCCCAATTTAAATTCCAATTCCAATTTAAATGTTAATTCTAATCCCAAATTCCAATTCTAATGCCAATTCCAATCCCAACTCCAATTCCAATATCAATTTAAATCCCAATCCCAATCCCAATTCCAATTCCAATTCCAATCTCAATCTCAATTTAAATTCCAATTCCAATTCCAATCCCAATCCCAATTCCAATTTAAATTCCAATTCTAATCCCAATTCCAATCCCAACTCCAATTGCAATTCCAATTGCAATCCCAATGCCAATCCCAATTTAAACTTCTATTCCAACACCAATCCCAACTTAAATTCCAATTCTAATCCCAATTCCAATTTAAATTTAAATTCCAATCCCAATCCCAATTCTTATCTCAATTCCAATCCCAATCCCAATTCCAGTTTAAAATTCTCTTTAAAGCAGGAGGAGGAAGGAAATGGGATGGAGAAGGAAGATTTCCCAGATTTATCCTGGCCATTCCCACCTCCAGGAGCCTTTTCCCAGATTTTTCCCAGATTTATCCCCAGCTCCAGGAGCCTTTTCCCAACACTGCAGCTCCTTTTTCCAGCTGCTCCATGAAACCTTCCCCAGCTCCAGAGCTCCTCCCCTGCTCTTCCCCATCCTGGGATTATCCAGTCATTCCCTGTGGGAATTATGGACCAGGAGAAGCATTTCCCACTGAAAGCCACCTGGGGAAGGGAGAAGTTTGGAATTCTCACCTCCTTCCTCCACTTGAGCTCGCAGAACACTCGCTCGAAGCACTCGTGCATGTAATTGAACTGTGGGGGGAAAAAACGGGAATCAGGGAAAATCCAGGGAAAAACCAGGAGATCCAGGGGGAGGGAGGAGATCCAGAGGGGAACTGGGACTTCTGGGCAGGAGCCAGGAGCTCCAGGGAGGAACTGGGGGCTCCAGACTGGAGTCAGGAGTTCCTGGTTCCTGTTTGGAGGTTATGGGTTTAGGAGCTCCAGGGAGGAACCAGGAGCTCCCAGGAGGAACCAGAACCTCCAGGGAAAATCCAGGAGCTCCAGGGAAAAAAAAAGGAGCTCCCAGAGGAATTTCAGAGAGGAACCAGAAGCTCCAGGTAGGAACCAGGAATTCCAAACAGGAGCCAGCAGCTCCTGGGTCCAGCAGCTCCAGAGGGGTTCTGAGGAATTCCAGGTGGGATTTGAGAGAATTCTGGGTGGGATTGGGACACTCATGATCCTGTTCCTGAGGGAATTCCAGGCAGGGTTTGAGGGAATTCCGGGCAGGATGTGAGGCACTCACAATCCCATTCCCAAGGGAAATTCTAGGTGGGATTTGAGGGAATTCCAGGTGGGACTGGGACACTCACACATCCCATTCCCAAAGGAATTCCAGGCAGGGTTTTAGGGTATTCCAGGTGGGATTTGAGGGCATTCCGGGCAGGACTGGGACACACACATCCCATTCCCAAGGGAATTCCTGGGTGGAATTCGAGAGAACTATGGGTGGGGTTTGAGAGCATTCCAGGTGGGATTGGGACACTCAGAATCCCATTCCCAAGGGAATTCTGGAATTTGAGGGCATTCCAGGTGGGATTGGGACACTCAGGATCCCATTCCCAAGGGAATTCTGGAATTTGAGGGCATTCGAGGAGGGGTTTGAGGGAATTCTGGGCGGCACTGGGACAGGGACACTCACAATCCCATTCCCAAGGAAATTCCAGGCAGGGTTTGAGGCAATTCTGGGCAGGATTTGAGGCAATTCCAGGCAGGATTTGAGGGAATTCTGGGTGGAATTTGAGGCAATTCTGGGCGGGGTTTCAGGCCATTCGGGGCAGGACTGGGACAGGGACACTCACAATCCCATTCCCAAGGGAATTCTGGGCAGGATTGGAGGGAATTCTGGGTGGGATTTGAGGCAATTCTGAGCAGGGTTTGAGGGAATTCTGGGCAGGATTTGAGGCAACTCTGGGTGGGATTTGAGGGAATTCCAGGCAAGATTTGAGAGCATTCGGGGCAGGACTGGGACAGGGACACTCACAACCCCATTCCCAAGGGAATTCTGGGCGGGATTGGAGGGAATTCTGGGCAGGATTGGGACAGGGACACTCACGTAGGGGGTGAAGATCTTGACCCAGCGCGGTTTCTTCTCGGCGCGCGCGTACTCGAAGCAGAAGGCCATGCCCTCCTCGTCCGTGTCCCAGCGCTGCATCTCCTCCCACTCGAAGGCGATCACCTGGTTCTGCACAATTCCCAAACCCAGCTGAGCCAGGATCCCGGCCAGGGGAGCCGGGGGAGCCCCCGGGCTCAGGGTGGTTCAGGGGGTGAGGGGAAAGGAGGATTGGTCTCAGGTTTAGCACAGGGAGGATTCCCAGGGTTATCCGTGGTTCCCAAATCCCAGCAGGGAGCTCAGGGAGATCCCAGGGATTTGCAAATCCAAAGGTGTGAGGTCAGTGATGATCCCAGGGAACTGGGATGATCCCCAGGGATTTAGGAACACAGTCCAGGTGCAAACCAAGGTGTGAAATAAGAGGTAATCCCAGGGGTCCCAGGGATGATCCCAGCACAACCTCCAGGGATTTGGGAACACTGTCCAGGTGCAAATCCAAAGGTGTTGGGCTGGGGATGATCCCCAGGGATTTGGAGACAAGGAGCAGGTGCAAATCCATGTTCTGAGGTCAGGGATGATCCCAGGGATTTGGGAACACAGTGATGGTACAAATCAAGGTGGGAGGCTGGGGATGACCCCAGGGATTTGGGAACACGGTGATGATGTAAAACCCACGGTGAGCTCAGGGACAACACCAGGGAGTTGGGATCACCCCAGGGATTTGGGAACAGGGTGATGGTGCAAAACCCAGGCTGTGAGCTCGGGGACAATCCCAGGGAGCTGGGGTGACAATCCCAGGGGTTTGGGAACACGGTGATGGCGTAAAACCCACGGTGTGAGCTTGGGGACAATCTCAGGGATTTGGGAGCAGGGTGATGGTGTAAAACCCAGGCTGTGAGCTCGGGGACAATCCCAGAGATTTGGGAACAGGGTGATGGTGTAAAACCAAGGTGTGAGCTCAGGGACAATCCCACAGATGTGGGAGCAGGGTGATGGTATAAAACCCAGTCTGTGAGCTCGGGGACAATCCCAGGGATTTGGGAACAGGGCTGGGGAACAACCCCAGGGATTTGGGGTGATCCCAGGGATTAGGGAGGGCGCAGATGCAGGGCTGTGGGGTCGGAGGTGACCTGGGGCTGGCAGGGCTGGCAGGGAGTACCTCGAGCTGGCCCTCCTCGGTGCAGGCGTGCAGTTTGAAGTGGCGGATGCTGATGGCAGAGATGACGTGGCCCTTGCGCCGCGAGTCGCACGAGCAGTGAGGGAAGGTGATCTCGTTGTAGCCCTCGCACGTCCGCAGCATGTTCAGGTACTGTGGGGACAGCCCAGTCACCCGGGGTCCCTGGGGTTCACCAGGATGCCAGGGAGGCACCGGGATCCCAGGGAATGCACCAGGATCCTGGGGGTTCACCAGGATCTCAGGGAATGCACCGGGACCCCAAGGAGTCACTGGAGTCCCAGGGGTTCACCAGGATCTCAGGGAATGCACAGGGATCCCAAGGAGTCACCAGGATGCCAGGGAGTCACTGAGATCCCAGGGAATGCACCAGGATTCCAGGGAGTCACTGGGGTGCCAGGAAATGCACTGGGATTGCAGGGAGTCACCGGGGTGCCCGGGGTTCACCAGGGTCCCAGGGAATGCACTGGGATGCCGGGGAGTCACCAGGATCCTGGGGGTTCACCAGGATTCCAGGGAATTCAACAGGATCCCAGGGAATGCACCGGGGTCCCAGGGAATTCACTGGGATCCCAGGAGTCACTGGGATGCCAGGGAATGCACCGAGACCTCAGGGAGTCACAAGAACGTCAGGGAATGCACCAGGATCCTGGGGGTTCACCAGGATCTCAGGGAATGCACAGGGACCCCAAGGAGTCACCAGGATGCCAGGGAGTCACTGAGATCCCAGGGAATGCACCAGGATTCCAGGGAGTCACCAGGGCCCCAGGGGTTCACCAGGGTCCCAGGGAATGCACTGGGACCCCAGGGAGTCACTGGGATGCCAGGGAATGCACCAGGATGCCAGGGAGACACTGTGATGCCAGGGAGACATCAGGATTCCAGGGAATGCACTGGGATCCCAGGGAGTCACTGGGATTCCAGAAAATTCACCAGGATCCCAGGGGTTCACCGGGGTGCCAGGGAATGCACCGGGGTGCCAGGGAGTCACAGGGATGCGAGCAAACACACCGGGATTCCAGGGAATTCACTGGGATTCTGGGATCCACCAGGATCTCAGGGATCTCAGGGAATTCACCAGGATACCAGGGATTCACCGGGATCCCAGGGAATGCACCGGGATGCCAGGGAATGCACCGGGGTGCCAGGGAGTCACTGGGGGCCCAGGGAATGCACTGGGATCGCAGGGAATTCACCAGGATTCCAGGGAATGCACTGGGATTCCAGGGAATTCACTGGGGTTCCAGGGAGTCACCAGCATCCTGGGATTCACCAGGATTTCAGGGATCTCAGGGAATTCACCAGGATTCCAGGGAATTCACTCACCATGACCATCTTCCTCTGCTCGCAGAGCTTCTGCAGCTGGTAGGATTTCTCCTCGGCTTTGATGTAGCCTTTCTTGACATCATCAACGGCCTGGGGATGGGAAAAAACATGGGAAAAATCTGGGAAAAATCCAGGGTTTGGGATGGGAGGAGGAGGAGCCACCTCATGCTTCACCCTCAGGGACCTGTGGGACCTTGGGGTGGCCCAAGAACTTTGGGGTGTCTCAATCCCAGAAAAACAACCAAAACCCCATCTCACCTTGGGATCAACTATGGGACCCAAGGACCCCATGAGGTGTTCTCCACACCCAAAGGGGCATTCCAGAGAAATTCCAGCTGGGAATTCCTCACCTGCAGGACCTTGGGGTGGCCTGAGAACCTTGGGGTGTCTCAATCCCATAAAAACAACCAAAACCCCATCATGCCTTGGGATCAACAATGGGATCCAATGACCCCATAAGGGATTTTCTCCACCCAGAGGGGCATTGCAGAGGAATTCCAGCTGGGAATTCCTGCCGGGAATTCTTCATCTGCAGGACCTTGGAGTGGCCTGAGAACCTTGGGGTGGCCCAAGAACCTTGGGATTCAATCCCATAAAAACAACCGAAACCCCATCCCACCTTGGGATCAACAACGGGACTCAATAACCCCACAAGGTGTTCTCCCCACCCAAAGGGACATTCCAGAGGAATTCCATCTGGGAATTCCTCACCTGCAGGACCTTGGGGTGTCTCAATCCCACAACAACAACTGAAACTCCATCCTACCTTGAGATCAGCAATGGGACCCAATGACCCCATAAGGTGTTCTCCCCACCCAAAGGGGCGTTCCAGAGGAATTCCAGGTGGGAATTCCGTACCTGGTGGAAGAAGTAGGCGACGGCCAGGTCGTTGTCGTTGAGCAGCGCCTCCTCCTCGGTGGTGAAGAGCCACTTGCGCAGGGTCAGGCACGTCCCCGGCACGGCCGAGGTGTAGTTCTGCACGTAGAGTTTGTGGGGGAACTCGTTGGGAGCCAACTTCCGCACTGGCAACGGCCCGGCAGAGCCCGGAGAGGCCGCGGAATGTCGGGGTCAGGGCGTGGGGAGGACAGGGGTTCCAGGAGAGCCAACAAAAAAATCGGCGTTAAAATGGGGTTTTCCCACAGGGAGCCGTCAAAAATGATCCCAAATCCTTCCAGAATGGTCCCAAATTCTTTAGAATTACCCCAGATTCTCCAGAATGACCCCAAATCCTTCCAGAGTGATACCAAATTCTCCAGAATGGTCACAAATCCTTCCAGAATGGTCACAAACCCTTCCAGAGTGATCCCAAATCCTTCCAGAGTGATCCCACATCCTCCAGAATGACCCCAAATCCTTCCAGAGTGATACCAAATTCTCCAGAATGACCCCAAATCCTTCCAGAATGGTCACAAACCCTTCCAGAATTATCCCAAATCCTCCAGAATTACTCAAATCCTCCAGAATTACCCCAAATTCTTCAGAATTAACCCAAATCCTCCAGAATGACACCAAATCCTTCCAGAGTTACCCCAAATCCTTCCAGAAGGGTCCCAAATCCTTCCAGAATGATCCCATATACTTTCAGACTGATCCCAAATCCTTCCAGAATGGTCCTCAAATCTTCCAAATTATCCCCAAATCCTTCCAGAATGATCCCAAATCCCTTCAAAAGCCCCGGAATCTGGAGGAACATCTCAAAAATCCCAGGTGTGGTTCTGCATGTAGAGCTTGAGGGGGAACTTGTTGAGAGCAAATTTCCACACTGGGAATGGCCCAGAAATCAGGGAAAAATAATGGAAAAATATTGGAAAAAAAATGGAATGCTGAGGTCAGCATGTGGAAAGGACAGGGATTCCAGGAAAACCCAGAAATTGGCATTAAAATGGGGTTTTCTCAGAGGGAACCTTCAAAAATGATCCCAAATCCTTCCAGAGTGATCCCAAAGCCTCCAGAATGATCCCAAATCCCTCCAAATCTGGAGGAACATCCCGAAAATCCCGGGTGTGGTTCTGTACATGGAGCTTGTGGGGGAACTCGTTCAGAGCCAACTTCTGCACTGGGAAAACCTGGGAAATCAGGGAAACATTCCCTCCAATTGAGCCAGGGGAGGTCCAGGTTGGATATTCGGGAATATTTCCCCATGGAAAAGGTGATCAGGTGTTGGAAGGGGATGCTCAGGGCAGGGTGGAGCCACCATTCCTGGGAATTATCCCAAAATCTCCTGGAAGTGGCACCTGGGGGACGGAATTTGGTGGGATTGGCCTCAATCTCAGGGGGCTTTTCCAGCCAGGATGATTCCTCATCCCTGGGAGTGCCCAATTCCAGCTTGGATCAACCTGGGACAGTGGGAGGTCCCAAGATCCCAAGGATCTTTAAGGATCCTTTCCATCCCAAACCATTCCGGGATTCCCTGTCCTGCTTTAATGGGATTTTAGGGATAAATCCTTCCCTATCCCAGGTTATTCCATGGATTCCCCATCCCTGGAACCATCCAAAACCAGCTTGGAGCAGCCTGGGATGGCGGGAGCCCCAGGAACTCCACAATCCCACCCTAAAGACCTGCAGATCCCTCCATTCCCCTTTTTTCCCAGATTTTTTTTTTTTTCCCCCTAAATCCCACGGAATTCCGGGCTCACCGAAGGAGTGGTTGATGACCTCGAAGAGGGCGAAGTAGTTGGCGGTGACGCTGTCCATGCCCACCTTGGCAGCCACCGCCTGGAAAACGCCGGGAAAACGGGATCAGCGCCAGCCGGGCATTGCCGGGAATTCCCTGACCACGGAAAACCCCGTTGGAACTCTGCCAGCACAGCCAGGCCAGCTCTTCATTCCCCTTTTGCTCCCCAGTTCCTGGGGATGTCGAGGTTGTGGCGTCCCCACAATTCCAGTCTGGATTCCCCAGGGGAAAGGAGTGGGAAATTCCCATCTGGGATCATCCCACGGCGTGGAATTCCATGGGCTGTGTCCTGAACACACCCAAATCCCATTTATCAGCAAAATTCTGGAATTCTTACTCTTTTCCAGAAGAATTTTCAACTCCTTTTTCCAAAGGGTCCGCCCTGTGTTATTTTATTCCCCATAATCCATGGATCCAGTGGATCCCAGCCATCAAAAAACGGGGGAAAACCCAGGTGGGAAAAGAGGAAATTCCAGGTGGGAAAAGGGAAAATCCAGGTGGAGGAAAGGAAAATCCAGGTGGGAAAAGAAGAAAACCAGGTGGAAGGGAAGAAAATCCAGGTGGGAAAGGAAAACTGAGTGGTGGGAAGGAAATTCCAGGTGGGAAAACAGGAAAATCCAGGTGGGGGTGGGGAAATCGAGTAGAGAGGATGGAAATTCCCAGTGGGAAGGACAATTCCAGGTGGGAATGGGCTCACCTGGTACACCTGGTCCGTGGTGCTGTTCTTCTTCACCCTCACTGTCACCGTGGTGACGTCCGGGAGCGCCACCCGCAGCTCCACGTCGGAGACGCCGTTGTAATTCTGGGAAAAATCCCCCAAAAATCAGGAAATCACGGTTTTCCAGTTATTTATGATCCCTAAAAATCCCCCAGTGGGAATTCAGCGCGGGAGGAGGGATGTGGTTGGATTCTTCTCCTGAGGGAATGGCCAGGGAGCTCCAGGTGGGATATTTGGGAAAATTCCCCCATGGAATTCCTTCATCCCTTGGTGGTCAGCACTGCCCAGGGCACTGTGGAATTGCCATCCTGGGAATTGTCCCACATTGGGGCTTTGGGACCAATTCACCCTCTGGAATTCCCGCTAATTCCCATCATGTTCCCTGGATCCTGAAGGATTGTAGGGTTTGGAGGAATTCTGGGAGCCTGGAGTGCCTCAATCCCATTAAAAATGGGCAGAATTGTACCCAAAACCCACGGATGTGGCACCTGGGGACAGGGGGACCTGAGGAGCTCTGAGGGCTTTTCCAGCTTTGGACATTCCATGGAAGCCTTAGGGGTTTTTTTTCCATGGAATTCTGTTGGGAATTCTGTTGGACCAAGCCTCAATCCCATAAAAAACATGCAGAATTGTCCCCAAAACCCGTGGATGTGACACCTGGGGACAGGGCTCAGGGGTGGCTTTGGGGACAGAGGAACATGAGGAGATCCAAGGGGTTTTCTAACCTTGGTGATTCCATGATCCCGTGGAAGGTTTTTTTCCCATGGAATTCTGTTGGACCAATCCCATAAAAATCAGGTGGGATTGTCCCCAAAACCCCATGGATGTGGCACTTGGGGACAGGGATCAGGGGTGGCCTTGGGGACGGTTGGACAGGAGGGGTTTTCCCACCTTGGTGATTCCATGGAAGGGTTTTTTCCATGGAATTCCGCGGGATGACGTCACCCACCTCGTCCGACTCCGACAGGAATTCCTGCATGATGTCGCTCTCGCCGATGACCCGGATGGAGCACACTGTGGGGACACACGGAATGTCACACGGAATGTCACCAGGACCTGGGAATGTCCTCTCCAGGGGCAGCCCAGCAACCCTTTCCCATCATCCCAACTCATCCTGAGGGGAATTCCTGCACCTGGGTCACCTCCTGTCCCCAGTGTCACCGTTAACCCCATGTTCTCCATGTCCTGGTGTCCCTCACGGATCCAGAACCTCTCCAAGGTGATTGAGTGTCCCCAGGGTCACCTCCTGTCCCCAGGGTCACCTCCTGTCCCCAGGGTCACCGTTAACCCCATGTTCTCCATGTTTTGGTGTCCTTCATGGATCCAGACCCTCTCCAAGATGGAGCAGCCCAAGGAGCACCACCTGGGTCACCTCTGGTCACCTGGATCACCTCTGTAACCTCCTCTCCCCAGTGTCACTGTTAATCCCATGTTCTCCAGGTCCTGGTGTCCCTTGTGGATCCAGAGCCTCTCCAAGGTGGATCCACCCCAAAATCCCACCCAACCCCCACAAACCTCCCAGAGCAAACCCACAAATGGACCAGGAACTCCCTCTGGGAATGCCAGTGAGGGGTTTTGGGATGAGGGGTTTTAGGGTGAGGGATTCTGGGATGAGGGGGGATTTTGGGGTGTGGGATTAAGATGAGGATAGATTTAGGGTCGAGGAGGGATTTTGGGGTGTGGGATTGGGCTGAGGATGGATTTAGGGTCGAGGAGGGATTTTGGGGTGCGGGATTTTTGGCTGAGGAGGGATTTTGGGGTGCAGGATTGGTCTGAGGATAGATTTAGGGCTGAGGAGGGATTTTGGGGTGCGGGATTGGGGTGAGGAGGGATTTTGGGATGAGGATGGATTTTGAGCTGAGGGATTTTGGGCTGAGGATGGATTTAGGGTCGAGGAGGGATTCTGGGAGCAGCGCACCCTTCTCCAGGTACTCCTCCAGGCCCCTCCTGCGGGCGTCCAGCTGCTGCTCAGACAGGGAGAACGGCCACTTGCCGGGCAGGCGCGGGAAGGTGAAGTTGGCGAATTCTCGCTTCAGGTTCTGGTGCAGGATGGCGAATTCCCGGTAGCGCTTGGAGCACAGCTGCCTCCCGGCCATGTAAACGTTGTACACCTGGGGAGAGAGCCCCCAAAATTCCCAGATGTTCCCCAATGTTCCCCACAGCTTGGCCATGCCCTCCTGGAGAGAGGGGTTTGGGGAAAGAGGAGGTGAATGTGCTGAGCCTGGAGATGGGGACTGTCCCTGCTGATCCCGGTATTCCAGGGCCTCAGGAATCCCAAATCTTGGGATTCAGGATCATGGATACTTCCCACGAGACCAAGAGGTCCCAAACCACCCATTTTCCATCCAAAGCCCAAAATCTTGGGATTTAAGTTCCAGGCTCCTTCCCGTGGAATGCAGAGATCCCAAACTCCCCATTATGTTTCATCCACAGCCCCCAAAGTCGGGATTCAGGATCATGGATACTTCCCATGGGACACTGAGAGATCCCAAACTCCTCATGTTGCATCCGAAGTCCCAGATTTTGGGATTTTAGGCCAAATCCCACTCTGGGATTTCAGCATTCCTATATTCCAATGTTCCTGTATTCCAATATCTTGTATTCCTGTGTTCAATATTCCAACATTCCTATATCATAACAGTCCTGTATTCCTATACTGCAATATTCCTATATTTCAATAATCCTGTGTTTCAGTATTCCTAAATTTCAATATTCCAACAGCCCTGTATTCCTGTGTTCAATATTCCAACATTCTCATACCACAAGTCCTATATTCCTATATTGCAACATTCCTCTACTTCAACAATCCTGTGTTTCAATATTACTAAATTTCAATCTTCCTACAGCCCTGTTTTCCTAAATTCCAATATTCCTAAATTCCAATATTCCTAAATTTCAGCACTCCTATATTCCAACGTATTCCAACAGCCCTGCATTCCTATGCTCAACACTCCAACATTCCCATACCATAACAGTCCTGTATTCCTACATTCCCATATTTCAATAATCCTACATTTCAATCCCTCTACTTAGCGCAAACAACCCCCCTGACCCCACAAACAAACAAAACCCCAAACCCACTGATTTCCCCCCCATTCCCAGGGGGGAAAAAAGCCTCACCACGAACTTCTCCCCGCTCTGCTCCACGTGTTTGTAGGTGGGGATGGAGATGGGCACCGCCTGCTTCTCGCTGTAGTCGTAAAAGGGCGGCCCCAGCGGCTCCTCGGGCGGCTCCAGGCTCTCGGCCTCGTGCGGCGGCACCGACAGCACCGTCAGCACCAGCTCCTTCTCGCCAGCACGGATCAGATCCACCACCTGCTTGTGCGTGGCTCCTTCCACGTTCACCCCGTTCCTAAAGGGAAAAATATCCCAAATTCCTGTTGAGTTCCCATGGAGCAGATCCACCATCTGCTTGTGCGTGGCTCCCTCCACGTTCACCCCGTTCCTACAGGGAAAAATATGCCAAATTCCCATGGAGTAGATCCACCACCTGCTTGTGTGTGGCTCCTTCCACATTCACCCTGTTCCTGCATGGAAAAATATCCCAAATTCCCACTGAGTTCCCATGGAGCAGATCCACCACCTGCTTGTGCGTGGTTCCTTTCATGTTCACCGTGCTCCTGCACAGAAAAATATTCCAAATTCCCATTGAATTCCCATTGAGCAGATCCACCACCTGCTTGTGTGTAGGTTCACCCTGTTCCTAAAGGGAAAAATATCCCAAATTCCCACTGAGTTCCCATGGAGCAGATCCACCACTTGCTTGTGCATGGCCCCTTCCACGTTCACCCCGTTCCTAAAGGGAACAAATCCAAAATTCCCATGGAAGTGCTGAAGACATTTCCAAGCCACCTCCAGAGAACATTCCTGACATTCCCAAGAACTCCAGGGCCTGGCTCTGGTTTTGCCCAGGAAATCTGGATCACCTTAGGCAACCTGTTTAGGAAAGCTCATCCCAGTCTGCTCCCAACTTCCCAGAATCCCATAGAAGTTCTTTAGACCCAAGACATTCCCAAAGCCACTTCTAGAACACTCCTGACATTCCCAAGAGCCCCATAGCCCAGATCTGGCTTTGCCCAAAAAGTCTGGATCAAACCTTGCTCAGGAAAACTCATCCCAATCAATCCCAAACCTCCCAGAATCCCATGGGAACACTGAAGACATGAAACATTCCCAAGCCACCTCAAACATTCCTGATATTCCCAAGAACCTCATGGCACGGGTCTGGATTTGCCTGGAAAATCTGGATCACACCAGCTCAGGTAAAGTCATCTCAACCAGCCCCAAACTTCCTGGAAACTCTGGAAAATCCCACAAAAATACAGAAAATATTCCCAAGCCACCCCTAGAACGTTCCTGACATTCCCAAGAGCTCCATGGTCTGGATTTGGCTTTGCCCAGAAAACGTGGATCAAACCCGCCCTGGAAAACTCATCCCAAGCAATCCCAAAAATTTCCAAGGCAGAGCTGGTTTTTCCCATCCCATAAAATGGAAACTGAGCCCATGGAGAGAGGGACAGTCCAACCTCCTGAGGGAAAAGCCTTCGGCCCCACCCATGAATGTTGGGAAGACGCCAATTCCAGAGGTTATTTTATTAAAACCTGGCACCTTCCCAGTGCTGCACCTGTTCCAGAGGTTTCCCTGCAGCAGGAATGAGCCTGGTGGGATCCAGGATGCCCCAGCCCTGCCTACCCCACCTAAATCCGGCCATTTGCCCACTCAGTGTTAGGGATAAATCCCTTTTTCCTCCATTCTGTCCTTCCTCAAACAGCTCCAGAGCTTCTCTTCCCGGTGGATTGGTGATGATCGACATTCCGGGCATTAATCAAGAGTTCAATTAACTCCCATTGTCTGTCCCTGCAGATTCCAGAGCATTCCAGAGCTTGGGAAGGCACAGGGAGGAGCTGGATGCTGGATCTGGGAGGGAAGGATGGAAAAAGGACCTGGAGCATCCAGGCAGCACCTGAAGCATCCATTGGTGTTGGATGAGGGTGGGGAAGAGTGGATTTTTCATGGAAAACATGAAAAATGGGGGCTGATCTCCAGGGTTTAGGATAGGGATGAGCTGTGGAGTGCCAGAGCCACAGGGGAGTGTCCACATCCCATAAATCCCAGCAGGAATCCCTCAGGAGCAGAACAACCTCCTCGCTCAGGCTCTTCCTCCCCAAAAATTCCCCTCCTCGGGGCCGGTCTGCTGGGAATTCCAGGAGGTGGGAAGGAAATCCTGCATGGAATCAACACCCTGAACATCCCAAATCCACCCAGGCAGCTCCTCCCGGAGCTCCAGGGCCTGGATTTTGGGGAGTTCCCTCTGGAGGAACCGGGATGGCCGGGAGAGCGGATTTCCCGCCCCGATCCCGCTGCTCCCGTGAAAGGAAGGGAAATCAGAGCTATTTTGGGACTCCTGGGTTATTGTTTCCTCCTCCAGGAATTCCAGGAGTTGGGATTTTTCACAGATCTGAGGAAAATGAGGAGGGTTTAATGCTGCCACAACAGGGATGGGACTCAGGAATTTTGGGGTGGTTTCTGCAGCAAAAGATGGGAATGCTGGGATATGGGAATTAGGTAATCTTGGAATATTGAAAATAGGGATATTGGAATATGGGGACATTGAGTTATGGGATTATTGGTGTGTTGGAATATAGGGAAATAGGAAAACAGCAGTGTTGGAATACTGGGATATTGAAATCGTGAAATATTGGAATATTGAAACATAGGAATATTGAAATGTTGGAAGGCAGGATTACTAAAAAAACCTGAAATACAGGAATATTAAAATATTGAAATATCGAAATGCAGGAATACTAAAAATCTGAAATATTGAAATATTGGAATATTGAAATATTGGAATATTGAAATATTGGGATGCAAGGTTACTGGAAAATTGGAATACTGGAATATTGAAATATTGGAAAACAGGGCCATTGGGAAATTGGAATATTGGATTATTGAAAAATTGGGATACATAAATACTGGAATATTGAAATATTGGGATACATAAATACTGGAATAGGGCAAGAGCCAACCTGGCAGCCCTACAGGACACAGGGACAAATTAAAGCCACTTCTCCCAGGACATAAATGGATAAACAAAGAGGAAATTCCCAATCCTTCCAGCTCCCATAGGGATACCAGGACTGGGAGACCATAAGCAAACCCTGTTCATTAACCATCATTAACCCCAGGGCTTAATTATTTCACACATCATTCCCCAGTCCTCATCTGGGACCAGCCACTGAACCCCAAAATTCCAGCACCTCTCTCTCATGCCAAACTCAGTGTTTTAAATATCCCCCAAAACGCTCAAAAATGAGGGAAAATTTCATCCCAGTGCCCACAAAACCCTCCCCCCTCAGCCTGGGAACGCTGCTCCCCCAATTGGCACATCCAGGTGCAGAATTCCTCCTGCTCCCAGAGCTTCTCCTGCACAGAAAAATCAAAGAACCGGGAATTTGGGTCAGCTGGGACAGAGCCAAATCCCAGCTGGGATTTCTGCGGGATTCGCTGGCCACGGGCAGGTCCTGACAGCTCCTCACACCCCTCGGACTTCCAGAGCTGGCAGCAAAACATTCCTGCAGCTGGGAAATCCCTGGAATTAATCAGTAATTGGACTTAACCGACCCGGAGCGAAGTGCGACGGTGGGAGGATCCGGAGGGATCCCTGAAAATCAACCCCCACGCTGGGGTTTGAGGGATTTCAGCCCAAAAACAGCTGCAAAGTTTAAGGGTTTTTTTTAGGGGGAAAGGAAGATGAGTTTCCACGCAGCAGGAATATTCCCATGGGAAGGTGTTTTCTGGGGCAAAGTTACAATTTTGGGTGTGAAAAAGCAGCAGCTGGAGAACACGAGAGCCAGGAATGGGAAGGAAGTGTCTGCAGGTTGGAATTCAATGGGTTTATCCCTAAAAATGCTCCTTTGCCCTTCCTAGGAGTCTCCACGTTGAAATCCAAGGATTTTATCCCTAAAAATTCCCTCCTGACCTCCCCAGGAGGGTCCCCCTTGAGAGGTTCCTGTAAGACCCCCCCCCCCAAAACCCCCAGTGAGGGTTGGGGGGCTCAGTCTGGGCTCAGCCCCCTCCTCAGGACCCCCCAAATTCCTCACAAGGGCTGGGGGTCTCAGCCCCCCCCATGACACTTTCAGCAAGGGATACTCAGCCCCCTCAGGATCCCCCCAAAATTCCCACAAAGGGTTGGGGGCTCAACTTCCCTCTCACCCTCAGCCCTCTCAGGACTCCCCCAAAAACCCCTCAAACCTCATCATACCCTGAGCAAGGGATCCTCGGTCCCCTCAGGATCCCCCAAACTCCTAAAAAGGGCTGGGGGGGTCTCATGATTTTCTCATCAATGGACCCCCAGCACCTCCCAAATTCCCACAAAGGGCTGGTGGTCTCAAACTCCCCTCAGGACATTCTCGCCAAGGGACCCTCAGCCCCCTCAGGACCCCCCAAATTCCCACAAAGGGCCGAGGGTTCATGCCCCCCCTCATGACACTCTCACTAAGGGACTCTCAGTCCCCTCAGGACCCCCCAAACTCCTAAAAAGAGGTGGGGGTCTCACCCCCCTCATGACATTTTCACCAAGGGGCCCTCAGCCCCCTCACAGAACGCCCCCAGACCCCACCAAGGGCTCATCATCTCCTCACCACAGCATCACCATGGGACCCTCAGCCCCCTCAGATCCCCCCAAGGACCGGGGGCTCCCCCTCCTCCCCAGTCACACCCACACCAGGGGACCCTCAAAGCCCCCAAAACCCCTCAAACCTCACCAAAGGGCGCTCAGTCCCCTCAGGATTCCCCCCAAACCCCCACCAAGGGCCGGGGGTCTCAGTCCCTCCTCATCACACGATCCTCAGCCCCCTCACGACCCTCCCAAACCCCCCCAAGGGCCGGGGGTCCCCATCGCCTTCATGACACCCTCACTCGAGGCCCCGCAGAGCCCCTCAGCACCCCAACACCGCACCAAGGGCTCGGTGTCCCCTCAGCCCGGGCCCCTCACAGCCCCCTCATGGCCCCCAGAGCCCCCTCATGGCCCCCAGTCCCCTCATGGCCCC
>JAWMQZ010000103.1:5392209-5402896 GCA_035584835.1 Tangara arthus | reverse complement strand
TTATATTATATTATATTATATTATATTATATTATATTATATTATATTATATTTTTATAATATTTAGGGGGAAAAGCTGCATTTTTCTAGGTTTTGACAAATGCTGTGCCCCTGGAGCATCTGAGAAACTCCTGGAAAGGAGGACAAATGCAGGAAAATGACCCAAATCACTGCCCTGAGGAACTGGGGGTGAGCTGGGGGCCTGCAGAGCCAACAGGTATCAAAAATAGGACGGTGTGGCTTGGTCACAAAACCAGCTGTGGGATTTTACAGATGGATTCACAAATAAATCCTAATAAATCCCTATTTTATTAATTAACTCTGTCTGGTCTCTGTTTTAGCTCAGCCTTCTCAAGGCAGCAGCTGAAGAGGTTTTTGGCACTTGGGATGTGCCCAGGATTTGGTGGGAGGATGTCCCAGGGCCTGGGTGTGCTGGGGAACCCCCTGAATTCAGGATCTGGGATTCCCCTGAGTCAATCCCACACCAGGCTCTGCTCTGATTAAAGTGACTTCTGGAGTCTTCCCACCCTGCAGCTCCCCAGACACCCATTAAAAAACCCCAAATATGGAGCAAAAATCCAAATTTGGAGCTGTGAACTGCCTGGTTCTTGTGGAGCACACCTGGGGCAGGTGAGGCCAGGGACAGGAGTTCCTGAGCTGGAATTTGTCCTTAAATTTGGAATGACTTCTGACATCTTCCCACCCTGCAGCTCCCCAAATACCCACCAAAAAACCCCAAATATGGATAATTTGGAGCTGAGAACTGCCTGGTTCCTGTGGGAGCACACCTGGAGCAGGTGAGGCCAAGGACAGGAGTTCCTGAGATGGAATTTGTCCACAAATTGGGAACGACTTTTGGAATCCTCCCACCCTGCAGCTCCCCAGATACCCACCAAAAAACCCCAAATATGGATAATTTAGAGCTGTGAACTGCTTGGTTCTTGTGGAGCACACCTGGGGCAGGTGAGGCCACGGACAGGAGTTCCTGAGATGGAATTTGTCCACAAATTGGAATCTTTCCACCCTGCAGCTCCCCAAAAACCCATTAAAAAAATCCAAATATGGAGCAAAAATCCAAATTTGGAGCTGAGAACTGCTTGGTTCTTGTGGGAGCACACCTGAGCCAGGTGAGGCCAGGGACAGGAGTTCTTGAGATGGAATTTGTCCACAAACACCCCCCAAAAAAAACCCCAAATATGGAAAATTTGGAGCTGTGAACTGCTTGGTTCTTGTGGAGCACACCTGGGGCAGGTGAGGCCAAGGACAGGAGTTCCTGAGATAAAATTTGTCCACAAATTGGAATCTTCCCACCCTGCAGCTCCCCAAAAACACACACACAAAAAAACCCCAGATATGGACAATTTGGAGCTGTGAACTGTGAGATTTCCAGCCAGAGCTGCTCTGGGTTTTCCCTCGGTGGCTCTTTGTTGCTGTTTTTGTCTGAGCTTTCCTATGAGAATGTTTGAGCTTGTTTATCTGTTTCAGCTGAAAAACTCCACAAGCCCCAGCAAAATGCTAATAAGAAGCATTAGCTGCAGTTAATTGGGATCCTCATAATTATCTCCTGCTACAGCACCTACCCTGAGAACAGCAGGATAGATGCCAGAGATAATCAGACAGAAGATCTGGGGGAAAAAACATTGAATTTTCTTATCCAAATTAAGATTTTTTTTTTCCCTTGGATTGATTACCTCACTAAATATTTGCTGTTGAGAGCAAAGCAGGCTGGTTCTGGTGAGGACTGCAAAGGGAAAATGATGGGTTCTCAATTATTTACAGCCTTGTTTGGCTGCCTGAGTGTGCACCAGGAATGCAAAGGGAATTTTGCTGTCGCTGGGAATTTCCACGGAGATTTTTCAGCGGGAATAAAACACAACCAACGACGAGGGGGGAAATTCTGCCCAGTCCAAACTCCAAAACCTGCTCTGTGATAAATTGAGCTGTCAGCAAGGCTTGATGATCACATCCAGAGCACCCCAAACTGCCTGAGTTTGCAGAGCAGGAGTAAATATTGACTTGGCACAAAGCTCTGGGGTCAGCAGGCGAGAAATTCAGAAATCTCATTATTAAAGGCACCAGTTTTGTCCCAGCCTGGTTTATATTCCCTTATATATAATATATTCCCTTACATAATATATTATATAATAACATATATATTTATATATGATATATTATATTCCCTTATATTGTATATAATATATTCCTATATATGATATATTCTATATTTTAATATTATATAATATTATGATATATTATAAAATAGTCTATATAATATTATATATATTATATATTACATATATTACATATATGTAATATATTACATATTATATTATTATATCTAATATATTCCCTTATATTATATATCATATATTCCCTTATTATATAATTTATATTTTTATACCATTTATATTTTTATATAATTTCTATTATTATCTAGTTTATATTATTGGCTCGTCCCTGAGTGGGGCTGGATGTGCCCCACACTCAGCAGATGGGAGTTTTAGACTTGGAATAAATCCCCCAATCCCTGTTTTCCCTGGGAATTGGAGAATCTTGAGTTTTTCCAGGAAACAAAGGGGGAAAAAAATCCCAAACCTCCATTTTTTAATGGCAATTGGAGGGAGGGAAAAACCCCTCCCAGTGGATCCCAGCAGATCCCAAGAGCTCATCTCAGATCCCAGAGTATCCCAGTGCGTCCCAAGAGCTCATCTCAGATCCCAGCAGCTCCCAGTGAATCCCAGTGGATCCTGAGAGCTCCCCTCAGATCCCAGTGGATCCCCACATTCCCCAGCGGGTTCCAGCATCTTTCGGTGGATCGCAGGATTGCCCAGTGGATCCCAGCATTGCCCAGTGGATCCCAGCTTCTCCCTGTGGGTCCCAGCAGATCCCAACAGCTCCTATCCGATCCCAATGGGTCCCACTGTCCCCCAGCAGATCCTAGGAGATCCCGACAGCTTCTATCCCACCCCAGAAGATCCCAGTATCCCCCAGCAGATCCAAGTATCTCCCAGCAGATCACAGCAGCTCCTCCCCCGGGCCGGCCCCGCTCCCCCGGCCCTTTGTCCGGGCCGGCCCCGTCCCCATGGAAACCCGGCCGGGCCCGGCGGAAAGGGCCGGACGGCGGCACAAAGGAGCGGGGCGGGACCGGGACGGGGACGGGGCACGGCCGGGCCTGGAGTCGCCGGGAGCCCGCGGGCCGCGTCCTGCTTCGGGAACTGCACCGGGGAATAACACCGGGATCTGTACCGGGAACTGCTCTGGGAAACTGTACCGGGGAATAACACCGGGAACTGCATCGGGGAATAACAGCGGGAACAGCACCGAGGAGCTGCACCGGGAGCTACACCGGGAACTGCACCGAGAACTCCGGGGAACTTTACCGGGATCAACCCAGGGGAACTACACCGGGAAACTACACCGGGAGCATGGGGAAACACCTGGAAACAACTCCAGGAAGCACCGGGAACTATACCGGGAAACAATCCAGGGGAACACCGGGGAACAACAACGGGAAACAACCCAGGGGGATATTGGGAAACACGGGGAACACCGGGGAACAACCCCGGGAACACCGAGAAGCGCCGGGAAACACCGGGGAACAACCCCGGGAACACCGAGAAACAACTTTGGGAACACCGGGAACACCGGGGAACACCGAGAACCAAGCCCGGGAAGCCGGGGACTCCGTGAACTAAGCCCGGGAACACCGAGGAGCAGCGGCCGGAGCGGCGCCGGCCCCGCAGCGAGAGCCCTGAGGGTGAGGCGCGGCCTGCGCGGGACGGGCCGTGAGGGGACGGGAAAAGCGCCCGAGTGAGGGGAATTTTGTAAGGAAAACATTCAAAAGCTGAAATGCTGAGGGGAGGAGGTGGCGGAGGATGGAAGGGAATTTTTCTCCAGTGCTCAAAGGGGCTCCAAGAGCGCTGGAGAGGGAGTTTGGAAAAGGCGTGGGGTGTGGGACAAAGAGGATGGGTTTAAACGGGAGGGGAGGTTTTGGGGTTTTGGGAGGAAATTCCTCCCTGTGAGGGCGGAGAGGGCTTGGAGCGGCGTGTTCCAGGGGTGCCTTATCTCTGAAAGGGTCCAGGGTCAGCCTGGACGGGGCTTGGAGCAACTTGGGATGCTGGAAGGTGTCCCTGGCATGGGGGATCCCTTCCCAGCCAAAGGATGATCCTGGAACTTTTCTCACACAGAGGATCACCCTGGATTCCTTCCCACCCAAAGGATAATCCTGGATCCTTTCCCATCCAGAGGATGATCTTGGATCCCTTCCCACTCAAAGGATCGTCCTGGATCCCTTCCCACCCGAAGGATGATCCTGGATCTTTTCCCACCCCAAAGGATCACCCTGGATCTTTTCCCACCCAAAGGATGATCCTGGATCTTTTCCCACCTGGAGGATGATCCTGGATCCCTTCCCACCCAAAGGATCACCCTGGATCTTTTCCCACCCCAAAGGGTGATCCTGGATATTTTCCCACCCAAAGGATCACCCTGGATCCTTTCCCACACAAAGGATCACCTTGGATCCCTTCCCAAACCATCCCTCAATTCTATAATCAAGGCCAGTGCCCATTTATAATTTTCCAGTTTATCCAGCGTTCTCCCCAGGATCATCACAACCTCTCTCCACTCCTTTTCTCCCTGATGGTTTTTGCTTCAACCTGGGATGGAAAAATTACCCCTTTGGGGATTGATGGCCAGCAAAAAAATCATTTTTCTGTGGCACTTGAGCTGCTTTTCCAAAGACCACACGCTGTATTTTAACTGAAAGCTCAGCAAACTAAAAAATCAGGAAAATCAGCCACTTACCCAGCAAGTTTGGCACAGCCACTGATGCCAGCCCATGGCAAAACCTCCCAAAATTGTGTTTGTGTGATCATTTTAGGGGAGCAAAATTTAGGATTTCCTAGTAAGTGTTTTTTAGATGAACCCAATCCTACAGACCAAACAAGGCTCAGGCACTGGAGGGTTTGAAAAGATGTGTGGTAAAACCAAGAACAAGACACCTGGCTGCCTTTTGGGTGCTGCTGAAATGGCTTGCAAAGGAAGAAAAAAACATTGAAAATTTAGGAAAAAAATAAGAATATACCTATTGTAAGGATTTTTGAAAGAGCCTGCACTATCACACGGGTGTAAGTGGATTTTTGGCCTCAAGTCACACAGCTTGGTGGCTCTTGGAGAAGGTTTTATTGGGGAATTGGGTGGTTGCATTTATTGTTTATATCATATTATATATATTATATAATATATATAATTATATATTGTATTTATAATATGTAAATATATATTTATATTTATTGTCTATATTTACATATTTATATTTAGTGTAAAACCTTTCTCTGGAGACCACAAAGCAGTCCCAGCTCTGTAGGGATTTCTGTAGGGACTTTCTGTAGGGTTTTTCTGTTGCTGTTTCTTTCAGTGTACACAGGATTTCTGGATCTCCCAGCACTGCTGATGCTGCCCTGGAGCAGCTTTAGGTGTGGCGGATCTGAAAGCTCCATCAGTCACCAAATTGCTCCGAGTTTTGTCTTCCCAAAGGCCTTTCCCAGCTGTTTATGAGGTGGTAAATTCTCTGGGTTCACCCTGGGCCACTGCATCCTTGCTCGTGGCTCATGTTCCTGCTGTCTGTGGGAAATGATTTGAGGCTGGGAGGATGAGCTGGGGGACAGCTTTTTAACTCCTGACACATTTTTTAACTCCTGACACATTGCACGGAGATGTTCTCCTGCCTCAGGACGTGCTCTTCCCACAGAATGGGATGCACGAAAACCAACCTGGTGGCACCTGTGCTGCTCCCTCCAGTCTCTGCTTCCCAAATCTGTCACATCTCCAAGGAGCAAAGGGACAGCTGAGAGCTCAGGGAAGACTGAAGGGTTGTTGAAGGTACAGAAAGGCTCCCAGGCCTCCAGAGCTGCGTGTTGGGATGAAGATGAGGATGAGGATGAGGCTCTGGTGCTCTCCTGGCAGTGCTGCTGCTCCTCTGCAGCCCCTGCTTCTCCCCACACTTCCCCTGACAGAAATGTGGCATTTTCATCAGCTCAAACTCCTGCTCCTTTGCTGAGTTTGGTGCAATTAGGGCTGAGGGGAGCTCCAGGCAGAAGGAATTCATTCAAACCTCTGATTCCAGGGATGTGGCTGCCCAGAGAGCCACAGCCATTCTTCTGAGAGTTTCTGCTATTTCATTAATCATCTCTCCAGATTTTCTGCTTGCTGCTGACTTCAAAGCTCTTGAGGTGCAGCCTCCCAAAATGATATTGAAAGCTGGTGTCTTCATGCCCCAGGAGGAGCACACAGTCACAGGCTGTGGGAGATTTTGCTCATCCTTTAGAGCTTTTTACCTTTAAGATTTTTTTTTCCTATGACATTTTTAAACACAGCCTTTGGTCACCCTGCAGATGGGTGTTTTCTAGACTTTGAGTTTTCTCCAGGTCCCAGTGTGATCACAGTTGGTTCACAGAGGGATTTATTTCGAGGATTATCAATTCACTGGGTTATCTTTTGCAGCAGGAAGGGTTTTTCTGATAGAAGTTCAACCCCTACCTTCTTTCCCACCACTCCAAGGTGGATTTTACTTGTCAAGACCACCGTAAAGCTTTCCATGAGTAAAAGGATCTCCAAATCCTTTGGGTTTGCATTAGGTGTGCTGAGGTTTTCAGTGCTGTGCCTCTCCTCTTCAGCACCACACAACTTCACAGCTCACTTTGGGCAGAAGTCAGGTCTTTTCCAGCCCTCGAGGGAGGATTTGGCACAGAATGGGATTTTAGCCATGAGCACAGAGGTGCCCCAGCCTGAGGCAGGAAGGACAGGCACTGAGAAAAGCAGTGATGCGGCAGGAGCTTGTTCTGTGCAGGTGGAACACACCAGGTGTGATCTTCACCATCTAAACACGGGTGTTTGCGGGGGGGGTTATCCTCAATTCTGGTTCCACTGGGGCATGAATCTCCTCTTTATTCCTGCTCTGGGCTGTTCTCCCCCAGGAAGAGCTGCCTGAGCTTCAGGTCACACTGACCTCGAGGCAAAAGCTCCCTGTGTCAGGGAATTCCTTTTCTGGGATTGCACTTAACATCTCCCCTTTCATGGGAATTGGGGGGGGGTTTATCCTCAATTTTGAGGTCCTGGTTCCACTGGGGGGTGAATCTCCTTTTTATTCCTGCTCTGAGCTGTTCTCTGCCACGAGGAGCTGCCTGAGCTTCGACCTTCAGGTCACACTGACCTCAAGGCAAAAGCTCTCTGTGTCAGGGAATTCCTCTTCTGGGATTGCACTTAACATCTCCCCTTTCACAGGAATCGAGGCCATGTTTGGGAGCAAAAAACAGCCTGAAATTTGTTCCATTCAGGCATTCCAAATGTGCCGTTCCCAGCCTGAAATTTGTTCCTTTCGGGGATTCCAAATTCCCAGCGACGACTCCGTGCCAGAGTTTGATCCATTGTTAATAGGTCAGTGGCTGTAAATGGACCTTTCCTGTTGTTTTGACATCTGTCTTCATTTTTTCCCCTACAGAAGAGGCACAAATGTTTCTTCATTAAAGCCCTGATTGACGGCTTGCTGAAAGGAAACCCACGGTAGCTGCTTTCCCTTTCATTCCTCTGCTCAAACCTCAGGTTCTCGCCGTTTTTTCACCCCGACAAGCCGAGCTCCCCTCACCATTGAGCTAAATCCTCTTTCATCTTTATCCCTCGGCTTCTGCAGCGAGGAGGATGCTGTGATGCTGCTGAGATGCAGCGAGGAACTCTGCTCCAGGATTTAGCTCTGCCCAGAGCGCCGGGGATGCTGCGGAAAGGTTGCCAGAGAGGCGGATACCAGCCTGCATCCAGCTTTTTGCTGCATCCCTGCTGCTGAGCGAGATATGGATCATCCCTGGGATTATTCCTGCCTGTCCCTGTGCAGGGAGGGCACTCTGGAGGTGCTGCTGTGCCAGGGAGGTGTCGATGGGCACTGGAACCTGCGGGCGCTGTGGATTTTTCAGTTCTGGAGCCGACGCTCCCCTCACGGTGAGGTCTCTGTGGCGCAATGGACGAGCGCGCTGGACTTCTAATCCAGAGGTTCCGGGTTCGAGTCCCGGCAGAGATGATCTCCAGGCAGGTGTCTCTTTTCTTTTGGTGCCATTTCCCCTCAGAGATCATCTCCAGGCAAGTGTCTCATCTTTTTTAGTGCCCTTTCCCCTCAGAGATGATCTCCAGGCAGGTGTCTCTTTGCTTTTGGTGCCATTGCCCTCAGACATCATCTCCAGGCAGGTGTCTCTTTTCTTTTGGTGCCATTTCCTCTCAGACATGATCTCCAGGATCTCCACGCAGGTGTCTCTTTTCTTTTAGGGCCGTTTCCCTCAGAGATGATCTCCAGGCAGGTGTCTCTTTTCTTTTAGGACCATTTCTCCTCAGAGATGATCTCCAGGCAGGTGTCTCTTCTTTTTTAGTGCCCTTTCCCCTCAGAGATGATCTCCAGGCAGGTGTCTCTTTATCTTTTGGTGCCATTTCCTTCAGAGATGATCTCCAGGCAGGTGTCTCTTTTCTTTTAGGGCCATTTCCCTCAGACATGACCTCCAGGATCTCCAGGCAGGTGTCTCTTTTATTTTAATGACATTTCCCCTCAGACATGATCTCCAGGCAGGTGTCCCTTTTCTTTTAGGGCCATTTCCCCTCAGAGATGATTTCTAGGATCTCCAGGCAGGTGTCTCTTCTTTTTTAGTGCCATTTCCCCTCAGAGATCATCTCCAGGATCTCCAGGCAGGTGTCTCTTTTCTTTTAGTGCCATTTCCCTCCCAGGTCCTGATCCCATAGTTTTATAACGCCCCTGAGAGTTTGCATGGGGACGAAATGACTTTTCCTGGCATAGCTGATGGATGTAACGTCCCTTGCTCCCTTCTCCAGGCATTTCTCCTCCATCATCTCCCCCTTCCCTTGTTCCCTTTGGTTTCTCCTCCAAGCAGATGTTTTAACCCCCCCAGTGATGTCCCATTTTTTGATACTTCTTCCTAAGGGATGTTATGTGCTTTCCAGTAGGGCCCAGCTGTAGGGAAGCAGGTCAGAACCTTCTGGTGGCATTTCCTGTGAGAAATGGGGTCATGTGTGACCAAAGAAATGTAGGTCTCTGATCTGAAGGTCCACCTTGGTAAATTTGGGTAACTCAGTGCTTCCCACCTGGACTTCTGGACTCTGAAATGGTTTTAAACTGCCAGAGGGCAGGGTTAGATGGGATGTTGGGAAGAAATTGTTCCTTGTGAGGGTGGGGAGGCCCTGGCACAGATGATTCCATGGATGCCCCATCCTTGGAAGTGTCCAAAGCCAAGTTGGATGGGGCTTGGAGCACCCTGGGATAGTGGAAGGTGACCCTGCCATGGTAGGGGTGGGACTAGAGAAATGTTCCTCTGGCAACCCTGGAGCCAACAAAAATGGTGGAATGGTCCTGTGGTGACCCTAGAACCAACAGAAATGGTAAAATGCTCCTCTGGAAATCCTAGAACTGACAAAAAGGGCGGAATTCCCCCCTGGCAACTCCAGAACTGGCAAAAAGGGTGGAATTCTACCACGGCAACCCTGGAAAAAAATAAAACCAGTGGGATGAGCCCATGGCAACCCTAGAATTGGCAAAAATGGTGGAATGATCCTGTTGTGACCCTAGAAGCCACAGCAATGGTGGAATGCTCTTCTGGAAATCCTAGGACTGACAAAAATGGTGGAATGCTCCCCTGGCAACCCCAGAACCAACAGAAACAATGGAATGATCCCATGGCAACCCTAGAAATGGTGGAATGTTCCTCTGGCAACCCTAGAGCCAGCAAAAATGGTGGAATGGTCCTGTGGTGACCCTAGAAGCCACAGAAATGGTAAAATGCTCCGCTGGAACCCAAGAACTGAAAAAAAAAAAATGGTAGAATTCTCCTCTGGTATCTCTAGAACCAACAAAAAAAGTGGAATGTTCCACTGGAAATCCTAGAACCAACAAAAAGGGTGGAATTCCCCCCTGGCAACTCCAGAACTGGCAAAAAGGGTGGAATTCTACCATACCAACCCTAGAATAAAAAAAAAATATCTTAAATACTCCCCTGGCAACCCTAGAACCAACAGAAACAGTGGAATGATCCCATGGCAACCCTAGAACTGACAGAAATGGTGGAATGCTCCCCTGGGAATCCCAAACCCAACAAAAACAATGAGATGCTTGTTTGACAGCCCTAGAACCAAGAAAAACTCTGGAATGTTCCCCTGCCATCCCTAAAATCAACAAAAAATGGTGGAATTCTCCCATGGAACCTCCTTTCCCTGGAGTTTTGTTCTTCCTGCCCCACAGGCAATAAAACCCGAGTTTTATTTCAGGTTGGACACCTCTGATCCTTGAGGAAATTTTCACCCTTGTGGCTTCCCAGAGCCACCCTGGATCCAGCAGGGATCAGGTGGAGGAGGTGTTGGGTTCCTCCAGGAGCTCCCAGGGTTTGGGGTTCAGGTTTATCTGAAAGGATTTGGGGTCCAGGTTTATCTCTAAATAAATTCATAATTTTTGGCTGATTGTTCATGGAGGGGGGTGCAAAACCTCCCGGGTTTTGGGGCTCTGAGCAGCCAGGGATCCAGCAGGGATCAGGTGGAGGAGGTGTTGTGTTCCTCCAGGAGCTCCCAGGGTTTGGGGCTCAGATTTATCTGTAAAGAATTTGAGGTTCAGGTTTATCCCTAAATAAATTTATCATTTCTGGCTG
>JAWMQZ010000103.1:5332962-5353777 GCA_035584835.1 Tangara arthus | reverse complement strand
TCCTCTCTAAACCTTCCCAGATTCCCAGATTTCCCTGCTCCTCTCTCCAAACTTTCCCAGATTTCCACATTTCCCTGTTCCTTCTCTCCAAAGCTTCCCATATTTCCACATTTCCCTTCTCCTGTCTCCCCAAAGCTTCCCAGATTTCCACATTTCCCTGTTCCTGTGTCCAAACCTTTCCAGATTTCCCTCCTCCTTTCTCTCCAAGCCTTCCCAGATTTCCACATTTCCCTGCTCCTGTCTCTCCAAAAATTCCCAGATTTCTGTTTCTGTCTCTGCTTTTTTCTCTCCAAACCCTCCCAAATTTCTCTGTTCCCATCTCCCTAAGCCTTCCCAGATTTCCCTGCTCCTGTCTCTGCAAACCTTCCCGATTTCCACATTTCCCTGTTCCTGTCTTCAAACCTTTCCAGATTTCCCTGCTCCTTTCTCTCCAAATCTTCCCAAATTTCCCTGCTCCCGTCTCTCCAAACCTTCCCACATTTCTCTGCTCCTTTCTCTCCAAAGCCTCCCAAATCTCCCTGCTCCTCTCTAAACCTTCCCAGATTCCCAGATTTCCCTGCTCCTCTCTCCAAACTTTCCCAGATTTCCACATTTCCCTGCTCCTCTCTCCAAAGCTTCCCAGATTTCCCTGCTCCTGCCTGATCATAAAAAGGAGCAGCAAAAAGGAAGAGAATTCCAAGTTCCAGAACGCACAGGACAGTTCTGGGCTGGCATTGCAGCCAGGGAGGAAAAAAAAAAAACAAACAAAAACACCTGGACAAGAAATCCCAGGGAAGGGCAGGGAAGGAATTTGTCCTGGGAATTTGCAGGGAGGGAATTTGCTGTTCCCTGAGCTTCAACCAACATTCAAGTGATGCTTTCCAAGAGAGCTGGCTCTGCTTTGGAGCAATGGGGCAGTCCAGGTGACCTTTCCCTTCCCTTCCCTTCTTCCACTCCTCTTTCACTCCCTGATGAGAACAAAGCTCCATTGTTTCCTTCTCTTCCTTGGATTTCAGGCAAGGCAGGAGCAGCCAGGGCTCAGGGAGAGCCTCGGGGGGCTGGACTGGCACCTCAGGGGTGCCCGAGGGAAGGGTGACCCCAGTGGCATCACAGCCACCAAGGGCTGGTTCGCAGGGAGACCCCAACACACCTGGAATAGGCTCCTGGTGGGAATTTCCACCTTTCTTCTCCTTTTTTCCTCCCTTTCTGTTCTTTTCTTCCCTCCCTTTCTGCTGCTCTTTCTGCTCTTTTTCTCCTCCCTTTCTGCTGCTCGCTTTCTTCCCTTTCTGCTCTTTACTTCCTCCTTTCCTGCTGCTTTTTCTGCTGCTTTCTTTGCTCCTTTTCTTCTCCTTCTTTCCCCCCTTTCTGCCCTTTTTTCCTCCTTTCTGCTGCTATTTTTTCCTCCCTTTCTACTGCTTTCTTCCCTCCCCTTCTGCTGCTCTTCCTGCTCTTTTTCTCTTCCCTTTCTGCTGCTTGCTTTCCTCCTTTTCTGCTTTTTTTCTCCCTTTCTGCTGCTTTTTCCCTCCCTTCCTGCTGCTTTTTCTGCTGCTTTCTTTCCTCCTTTTCTGCTCTTTCTTTCCTCCCTTTCTTCCCTTTTTCTCTCCCCTTCTGCTGCTCTTTCTGCTCTTTTTCTCCCCCCTTTCTGCTGCTTGCTCTCCTCCTTTTCTGCGTTTTTCCCTCCCTTCCTGCTGCTCTTTCTGCTCCTTCCTTCCTCCCTTTCTGCTCCTTCTTTCCCCCCCTTTCTGCTTTTTTTTCCTTCCCTTTCTGCTGCTCTTTTTTCCTCCCTTCTGCCACTCTTTCTGCTGCATTCTTTCCTCCCTTTCTGCTCCTTCCTTCCTCCCTTTCTGCTCCTTCTTTCCTCCCTTTCTGCTGCTCTTTCTCTGGATGGAGAACAAGGAGGGAAGGACCCAAAAGCCACCAGGAGCCTGCAGAAAAAGCAAACCCCTTCCCAAGGCAAACAGGCTGGGAACCCCCAGCCCTCCTCCAGGGAAGGTTTTCCCTCTCCAGGGGTGAATTCCCATCCCCTGTGGCTCTGTTTGAGCAGGACATGTGGACACTGGGCTTGACCAGCACAGAGAACCATAAAAGAAATGAAGATTTTTATTTGCTTTCTCCACTTCCTTGTGCAGGAACACAAAGTAACCTTTCATCCTTGCCCTCCTGGTTTCCTTTCCTGGATTTTGCTCCTGGCTTTTACAAACAAGTTCTCCAGGAAAGGGCGTGAAGATGAGCAAAGTTTTCAATTTCCTGGCCTCAAGGGCACGTTACCCCTAAGAAATTTGAAATTCCAAAGCTCCTGGGTTATTTCCAGCTTGTGGAATCAGAGTGGTTATAAAAGCCAGGCTGGTTTGCAGCCAGGTCCTCCTACATGGACAGACTGGTACTTTAAATAATGAAATTACACCGTGAGCTCATTGAATTTGGCAAAAATCATCTTGTTTTTCCCCAATCATCAAAGCATGAGTGAACACCTGAGCTGTGAAAACAGAGCCCAGCTCAGGGCCAGGCTGCTGCTGCCTCTGGTTTTGAGCTACAGGAATGTGGAAGGACAGGATGGAATAAAAACAAAAAAAAAAAAAAGCAAAGTGTGACAAGGTTTTTTTCCCCTATTTGTTGTGCTCTCCCAGGTTCCTGGTGGCTGAAGGGCCGTTCCCAGGATACATTAACCAAGAACACCAAACACAGCCCAGGAAAAAAGCAGCCCATGGCACCCCACTCCCAGGCTGCTCTCAAATATTTGCTCCAGGATTATTTGCATTGTGTTCCCTTTACAGCTCCGAGCTCCTGCCACTTCCTAGTTGGCTCCTAGATCTTATCTGGGGCTCTGAAACAGGACAGCCCCAGCCCTTGTCACTGTCACAGCCTGGGCTGGATCCGTGTGACAGCTCAGCACCAGCTGGGACCGGCCCAGAACTGCAGAGCCCTGCTGGAAAGAAAGTTCTGGCACCTCACAAAGGTTTAATTCCACCCCTGAGGGATGAAGAGAATGAAGAGAAGGAGGATATTCACCTCAGCTCCTCAGGGTGGGAGACAGGATCACACAGGAATCATAGAATAATTACAGATGGGAAAGATCTCCAGGATCATTGAGTTCAATCTTGACCAAAGTGGGCTCCTGGAGCTGGAAAGCCTCTCTAGAAGCTTCTGCTCTGCCACTGTCACCCCAAAAAAAGCACTTTGGGCACCTGGTTGGCTTCCCCTGGTCTGCAATTCCCCATCCACTCATCAGGAATAGCAGATTTTACAACTGTGGAATGGTTTGGGTTGGAAGGGACCTTAAAGATCAACTGTCATGGCAGGGACAGGTTCCACCACGCCAGGCTGTTCATCCAACCTGGCCTGGGCCACTCCCAGGGATGGGGCAGCCATGGAATAACCTGTGCCAGGGCCTCACCACCCTGCCAGCCAAAGATTTCCCCAAGCTGATGCAGGAGATGGATGCAGGGGTGAAGACAAAGCACAAACAGCTCAGAGAACCCCACGCCAGGCATCTTCCCCTTCCAGGCAGAGCTGATAAACCAGTTCCTGGCAGCTGATAAGCACAAACCAATTCTGCTTGACCAGGATCCCCTTCCCCCAGGGTGACAGGCACACAGGAGGAGCTCCCACAGCGACATTCCCACCCAGAGCTGCCCATCCCCAGCCCTGCCTGGCCCAGGAAGGCAGCAGAGATGCAGCTCCTGTTCCCTGCCCATTGTGGCTCCACACTCAGCCTGTGCCTGCTCCCAGCTCCCAGCTGACTCTGCTGCCCTCTGCCTCTTCCCTCAAGAGCCACCTCTGTTCTTGGTGGATTTTTAAAGAGCAGAGCAATGCTCACGGTGTCCCTGTGTGCCAGCTGCTGCTTTGGGGCTGCAGAGGAAGATGTTCACCCTTTGATAAAGCAGCTGAGCCTCCTTCTACCCATGGCTTCAGCCCTGGAAAGAAAAACTCCTCTATGTTTTGTACACCCACTGTCCCCAAGGCAGAGCTGCTGGGACAGCACTTATCAGCCACACGCACAGCTCAGGTTGCCATCTCCTGGCACAGGGAGCCCAGAGCAGCTGGTCCACCCCTGGAAGTGTGCAAGGCCAGGCTGGACAGGGTTTGGAGCAGCCTGGGATGGTGGAAGGTGTCCCTGTCCATGGTGAGGGTTTGGAACTGGATGAGCTTTACAGTCCCTTCCAACACTCAGTGCCATGGCTCAGCTGAGGTGCTGGGGCATGGGTTGGACTCAATGATCTTTAAGATCTCTTCCAACCCAGTGATTCTGTGAATTCCATCCCACAATTCTGTGATTCCAAGCAGGTTCTAAGGGAGAACACTGAGAAGAACCCATCCAATCCCCTCTGCTGCTCCCCGAGAGCCTCGAGCCCAGCTTGACCACAGCACTGCCCACGTGCCACCTGCCCCACCAGCCTCACCTCCTTGTCCTTCAGCCCCAGGAGCAGCACCTCCTCCATGAGGGTCAGGCGGATGTCTTTGGAGTCATCGGGCTCGTCCTCGTTCAGCTCCCTGTCCGCCGCCTCCTCCTCGCCCTCCCCCTTCTTCTCGGAGCCCCGGCCCTCGGCCCGCCGGCCCCGGTGCGTCAGCGTCGTCATCTCCGGCTGCAGGGGCACGGAGGGCACGGGGGGCTGAGCACCGGCGGGGGGGGGCACGGGGCTGAGACCCCAGAGCCAAACCCCCAGACCCAGAGCCAAACCCCTCCCACAGACCCAAACCCCCAGATCCAGACACAAACCCACTCCCCCAAAGCCAAACCCCCAGACGCAGACCCCCATTCCCAAGCCCCATCTCCCAGACGAAGGGACGCTCCTACCCTAGGATTTCCAGCTCCCCCAGACCAAAACCACCTCCCCAGACCCAAACCCCCAGACCCCCTCCCCAGACCAAGGGGAGCTCGTCCCTTCCACCCCAGGATTTTCAGCTCCCCCAGACTCAAATCGCCTCCCCAGACCCAAACTCCCATTCCCCGACCAAGAGGTGCTTGTCCCTTCTACCCCAGGATTTCCAGCTCCCCCAGACCCAAATCCCCATTCCCAGAGCCCAGACCCAAATCTCCAGACTCAAACCCTCTCCCCCCGGCCCCCAGGATTTCCAGCTCCCCCAGACCCAAACCCCAGACCCCCTCCCCAGCCCAAGGGGTGCTCGTCCTTTCCCCCCCCAGGATTCCCAGCTCCCTCCTCTCGGGGCTGTCGGGGATCCCCGTCCCCCCTCATCGCTGAGGCGGCCGCAGCCCCGCGTTCTGAGGGGAGGAGCAGCAGAGCCCCCGAGCCCCTGAGGCTGCACGGGCGGGTCCCGCACCCCCGGCAGCGTCCCGGGACTACCCCGTCCCACCGCCCCCGTCCCACCCCTCACGGCCCCGGCCCGGCTCTGCCTCACCCCCCGGCTCCGTCCTACCCCTCACGGCCCCGGCCCGGCTCCATCCCAGCCCCCGGCCCAGCCCCGCTCCATCCCGCTCGCCGCCGCAGAGCCCCGCGGGTGAAGATCCGCCCCCGCAAGGAGGGTTGGGGGCTGCCGAGGCCCCCCGCCCGCTGTCCCCCGCCCGGCGCCCGCTGCCCGGCCTCACCGCTGCCCGGCGGGTCCGCCCGCTCCGCTCCGGGGCCGCGGGCAGGAAAAGCCTCCGCGGGGCCGCCGCCGCTTCCTGGCCTCCGCTGGTCCCGCCCACGCCGCGGCTTCGGCCAATGGGAGCCCGCGCGGGGAGCCCGCAGCCAATGAGCGCGGCTCCGGTGGGTCAAGGGGCGGGACTTCCTACTGTCAGTCAGAGGGTGGCTCCGCCCCCGCCCGCGTGTCCTGTCTCACCTCCGTTCCTGTTCTTGTCCTGTCCCGTGTCCCATCCCCGCTCCAGTCCCGTCCTGTGTCCCATCCCGTGTCCTGTCCCGTGTCCCATCCCCGCTCCAGTCCCGTCCTGTGTCCCATCCCGTGTCCTGTCCCGTGTCCATCCCCTCTCCATTCCCGTCCCGTGTCCCATCCCAATCCCGTTCCCGTCCCTGCTCCAGTCCCGTGTTCATCTCCGCTCCGGTCCCGTGTCCCATTCCTTGTCCAATCCCGCTCCTGTCCTGTATCCCATCCCACTCCCGTCCCGTGTCCCATTCCGTGTCAAATCCCGTTCCCGTCCCGTTCTTGCTTGTCCCGTCCTGTCCCGTGTCCCATCCCATTCTCGTCCCTTGTCCCGTTCCCGCTCCAGTCCCGCCTCCTCTCTCCATCCCATTCCCGTCCTGTCCCGTGTCCCGTTCCCGCTCCAGTCCCGTCCTGTATCTCATCCCATTCCCGTCCTACCCCGTGTCCCGTTCCCGCTCCAGTCCCGTCTCCCTTTCCCATCCCATTCCCATCCCGTCTCCCTTTCCCATCCCATTCCCATCCCGTCTCCCTCTCCCGTCCCGCCGGTAACGGAACACGCCGCTCAAAGCTGAACGCCGTTTAATAGAAGAGCGATGACGAACGGACATTGTTCATTTAAAAGTCAAACCCGCCAAGGAACGTTCAGCTGTCCCCGCCCTGCCGGCGGGAGCGGCTTCACTCCCGTTCCCTGACAACGAACGGTTCGGGGCTGCAGGAGGGCTCGGTACCGGGTCCCCCCCCGCTTTAAACCGTTCTGAGCACAGCCGGGCTCTCCCGGTGCTCCCTGGAACCGAGCTGAAGAGCCACGGATACCGAAATTCCTGCATTCTGGCAGGGAGCCTGGAATTTAAGGCATGAAGAGAGCTTGTTCTTCACCTGAGGATGGTGCTTCTGCTCTGGAAGAAATACAAAGCATCCAACTCCTCCAACTGTCCCGGTAGGAAAAGCAAAAACTGTAACTCCAAAAACTGTAACAGCCTGTAACTGAGAGGCCAGCCCTGTGGAAAGCTCTGGAAATCACCCCAAAACTGGAGAGGTTCTGGGGTAGGCAGGTCCTCAGCTCAGAACCAGAGCCCAGAGGCACTGCTGAAACCTTGTGCTGGGGGATGAATTTCCTCCATCACCATCAGGACCTGGAGCCAACCCACAAACCCCCAAAAAATCCAAGGATTTCTGGTCCTGTACAAAAGGAGTTTGGAATTCTTCAGCTGGGCTTGCTGACATTTTCCTTCCTTAAAAAACATCCCCATGAGACTGCAAATGGAGCAGAACAGATCCTTCAAACCAACAGTGAACAACCAAACAGGAGTGGAGAACTTGGGACAGCAGGAGATGGGCTACAAAAACTGCTCCTTGGGCTTCATCCTTTTGGGCAATAAAACTGCTCCTTGGGCTTCATCCTTTTGGGCAATAAAACTGCTCCTTGGGCTTCATCTTTTTGGGCAACTAAAACTGTTCCTTGGGTTTGCTGAGCTTCATCCTTTTGGGCAACTAAAACTGCTCCTTGGGCTTCATCCTTTTGGGCAATAAAACTGCTCCTTGGGCTTACTGAGCTTCATCCTTTGGGTAACTAAAACTGCTCCTTGGGCTTCATCCTTTTGGGTAATAAAACTGCTCCTTGGGCTTCATCCTTTGGGTAACTAAAACTGCTCCTTGGGTTTCATCCTTTTGGGTAACTAAAACTGTTCCTTGGGCTTCATCCTTTGGGGAACTAAAACTGTTCCTTGGGCTTCATCCTTTGGGGAACTAAAACTGTTCCTTGGGCTTCATCCTTTTGGCAACTAAAACTGGTCCTTGGGGTCGCTGAGCCTCCTCCTTTTGGGCAATTAAAACTGCTCCTTGACTTCTTCCTTTTGGGCAACTAAAACTGCTCCTTGGGTTTCATCCTTTTGGCAACTAAAACTGCTCCTTGGGCTTGCTGAGCTTCATCCTTTTGGGCAACTAAAACTGCTCCTTGGATTTCATCCTTTTGGGCAACTAAAACTGCTCCTTGGGCTCGCTGAGCTTCCTCCTTTTGGGCAGCACCTCCTGGCTGGAGGAGGGCTCAGCCTGGTGCAGCTGCCAAGGAAAACCAACAATGGAATTACAGGAGCTCTGTGGGGCCAGGCCAGGGTACAGCCCACCCTCAGCAGGACAGAGCTGTGACACAGCCAGAGCCTCACCCAGATGTGCTGGGCCTGCAGGAACATCTGGATGCTATTTCCTGGCAGAACTGACCCATGGAGGAAGGCTGGGATGTTTTCCTGCTGCCACAGCTGCAGCAAGGAGCTGTGGCCAGCAGGAACTGCAGCACAGGACAAGGAGTGATGGGTTCAGATTGAAAGAGGGGGAAATTGAGGCTGGAGATAAGGGACAAATCCTTCCCTGTCAGGTGGGGAGGTTCAGAGTGAAAGGGGGGAAATTGAGGTTGGAGATAAGGGACAAATCCTTCCCTGTCAGGTGGGGAGGTTCAGACTGAAAGAGGGGAAATTGAGGTTGGAGATATGGGACAAATCCTTCCCTGTCAGGTGGGGAGGCCCTGGCACAGATGATTCCATGGATGCCCCATCCCTGGAAGTGTCCAAGGCCAGGCTGGATGGGGCTGGGAGCTGCCTGGGATGGTGGAAGGTGACCCTGCCCAGGCTTTAAGGTCCCTTCATCCAAACCATTCCATGATTTCAGCTCTACAGAGGCTGCTCAGCACTCAACAACCCCCTGAGAGCTCAGTCCTGCTGCTTCTGACTGTCCCATGAAAAGATGACAATGAACCTTTAGCTCCACTGTCCTTTTGGTTATTTAAAGCAATTGTGTTTTGTTTAATAAATTTATTACTAAGTTCAGTAAAATCTCTTTGAAAAATACCCAGGGATGGTGAGCAAACAGAACAACCTTCTCTTTTTTTTTGTCACATCACTAAGTAAGAAAAAGCACTGAATTTTATTGGTTGGAAGCAAGGAGGGACTTTAGAGCTCATGCAGTGCCACCCCTGCCATGGCAGGGACACTTTTCACTGTCCCAGGGATCCAGGGGCAGCCACAGCTTCTCTGGGAATTCCCAGGGAACAATTTATTGTGTAAAAGAAGAGAGAAAAATTCACCCCACAGATTTTGGAGAAGGATCTGCCCCTCTCTCAGCATTCCCAATATTCCAAAGAGCTGGTGAAGGCCCCCAAAAGCTCCCAGAGCTGCAGCTGCCAAGCTCAGTCAGTGAAGGAGCAGCACAGACATGGGGCCCAAAGGTCAAATTCCAGCCTGGACACAACATCTGCTCCAGCTGTGCCAGGTGGGAAGGATTTGGGTCCCCACAAACAGCACTGCCTGCCAGACTGACCTGATTGAAGTGAAAAAAAAAGGGATTTTTCTTGGAATGAAGGAGTCACAGAGGTGAGGTTATCATTTTGGCCCAGTGTTTCCCAAGTAGAAGCACAAGGAAGCACTGGGTGAGCTGTGCTGGGGATCTCTGCTGGCACAGATGGGTCAAACCAGCAGGAAATTTGGCTAAATATCAATAAAATGAAGGAATTTTTCTCAACCTGTGTTACCTGCATCAAATCAGCTTCCAACTCCTTGGGACAGAATTGTTTTTGACAGTGTTGGAACTGAATGGGAATTTAGGAAGTGATGAGAATTTCATTCCCTCAATAGCAAATGCATTCAAGCTCTGAGTTTTATTCACTGTTTGCAACAGAAACGATGAGAACTAAAGAAAAATTGATACTAACAATGCAGCTTTGGAATATCTTTCCACTTCTTGTCCTGCTCTCTGACACAATCAGCTCAGATGTTTTACGGGTCAAATGATCAACCTGGAATCAGAAAATAGATTTTTACAAAATAGATTTTTGCCTTGTTACAGCAGGAAAAAATCCACCCTGGAGATACCCAGCAGGGCTCAGTGTGGGGCATTCACTGCTGTGCACAGTGCCTGAGTTCAGACTGAAATATGGGGGTATTTAAATGGTGAAAACCCCTGGAAATCACAGCTTTTACAGCTGGGTGTGCTGGAGGGCCCTGGCAGAGAGAAGCACGTGCTGGTTTTATACAGGAAATCACTGACACTTACCTACAGCTATCCTGTTTTAAGAAATCTTAAGGACCTGTGTGAAGCAATCCTCCTTGTATAAATGCCACCAATTTCTACATGCAGGGAATATAACCTGAGTTATAAACTTGAATTTTTAAGTTTTAATCAACTTTTAAACAAGCTTTGGTTTGTCGGAATTACCAGTGGAATTCCCATTAGGCAGTTTATTAAAATGGAAATGAAATCCTCCTTTTCACTCAGAAACAAACCCAGCATTTGTGTGTTTTGTATTTCAGAGGAACAGCCTTTTGTCAGTGCTGTAGAATAGTTTTGGAAAACAGCAGGAAGTGAAATGTAAAGGAATTTTGTTGCTGGAAATAGTGACTGTGGGAAATGAGGCTTCAGCAGATTACCCATGAATCACTCAAAGGAGAGAAGGAGCTGCACAGAAGCTCCAGAAAAAGCTGAAGATGACAGAGCAGAGTGTTCCTACCTGAGGATTAGAAACATGGGGGGGAATCTGGATCCCTCCAGCTTCCTCTTCATGAGTTGAATTCTTTTCTGAAAGAATGAAAGAATTGGAGAGTTAAATAAAGCTGCTAACAAACCAACAATGCAGAGCAAACAACTCCAGCTCTGCTCCAAGAACACTTCATAACTGCTGGGAACAGCTTCCAGAGCACATCCTTAACTCCACCAAGGTCTGAATTGATTCTTTAACTCTGCCAACCTCCAGCTCACACACAGATCTCTGCAGGAGTGGGTTTGATCCCCAGCTCCCTCACACACTGCCCTGCTGAGGGGATTTGAGTCAAACCCGAGCTTGTTTTGTGCTGCAGGACAGGGAAAAGGCCGCTCTGGGCCAGCTCCTGCCCTCCCAGTCCCAGCCAAGAGCAATCCCAGAGCCTCCCTCAGGGCCTGCAGCTGCAGGAACAGACCCTCAGGGGGGAACAGGCAGTTCCAGGCAGGTTTTTGCTGTTCCTAATTCATGTTGTTTTTCTAGGATACAGACAGAAGCATGGAATGGTGAATGGGTGACCCTGCATCAGCTGTGGAAACAACAGAAGAATTCCAGGCTGACAAATGGGGTTTTTCCCCTGTGCCTTGTAGTTCTTGTAAATAAAACATTTGCCAACTCCCCAGGACAAGAAATTTTCTGGATTTTTGCATGGTTTTGGAACTTTTATGACTTTTTAGAAGAATCAGGCACACCTTCATGTGGTTATTCCAGTTCTGCAGCCTACTAGAACTGTCAAGATAAAAATTCTGATCTACATGTGCTGTTTCCTACACATTTGAACCATTATTTTTCAACAGCATGGAAATGGCAGCTGGTTTGGCAAAGCTACACAGGTTTCTTCTCAAAAACAAACCCCAAACCCAACATTTCTGTACAGCAAATGGGTTCCAGATTGTCTGGATGCTTCTATACAGCCTCTCCAAGAGGAGCAGATCAACAAGCAGCAATTCCTTCTTCAGTTTGTTTGGCAGCAAAGTTGAGTCCTCAGGCCCCTGAACTAAACAGGGCAATGTGAACACAAACCATCCTCTGCTTTATCTCCAATCTGAAAAGGAAGCTCCTGAGATGCCTGAGGACAATTTGGTGTCTCATGTTTTGAGCTGGAGACAGTCTGGGTGCACATTTTGGAGCTGTGATTAAAAGCCAGCAGTGGGGAGTTTCCAGGGCTGGAGGAGCCAGGACAGTTATTTACTGACAGATTTTATTTACAGTGTTAAGAAAAAAAAAAACACTTGAGGGAACTCGTTTTTGTGGGATTCATCCTAACAAAAATACTTTGCTAGAACTTGTACCTATTCAAGTTCCTCTACAAGGAAAGGCTGAGAGATTTGGGGTTGTTCAGGCTGCAGAAAAGGCTCCAAGGAGAGCTCAGAGCCCCTTCCAGTGCCTTAAAGGAGCTCCAGGAGAGCTGGAGAGGGGCTTTGGACAAGGCCTGGAGGGGCAGGACACAGGGAATGGCTTTACCCTGATGGATGGGATATTGGGAATTAGGAATTGTTCTCTGTCAGGGTGTGAGGCCCTGGCAGAGGTGCCCAGAGCATCTGTGGGTTCCCCTGGAGCCCTGGCAGTGCCCAGGAGCCACCTGGGATCATGGAAGGTGTCCCTGCCATGGCAGGGGTGGCACTGGATGAGCTTTAAGGTGCCTCCCAACCCAACCCACTGTGGGATTGTATTTTGTGATGCCAAAAAAGTTCACCTGCAATTCTCCAAGTGCTGCAGCACGCAGGGAAAGGGCAGCACAGGAATCAGCTGGAAGCAGCAGAGCCAAGCACAGAATGGTTCATAAAATAAAACTCACTCTGGTGAGGTTTCTGCTGCAGGAGCAGCAAAGAGAGGCACGAGCAGCTCCCTCTGCAGGTGCTGCACCGGGGCCAGCACAGCACAAAGAGCCCCGGGTGGGGTTCTGGGCCAGTGCAGGGAAAAAGGTGGCTAAAAGTGGAATTTCTGCTGAATTGAAGCCCAAAAAGCTGAAATTAAAAAAAAAAAACCAAACCAAACCAAACAAACAGATCCAGACCACTGGTTTTTGCACAGAGGATTCTGCTTCCCAAGTCTGCAGTAATGAGCTCAACAGTACAAAACCTCTCTGAGCTTAATGAGCAAACTAAATATTACCAAAAACTAAATAAATCAGTAATTATTAGTAACAAAAAGAGTAGGAAAAGCAAATAAAATTTATTTCTAAACATAAACCCCATTCAATTTAGCTTAGCTGATAAAATGGAACAGAAGATCAGAATTTTGAAGAGCAATGTGAAAATATGTTAATCATGCTTTAACATGTTAATATTTGTTAACCAAGTGCTTCACAGAATGAAGCCCTGATAGAAAATAAAAGCACAGTCAGATATGGGAAGGAAATAATGAAAAATTGAATATAGAAAATTGAGGAGTTTGAAAAATCAAATAAAAAAATCAAATAAAAATTATAATATATATAATATATAATATAAATAAAAATTATAATATGCAATATATAATATTCAATATATAATATATTGTATATTATAGATTATAGATTATAAATTATATATTATATAATATAATATATAGTGTAATATTTCTATCACTTAACAAAAATATTATAAAATATAATATACTTGAGATTATAATATAAAAATTATAATATAATATATAGAAATATTACCTTGAGCTTCTGAAATATTCACATGATTCTTATCTTCCACTTCATTATCCAAGACAGGATCCTCCTAGATTAAGAAGCAGGTGTGTCACTGACTGCAGCCACACAAGGAAGAAGTTTCCACTCAGATGATTAAGGACACATTTTTGAGATGGATTTGTGGTGGAATAAACTGAAATAAGTGATTGTGACATGGCAGGATGTGGTTCCATCTGTGCCCTGTGCTGGGACACATGGCAGTGTCCCCATGGCATGAGCTGTCCCTCTGCTGCTCCTCGTGCCCAGGCACTGCTTGAACAGTGCCAGGCTGCAAATTGGAGCAGTAAAATTAAGGAAAAAATGAATTTAAGACATATTGTCCTGCTTAACCATGTCTGTAAGTAGAGGGGGTTAAGGCTTACACACAGTGAAACAATAATGGACTTTTTCTAGATGATACACTACAAAAAAAAAAATTCAAAAAGTTACCCAAAACAAAGTCTGTGCTCTTACACTCATGTCCTGGCTCTCCTCCTCTGGGTCATCTCTGCTCACCCCACACACCTGGAGAGGCTCAGCAGTCTCTCCCTGCTTTAGGATGCTCTTATCAACATTCTCCATGCGCTGTTTCTCAGTTGTAATTTTCAGTTTCAGCAGGTGAAAAGGTGTTGGCACTTCGCCCACGTTCAGGTACATGGGCTCCTCCTTAAACAGCAGCCCCTCGTCCTTGGCCTCCTTGAACCCTGGAGGTTGGTAATCAGGGGGTGTAACTGCAGAGAAATTAAATGTTTTAGATCTTGCAAAACTAATTTTAACTCTTTTCTCCTTTAAATACAGAGAGTTACTGCAAAAAAACTGTGTGGGGAGGGGAATAATCAATATTCAGTTTGGAGTAAATGAAGCACAACAGGCAAAACCCTGGTAAAGCTCCTTGGAAGAGACTGTAGGTACAGAGAGAGAAAACAGAAGCTCTGATTTGTCATTGTAAGGCAGTAACACACTCAGAAAGCAGAGCCAGGTATTTGGACAGTCACCAGGCTGGGAAATTATGCTATAGCCTGACATACTCTGGGAAACTCCAAATGTTTTAAAACCCAGCCAAATGCAGTGAAGTCAGTGCCAGGATTGTGTTCCTGCAGTGAGATCACATCCCATCCCCTTGGGATTCAACCTGTCCTGAGAAACAGCCACACATGAAACAACCTCATCTAACAAATCCCAGCAACCACAAAGATTATCCACTGAAAAACTGAAAAATGCCCGTTTTTGGCTTGTTTTGCAGAGCCTGATCAATCAGGGTGACATGGCAGGGCACCCTTGTGGTGTTGTGAGGTCCCCAGGACGAGGTGAGAGATGAGAATTTGACTCCGTGTTCTCAGAAGGCTGATTATTATTATTATAAATTATATTCTATATTATATAATACATAATCTATAATGTATTATGTTATACATTATATATTATATATAATATTATACATTATATTATATATTACATATAATATATAATACACATTGTATTATACAATATATAATGTATTCTATAATATATGGTGTATTATGACATATATATTATGTATAATATAATATATTACATATATTATATAATATGTTATATAATATGTTATATATTATATAACATATTATACATAATATCATCTTATATCATATCATATACTAAAACTATACTAAAGAAAGAGAAAGGATACATCAGAAGGCTAGAAAAGAATGAAAAATAAAAACCCGTGACTGACTCAGCAAGTCTGATACAGCCAGCTGTGATTGGTCATTAATTAAAAACAATTCACATGTTTGGATAAACAATCTCCAGACCACATTCCAAAGGAGCAAAACATGGAGAAGCTGAGGCTTCTCATGATATATTCTTATGATATATTAAAAGAAATTATATACTATACTAAAGAAAGAAAGGAGACATCAGAAGGCTGGAAAAGAATGATAATAAAACCCCATGACTGACCAGAGTCCCGACACAGCTGGACTGGGATTGTTTATCCAAACATGTGAATTGTTTTTAATTAATGACCAATCTCCAGACCACATTCCAGAGGAGCAAAACATGGAGAAGCTGAGGCTTCTCATCTTGCCAGGAGAAGAAACCCTGGCGAAGGGATTTTTCAGAATACCCTCATCATAGTAGAGGAGTTTCATGGTGAGGCAGACGTCGTTGGGCAGGGGGCTCAGGTTCTGCATCAGGACGTAGATCTTGCGGATGAGGAGGATGCTGGCCTTCTTGGTGTCTGCACAGCTGATGGGGCACTCGGACTTCTTGTCCTTGCTAAAAACAGCAGCCACATGAGTTTTTGTTGCGTTGTGATTTCAGGGTTTAGCCCAGAACCAAGGGTCCCTCCCCTGATAATTCCCTCCCAGGTGCGTCAGTCACCTCTTCCTTCCCCTCCCAGCACTCTGTCAGTCCTGGAATTCCAGAAGGAATCGAGTGATTGGAGATTCAAACCCCTGGGGGACATTGGGCCATCCAGATGTCCTTTGTCCCTCCCCTCCTGTCCCTGGTTGGTGGCTCCCTACCCCTTCCCTGCCCTCTCCCCGGGGTTCAAAGGAACAGCAACCACGGGCTCAGGGAGTTCTGTTGGAGCTGTTGCTGCATATCCTCACAGAGTATCAGACTCTGACACTGAGCAGCATCTTCTGAGTGGATATTAAAATTATGAGCATAATTCAACAAAATGATGAATTGTATTTTAGTAAATATGTTGATAAAATTAGTCTCAAGATGCAGAATTTAACAAGCAAACAGATCAAATGCAGAGCTGTGACATTCAGGTGTGTCCAAGGGACATAGAGCAGTCCCAGGGCTGTACCTGCCAAAATCCAGGAGTGGCCCATTGTGGGTGTACTTGAACTTGAAGTGGTAACACTCTGTGACTGTCTGCAAACAAAGCCAGGAATTATTAAACTAATCCTAAACACTCCTGCTGCAGCTCTGCTCACTAATCTATCAACCTTTAAAAGGAATAACCACAACCCAACTCCCATGTGCTGAATACAGCTTCCTAATCCTCTAAAAAATAACAGCAAAAATGTATAAAACTGTTTAAAACTTAATAAAAATGATGATTCTTTTCCAGGAGTCACTGTGATAAAATATTTTGAAAATCAGCTGAAGTTTTCAGCATTAAATATTCCAGTTTCAATAGCTATGAAAATGGAGCATTTGTGGTGACACCCAGTGGGTTTTGTGTTTTCCACAAAAGTCTCACAAATTTGTTAGGCAGAGGCAGGATGGGATATCTCACTTTGCAGTGATATTTTGGTTTCTTGCACAGCCTGAGAATACCCAAATGCAATTCCACACGTGGCAATTCCCACTGATCCCAGTCATTTTTTACACCTGGTATTTCAAAATGTTCTTTTTTTTATAGATGTGCATATTAAATATTCCTGCTTGTACCCACATTTCACTGTATCCATATTATTATCAGTGAGATATTCCAGCAGATTTACCTGAGGATCTTCTGTCGGGGTATAAACCTGTATTTTTGAAGAAAATAAAGGAATCACAATGAGAACTGCACATCCCTCAAAGAATATCCCTAAAAACATGTCCCTGCTTTTCAGAGATACTCACTGCTAGGACAATCTGTCTCAGCTGTCAGGAACATAAACAGAGAAAACAAACAAAAAGAACATTAAATATATTTCATTGCCCATTTGTGCTGCCCAAACTGCTTTTCTCTAGCTCTGGAATCCAACACAGGCAACTAAAGCCTGTTGGAAGAAAAACTTCTTCCTCTTCACTCCTCTCCTGTGGAGGAGAGGATTCAGCTGCAGAAGAAAACACCCACAGATCTCTCTCTGGTTTTCTGTGCTGCTGTTTACAAGGATTTGATGCAGAAATGTTTGTGCATCCCACACTGCAGCTGAGTGAGCTCAGCTACTCCCTGAGCAGACTGAAATCAACATTTCAACACAACTGAAATGAGACTGGAGGACTTACGTATTTCTTCTGCAAGGCATCATAGCATCCTAACATCCTGCAAAAACCAAATAATATTGGCCAGCTATTGCTAATTTTCACTTGTTTCTCACTAATAGCAGCAAAAAAATGAAACTTTTCTGTTTATTCTTACTGTATGAAAGCAATAAATAACACTTATCCATCATTCTATCTTATTAGCAGTGATACAGGCTGTGTAACAACAAATCACCCCAACGTCTTGAAAGAAAAATTAAAAATACAATCTGGAGGTAAATCAATTAAAAATATAATCTGGAGGTAAATCAATTAAAAATACAATCTGGAGGTAAGTAATTGATCAGTAAAAACATACTGTAATGCTTCAAACACTTTCCAACACATGTATTCATTAATCAGAGGAGCAGTTTGGTCTAATTGCAGGTGTCCATGGCAGAGGGTTGGAGGAAGATGAGCTTCAAGGTGCCTTCCAACCCAAAGCATTCCATGATTTTATCATAAATCAGTAATTCAGCTGAACAGCAACATTGCTGAAGAAGAAAGGAATTATTACCTTTATTTAGATGTTGCCATTTCCTTTTTGTGCAAGACCCAAACAGGGAATCAAAACTTACCCTATTTCTTTTTCTCTTTCAGCCAACAAACAAAAATTTGGTTTGGTGTGAACAAAAGGCCACTCCCAAGAGGTCCCATACCCCTTTTCTCCAAACTGGGAGGGGAAGAACTGCACTGCCTCTTCCATCTCCTCAGCCATGCAAGATCCATGTGGAAATTCCAGCTTTTCCCCTCCCTCACTTGGTGACAGCACATGGCTGATTCCACTTCAACATCAACCCTCAGCTCTCAAGCTTTGCTAAGTGCAGCTTTCATTTCTCTTGGGTTTTTGGTGTATTTTCTGTAATTTCTGTAACATTCAGTATCTTCAGATAAATAAATCTGGTGTGAAGCCTCATCCTCCACATGGAATATCTCAAATATCCTTGTCCCAAAATCCCAACCCCTCAACACTGCCAGAGATGAATGCAGCATCCCTCCCACACTTTGTTTGAGTGGGGAAAAGGGAAAAGAACCTTTGTGGAGGTAACAAAATACAGGAATATGCAACCAAAGCTTACAGAGGTCTCTAAAAAGCAAGGAGAGCACCTGGAACAGAATTCAGAGCTCCTGTGAGCAGGAAGAAAACCAGAAGCAGCAGCTGCAGTGCCAGGTGACAATCCCAGCCAGCTGTGGCAGTGCTCAAGCAGGCAGAGTGTCACTGCAGGCACAGCTCTGCCTTTGAACAAGTCTGACAGTGCCACTCTCTTAAAAAAAATCTGTGAGTGAAACCTTTAAATTTCAGATGCAAAATGGTGGCTTTGAGCCTCCTGATCAACTAGAGAGGGACTATCTTTAGACTTTGGCATTTCTGTGCAGCCTTGAGTGCTCATGAGCACCCAGAGGAATGAAATATACAAATACATAATGTTAGATATTTAGTATTTATTTAGTAAATATTAAGTATCGTCACTCTGCAAACAGATTTGTGCTCTCCTAAGCCCTGAGCTGAAAACCTCATTGTTACATCTGTGACACAAATGTGGGAGAGAACTTTTTGCCTTCATCTGCAAACAGCCAGGAAGGAACCTTTGAGCACTTAGGTGCTGAGGAAGTCTTACCTGTGTGCTGCAATCAACCTACCATTTCACCAGCTGGGTAGAGCCAGGAGAGTTTCTGTCTTCCCGCAGAATTTTGACACAAACATCTCAAAAAAAAAACCCAAAAAACCACACACACAATTATTTAGGACAAAGTGCAACGAAAAGTTCAATGTCTAAAAGCACATATCAAGAAGAGACAAAAATTAAGACTACTGACAAGCATGAGCTTAGCTTTAATGCTGAGTTAGCAGCAACAATAGTAACAAAATTTAATTTATTAATATGTGAAGTTTCCATTACATGCACCAAAATGGCATCCAGTCATTAAAAAGACCATGTGGCTTTAAAAACAACTCCATGACAACAGTTTTTGTAAATTCTGATGGAAGCAGCCCCTTACCATCCATGTATCTGGTTCCATAGGCACTTTCAGGGAAGATTCCCCTCAGGTATGTGATGCAGGACACTGCCACTGCCAGGAGCCTCTTCACCAGCATCAGGGACTGCTGCTCCGTGGCTATTTTCTTGGGAAATACGACTGCACTCTGAAAATCACACCAAGAAACCAACGAATTTTTGTGATTTATAAAGTTAAGCACATTCCTTACCCTTGGTGTTACAGTATTTGTAGGACACAGCTGGTTTCTACCATGTGCAGGACAACAAAGTTCAGATTATTCTTCTATATATTCTTTATTCATAATTAAAAGCCTGAATTACCCTGCTGTTTCCACATTAAGAAATATCCCAGAGCACCTGGGTGCACTATTCCAGCCAAAACTCCATTTTTCCCATTATTGTGCTGAAATACACAAACAAAACCCTACCACAGAACTCCTTTGCTTCTGAGCAGTTGCCATTCTGCAGAGATTCCTGTGCCTGTCAATAAAACACCTGCATTAGCATCTGGATAAAGAAAAAGGGCTGCAGCTTCTCCAGGGCGTTCCCTGGATTTACAAACACCTCCTGCACAATTCACCAGCTCAAACAAACCTGTATTTTTCACAGAACAGAGCAGGATGGCTTCTCTAATCATCCCCAGTATCAGATCCTTGATTTTCACAGCAGCACAGGCCTCCCCTGAGGCTACAAGATGCAATAATTAGAACGTTTATATCTGTATTTCTATGAAATATGAACATCCAAAGGCAGTTCTCTTCAGTACTAACTGGTGCCCAACCTACAGGATTTTCAAATGTATGAAAATGCTCCCCACATTTCAAACACCCACAGACCTGAGCTGTTTTCATCTGTAATTTAAATGAGCATGGGAGAAACGGAACCCTCGCCACCCTGAGCCTGACTCCACACAAACCTTCCCCCCCAACTCAGGAATAACAAATTCGCCCACACCTGAGGAAAACACCTTCCCCAAGTTAGAAATGAGGTCTGGATCACGAAGGGCACCGAGCTCCCCTCAGTAATCCTCCATAAATCCCCCGATGACAGCACACGGCCGAGTTAGGCCCCGCTGCGAGGAAGGAGCCGCCCCCCTCAGCCTCAGCCCAGAAACCACCACCTGCTTCGAGGGAAACTGAGGCAAGTGCGAAGACACAACACTACAGAGCAGCGCGGGGCGGCGGGCAACAAAACTCGCAGGTGAGCTGAGAGATAATCGAGGAAAAACTGCAGGAGAATGTGAGGAGAGAGAAGGGAGATGAAGGAAGAGAGATGAGGGAAGGGAGATGAAGGAAAGCAGATGAAAGAAGCGCCCGCCCTCACCCACTGAGCGCCTTTTCCCGCCCTCGCCCTCAGCGGGCTCAGCCGAGGTGCCGCGCGCAAATGCAGGGGGCGGGGCTTCCCCTCAGCCGGCGCCGCGCGCGCACCGCGCATGCGCAGAGCTTTCCCTGTCTGTGAGGGGTTAGGGGGTCGTGGAATGTTCTGGGCGCTGTGAGGGAATTACAAAGTTTTTCTATTTAATTTTTCATCGCCGGTCCTGTATTGACACCCGAAAAACCCCACCCTGAGAGCGTTCTCCGAACGCTTCTGGTGCTCTGGCAGCTTTGGGTCAGCGCCATCACCCTCTGAGGGAAGAATTTTTCCTGATAATCCAATTTAAACCTCGCCGACAGAGCTCCAGCCATTCCCTCGTGTTATAGATACACGTTATAATATTGGCTTTTCGCAAATATTCAAATGGATTCTGTATGTGTGATGTTAAAGTAACTTTGTTATAAAGGTATGGGTTTTATTTCAGTTGTTAATTAAGCTTAGACATAGTAGTGAAATAGCGGTGCTTGTGTTAAAATGCCTGCTTGGATGGGATAACATCCAATGAACATA
>JAWMQZ010000103.1:5286886-5304458 GCA_035584835.1 Tangara arthus | reverse complement strand
GTACATTACAGTTTAAGCCAGAAGTTGTTTTTCAGTTTTCTTGCAGTGGAAAATTCTGATACCTTTTTTCTACTTGCAACATCATCAGGCTTGTTTTTCTGTGGAATCTTTCTGCTTGGTAAAAACATCTCCTTGTTTGAGGTGGGTTTATCCTTTGCTCCAAGCCATAAAAACCCCTTCTAACTAACATAAAATAACTTTTTTCTCCTTGATTATCCAGCAAGATGGCTCAGCAATTCTTTCCTTCTCTACCAAAACTCACTTCCATCTCAATTTTCCTTCTCAGCTTCCACATTCAGAGATCTTTCTCTCACATCTGTGAGATTTTCTTGTCAAACTTTCATCCCTGCCAGCAGTGGGAAGGGAGCTGGGGCTGAGCTTCCATGCTCTCCACAAAATCATTTCTCTTTTCATGCCTTGCCATTCTGCTCACGCTTTTTTCTTTCTTTTTTTCCTTTTTTTATGATGCAAATCCTTTTGTTTCCATCCTGCTGAATGGGGGAAGAACCTGAAACCGTCGGGTTTGGAAAGGCTGGATGGAGGAACCCAGCAGAGAAGGGTGAAGAGAAATTCCCTTTCACATTCTGCACAAGAAGTGGCAGATAATCAGGGATTGAATCGCTTCAGCCAACTGCTCAGTAACTCTGATTATTGCCCTGATAAAAACATTATTTGTGTTTATAAATCACTGGAAGGGATGGAGCATCCTGATCAGCGGTGAAATGTGGGAATGAAGGGGAATCCCAAAACTCTAAAAAAAAAAATCCTAAAACTCTAAAAAAAAAATCCTAAAACTCTAAAAAAAAAATCCCAAAACTCTTAAAAAGTATCCCGAAATTTTAGAAAAGAAATCCCAAAACTCTAAAAAAAAATCCCAAAACTCTAAAAAAAAAAAATCCCCAAACTCTAAAAAAATGAATCCCAAAACTCTAAAGAAAATCCCAAAATTCTTAAAAAAATTCCCAAAACTCTTAAAAAATATCCCGAAATTCTAGAAAAGAAATCACAAAACTCTAAAAAAAACTCCCAAAACTCTAAAAAAACCCACACCAAAATTCTTTAAAAAAATCCCAAAACTCTAAAAACAAAATCCCAAAATTCTAAAAAAAAAACGAATCCCAAAACTCTAAAAAAGAAATCCCAAAACTAAAACAAATCCCAAAACTCGAAAAAGAATCCCAAAACTCTAAAGAAAATCCCAAAATTCTTTAAAAAATTCCCAAAACTCTTAAAAAATATCCCAAAACTCTAAAAAGAAATCCCCAAACTCTAAAAAAAAATTGCAAAACTCAAAAAAAAAAAACAGTCAAAACCCTAAAAAAAATCCCAAAACTCTAAAAAAAAAATCCCAAAACTAAAAAAAGAAGTCCAAAACTCTAAAAAACCCCCAAAACTCTAAAAAAAAATCCCAAAACTCTAAAAAAACCCCAAATTATACCAGATTATACCAAATCAACCAAATTCTACCAGATCAAACCAAATCAAACCAAATTATACCAAGTCAAAATAAATGACACCAAAATAAATGACACCAAATCAAACCAGATTATACCAAATGATACAAAATCAAACCAAATCAAAGAGAATTAAACGAAATCAAACCAAATTATACCAGATTATACGGAGTCAAACCAAATGATGCCAAATCAAATGAGACCAAATTAAACCAAATGAGACCAAATTAAGCCAAATCAAATTATACCAGATTATATAAAATTAAACCAAATTATACCAGATTTTCCTAAATTACACGGAATTAAAATGCTGTGTGGGTTGCTGAGTGTTTTGGGATGGGCTAAAACTTAAGTAAAAAATAAAGTAAGGTTTAAGTAACAAATATTTTTAAGTAACAAATATTTTAAGTAACAAAGAATTATGGAATGGTTGAAATGGACCTTGAAACTCATCCAGTCCCACCTTCCACCATCTCAGGTTGATCCAAACCCCATCCAACCTGGCCTTGGGCATTTCCAGGGATCCAGGGACAGCCACAGCTGCTCTGGGAAATCTGTTTTCATGAATTTAATCCCAAATGTCCAAAGATTGGGGAGCTCAGGAGTTGAGTTAGATCCTCACCCCCTCAAGTTTAGGTGCAAGGGGATTTTTGGGCAATGCTCTCATAGAACCATGGGGTGGTTTGGGTTGAAATAGACCCAAAAACTCATCACTGGGAAATCTGTTTTCATGTGTTTAATCCCAAATGTCCAAAGATTGGGGAGCTCAGGAGTTTCAGCTCCTCACTCCCCCAGTTTAGGTACAAGGGGATTTTTGGGCAATGTGCTCATAGAACCATGGAGTGGTTTGGGTTGAAAATAGATTTTAAAACTCATCCAGTCCCACAAGCAAGGACATTTTCCACCATCTCAGGTTGATCCAAGCCCTGTCCAACCTGGCCTTGGGCATTTCCAGGAGCAGCCACAGCTTCTCTGGGAAATCTGTTTTCATGTGTTTAATCCCAAACATCCATAGTGAGCTCAGGAGTTTCAGCTCCTCAAACCCCCAGTTTAAGTGCAAGGGGATTTTTGGGCAATGTGCTCATAGAACCATGGCATGGTTTGGGTTGAAATAGACCCAAAAACTCATCCAGTGCCATGGGCAGGGACATTTCCCACCCTCCCAGGGTGCTCCAAGTCCTGTCCAACTCTTCCAGGGATCCAGGGACATCCACAGGGATGTCCCAGGCCTGCCCACCCTGCCAGGGAGGAATTCCTGCCCAAAATCCCACCCATCCCTGCCCTCTGGCAGGGTAAAGCCATTCCCCCTGTCCTGGCACTCACAATCCATCCCTCTTCCCAGCTCCCTCAGGAATTCCCAACTGCCTTAGAAATTCTCCAACCCCTTTTCAGCTCCCTCAGAAATTTTCCAGCCCCTTCCCAGCTCCCTCAGGGATTCTCCAGCCCCTTCCCAGCTCCCTCAGGAATTTTCCAGCCCCTTCCCAGCTCCTTCAAGAATTGTCCATGCAATTTCCAGCTCCCTCAGGAATTCCCAGCTGCCTTAGAAATTCTCCAACCCCTTTTCAGCTCCCTCAGGAATTCTCCATTCCCTTCCCAGTTCCTTCAGAAATTCTCCAGCCCCTTCCCAGCTCCCTCAGAAATTTTCCAGCCCCTTCCCAGCTCCTTCAAGAATTCTCCATTCCCTTCCCAGCTCCCTCAGGAATTCTCCAGCCCCTCTCCAGGGATTTGAATTTTGTGGATTTTCAGCAGCTGAGCCCCTCAGGCTCTTCAGGAGCATCCTGAAGGTCCCACCAAGGCTGCCTTGGGGTATTGAGGGGTTTAGGAGCTCCATTTCCACTGATTTTGGGTGATCTGTTACCAAAGGGCTCTGAGGGGTTTAGGAGCTCAGATTCCACTGATTTTTTGTGGATTTTCAGTAGCTGAGCCCTTCAGGCTCTTCAGAAATGTCCTGAAGGTCCCACCAAGGCTGCTTGGGGTATTGAGGGGTTTAGGAGCTCCAATTCCACAGGTTTTTTGTGGATTTTCAGCAGCTGAACCTTCAGGCTCTTCAGAAGTGTCCTGAAGGTCCCACCAAGGCTGCCTTGGGGGGTTTAGGAGCTCCATCACAAGCGAGTGATGAAGCACTCAGAGCAATCCAAAACCCTTAAGAAGAATTTGAATTCAAAAATACATATACAGCCAAAATCTTCAGCTAAAACAAAGGAAAAAACCCTGCAGGTGAATTTGGGGGAATTTCTGTTTTTCCCACCCACTCAAAGGTGGAGAAAATAGCTTCTACCTGAGAGGCCAGTGATGTCCATCTTTGGCAAATGCCTGGCTTTCAGCACCACCACGGTCATCCTCTGTGCCACGGGCTGGTAGGACAGGGACACCTGCAGCTCCCCTCTGCTGATGCATTTCTGCCAGAAAAACACACACAGCTCCTCAGGACGGGGTGTTCTCCACACTGGGAGGTCCCCAGGATTTCCTTTCCGTGTGTTAAATGGATAAAAAGTAGGAAAAATGAGCCCCAGGTGTCTCAGCTGCAAGGTGGATAAATCAGGAAAAATATGGATTTGTGGGAAAACCAGAATTTATGGCTGAGGATCTGCATTATTCCTGCTTGTGAAACCATGGAGATTCTTGGATCAAAATCTCTGGGGTCAAACACAGCTGTATCTCACCAAAAATATGAATTTGGGGAAAAAAAATGAATTTGTGGCTGAGGATCAGCATCATTCCTGATCCAAAGCTTCCAGATCAAAATCTCTGAGGTCAAACACAGCCATATCTCACCAAAAATGTGAATTTGTGGTAAAACCAGAATTTATGGCTGAGGATCTGCATTATTCCTGTTTGTAAAACCATGGAGGGTCGTGGATCAAAAACTCTGGGGTCAAACACAGCTGTATCTCACCAAAAATATGAATTTGGGGAAAAAAAATGAATTTATGGCTGGGGATCTGCATCATTCCTGCTTGTGAAACCATGGAGGCTCCTGGATCAAAATCTCTGGGCTCAAAAACAGGGCAAAGAGTCATCCCACATGGAAGAGATCCCTTTGAGGATCTCTCTGGTGAGCTGGACCTTCCCAGTGCTCAGATCCAGCTCTGCAAGGTGGGTATATCACACCAAAAATATGAATTTGGGGAAAAACCACAGAATTTATGGTTGAGGATCTGCATAATTCCTGATCTGAGGCTTTCAGATCAAAAGCTCTGGGGTCAAACACAGCCATATCACACCAAAAATGTGAATTTGGGAAAAAATTTGTGAATTTGTGGAAAAAATAGAATTTATGGCTGCGGATCTGCATCATTCCTGCTTGTTAAACCACTGAGGCTCCCGGATCAAAATCTCTGGGGTCAAACACAGCCATATCACACCAAAAATGTGAATTTGTGGAAAAAACAGAATTTATGGCTGAGGATCTGCATTATTCCTGCTTGTAAAACCATGGAGAGCCGTGGATCAAAAGCTTTGGGGTCAAACACAGCCATATCACACCAAAAATATGAATTTGTGGAAAAACAAGAATTTATGGTTGAGGATCTGCATTATTCCTGTTTGTAAAACCACGGAGGTTCTTGGATCAAAATCTCTGGGGTCAAACACAGCTGTATCTCACCCAAAATATGAATTTGGGGAAAAAAAATGAATTTGTGGCTGAGAATCTGCATCATTCCTGCTTGTGAAACCACTGAGGCTCCTGGATCAAAATCTCTGGGCTCAAAAACAGGGCAAAGAGTCATCCCACATGGAAGAGATCCTTTTGAGGATCTCCCTGGTGAGCTGGACCTTCCCAGGGCTCAGATCCAGCTCTGCAAGGTGGGTATATCACACCAAAAATATGAATTTGGGGAAAAAATCGAATTTATGGCTGGGGATCTGCATCATTCCTGCCTGTTAAACCACTGAGGGTCCCAGATCAAATCCCTGGGGTCAAACACAGCCATATCTCACCAAAAATGTGAATTTGTGGTAAAACCAGAATTTATGGTTGAGGATCTGCATTATTCCTGCTTGTAAAAGCATGGAGAGTCGTGGATCAAAAGCTTTGGGGTCAAACACAGCCATATCTCACCAAAAATATGAATTTGTGGAAAAAATGAATTTGTGGCTGAGGATCTGCATCATTCCTGTTTGTAAAACCATGGAGGTTCTTGGATCAAAATCTCTGAGGTCAAACACAGCTGTATCACACCAAAATATGAATTTGGGGAAAAAAAATGAATTTGTGGCTGAGGATCAGCATCATTCCTGATCCAAAGCTTCCAGATCAAAATCTCTGAGGTCAAACACAGCCATATCTCACCAAAAATGTGAATTTGTGGTAAAACCAGAATTTATGGCTGAGGATCTGCATTATTCCTGTTTGTAAAACCATGGAGGGTCGTGGATCAAAAACTCTGGGGTCAAACACAGCTGTATCTCACCAAAAATATGAATTTGGGGAAAAAAAATGAATTTATGGCTGGGGATCTGCATCATTCCTGCTTGTGAAACCATGGAGGCTCCTGGATCAAAATCTCTGGGCTCAAAAACAGGGCAAAGAGTCATCCCACATGGAAGAGATCCCTTTGAGGATCTCTCTGGTGAGCTGGACCTTCCCAGTGCTCAGATCCAGCTCTGCAAGGTGGGTATATCACACCAAAAATATGAATTTGGGGAAAAACCACAGAATTTATGGTTGAGGATCTGCATAATTCCTGATCTGAGGCTTTCAGATCAAAAGCTCTGGGGTCAAACACAGCCATATCACACCAAAAATGTGAATTTGGGAAAAAATTTGTGAATTTGTGGAAAAAATAGAATTTATGGCTGCGGATCTGCATCATTCCTGCTTGTTAAACCACTGAGGCTCCCGGATCAAAATCTCTGGGGTCAAACACAGCCATATCACACCAAAAATGTGAATTTGTGGAAAAAACAGAATTTATGGCTGAGGATCTGCATTATTCCTGCTTGTAAAACCATGGAGGTTTTCAGATCAAACTTTCTGGGGTCAAACACAGTGCAAAGAGTCACCCTACATGGAAGTGACTTCTTGTTCCTTTTGAGGATCTCCCTGGTCAGCTGGACCTTCCCAGTGCTCAGATCCAGCTCTGCAAGGTGGGTATCTCACCAAAAATATGAAATTGGGGAAAAAAAAATTTATGGCTGGGGATCTGCATTATTCCTGCTTGTAAAAGCATGGAGAGTCGTGGATCAAAATCTCTGGGGTCAAACACAGCCATATTACACCAAAAATATGAATTGGGGGAAAACCCAGAATTTATGGTTCAGAATCTGCATCATTCCTGATCTGAGGCTCACAGACCAAAAGCTCTGGGGTCAAACACAGCCATATCCCACCAAAAATGTGAATTTGGGGAAAAAAATCGACTTAATGGCTGGGGATCTGCATAATTCCTGATCTGAAGCTTCCAGATCAAAATCTCTGGGGTCAAACACAGTGCAAAGAGTCCCCCCAGATGGAAGCAGCATGAACACACTCACTTGTATGTTCCTTTTGAGGATCTCCCTGGTGAGCTGGACCTTGCCCGTGCTGGGATCCACGCCTGCCAGGGGCACCATCACCTCCCCAATCACATCATCCCTGGAGAAGCGGTCGAAGCTGAGCACCAGGAAGTGCAGCACCAGGTCCTGCAGCTGGCTGTAGGGGATCCCATAGAAGGTGAAGGTCTCGTCGAAAACGGGCTCCAGGGTCTTGCGGAGCACGCGGGTCTTGACGCGGTGCCTCTTGTCGGGCAGGATGGTCATCTTGATGTAGGGGTCAGAGCTCTGCGTGTGCTCGTCCATCACGGGCAGCCCGTGGGCCTCCTGGATGGTGACCACCAGGGCCTTTTTGGGGAAGTTGTAGTCCACGGAGAAAGTCAGGTCTCCCAGCATGACGTCGTCGCCCGGAGAAGAGGGAGAGGAGGTTTTGCTCCCTCCAGGAGTGAGGCTTTGATCTGGGCTGAGTTCATCTCCGTAATCCACTTTGATGGGGAGCTGCTCCACCTGGGGGGGTCCATCTGGAGCCTTGTTGGGGCCCACCAAGCCAGCCTCAGCAGCATCCAGCAGCAGGTTGCCCCTGCTGCCGCCCTCCTTGGCCACGCCGCTCTTGTCTCTCCGGATGCGGTTGATTTTCTTCTTGTTGCTCAAGGTCTCCGGGTAGATGCTGATGCCTTTCAGCATGTGGATGAATTTGTACGGGGGGGTTTTGTGCTTCTTTTCTGCTTGCTGGTGACAGCATGTCCACACAAAGACTGTGACTGACACAGAAACCACCAGCACAGTGGCTCCAATGAGTCCTGCCACCACGGGGGACACATCTGTGGGGAGACAAGGCAGTGAGGGGCAGCGCACCTGGCTGAGGATTTACACACTCCTGCCACACTTAGTTCTAGGATCTACATATCACAGCTTCCCCAAAATTTATTTCTCACACTCCTAAGGCATGTCTGACCCGTTTTCCATGAGCTAAGGAAGGATCTCTGTCCTGCCACCATGAGGGTCACAGTTCTGAGAAGACAAGGCAGTGAGGAGCAGCACACCTGGTGCAGATCCACAAACTCCTGTCACACTTAATTCTGGGATCTGCATATCACAGCTTCCCCAAAATTTATTTCTCACACTCCTAAGGCATGCTTGACCTGTTCCATGAGCTAAGCAAGGATCTCTGTCCCACCACCACAGGGGGAAGACAAGGCAGTGAGGAGAATCACACCTAGCTTCAGACCCACACACTCCTGTTGTGCTTTTAATTCTGGCATCTGCATATCACAGCTTCCCCAAAATTTATTTCTCACACTGCTAAGGCATGCCTGACCCGTTTTCCATGAGCTAAGGAAGGATCTCTGTCCTGCCACCACACACCTGGCTGCAGATCCACACACTCCTGTTGTGCTTTTAATTCTGGCATCTGCCTATCACAGCTTCCCCAAAAATTATTTCTCACATTTCTAAGGCACGTCTGACCCGTGTTCCACGAGCTAAGGAAGGATCTCTGTCCTGTCACCACAGGGGGAAGTCAAGGCAGTGAGGAGCAGCACACCTGGATGTAGATCTACACACTCCTGTCACACTCTTAATTCTAGGATCTGCATATCACAGCTTCCCCAAAATTTATTTCTCACATTCCTAAGGCATGTTTGACCCGTTTTCCACGAGCTAAGTAAGGATCTCTGTCCTGCCACCATGGGGACACATCTGTGGGTAATGAGGAGCAGCACATCTGGCTGCAGATCCACACACTCCTGTCGTGCTTTTAATTCTAAGATCTGCCTATCACATCTTCCCCAAACATCATTTTTATCTCTAAATTTATTTCTCACACTCCCAAGGCATGTCTGACCCGTTTTCCATGAGCTAAGGAAGGACCTCTGTCCTGCCACCACGAGGGACACATCTGTGAGAGGAAAAGGCAGTGAGGAGCAGCACACCTGGCTGCAGACCTACACACTCCTGTCACACTTAATTCTGGGATTTGCCTATCAGAGCACCCCCAAAATTTATTTCTCACACTCCTAAGGCATGCTTGACCCCTTTTCCTTGAGCTAAGGAAGGATCTCTGTCCTGCCACCACACACCTGGCTGGAGATTTACACATTCCTGTCGTGCTTTTAATTCTAAGATCTGCCTATCACAGCTTCCCCAGACATCATTTTTTATCTCTAAATTTATTTCTCACACTCCCAAGGCATGCCTGACCTCTTTTCCACGAGCTAAAGATCTCTGTCCTGCCACCACGAGGGACACATCTGTGAGAAAACAAGGCAGTGAGGGGCAGCACACCTGGCTGCAGACATACACGCTCCTGTCATGCTTTTAATTCTGGGATTTGCCTATCACAGCTTCCCCAGACACCATTTTTTATCTCTAAATTTATTTCTCACACTCCTAAAGCATGTCTGACCTGTTCCCTGAGCTGAGGATCTCAAACTGTTGATTGCCTTATCTTGCCAAACCCAGCTCCTGCATCACCAGCATCTCCATAGGAACGCTGCCTCTTGATGAGCAGGGAACATTTGCTTTTATTTTTTTAATGCCCTGCTCAGGAACGTTACACAATTCTATTTTCACAACAGGGAGGGAGTAATAAATATGGCCATAATGCTGGATTTGAGATATCCTTCATTAATAATTTTTAAAACATCCCCTTTGCCCTGAATTGGTTGTTTTGCTCTGGCCTTTGTGGCTGAAGCCAGGGGTAAATCTGAAATCCCCCATGGAAATCCAGTGTCCAAACCAACAGACAGAAAATCCCAGGCTTGGATTTAGGGATTATCTGATATTTTCTAGATTTTTATGCCAACTGTGTTAATCAGTAATGGCAAGGTAGAATAAAAATTAAAAAAAATTAAAAAATTTTAAAAATCCCCAAAAAACGTTCATTTTTTATTTGCTTATTTGCTGATGGAGAAGTTTTAAAAAGGCACAGAACGAACCCAGAGGTGCTGAGCTCCCCAGGACACTGCACTGACATCAATTCTGAGAGAACTGAAAAGCCTGGGCTGGGTGGAGAGCACATGGAGGAGATGGAAATGCAAAAAGATCTGGGTTTGTTCAGTCTAAAAAGGGGAGGAAAAGGAGGGGATTTTTTGCTGTCTTCAATTTCTTGGTGGGAGGTTTTAGGAAGGTTTAAGTTTCATGGAACTTATTTTTGTATTCCTGGTTTTAAAGCCATTTTCTTTTATTTTTTGGCAGCCACCAAACAAACAAACAAACAAACAAACAAAAAGCCCTCTAACCTCGTGTTTCTTTCTTTCACAAATTGTCCAAACCACTCCTTTACCAAAAACCCTTGGCATGACAATCGTGGTAGCACCCAAATGAGACAGCTGGTTAAAAAAAAAAAATGTAAACTTGGCTCATTTTCCTCTTCATTCCGTACCACAACCAGGAGGAAATAATCTTCTAACCCCATCCTTGAAGGTACAGAGAGCAACCACAAGTTTGGATTTTCTCTGTTCTTCCCACATCATCATTTACTGAGGCTAATAGAGCACCTGAAAATTATTTTGCCCACTCCTAAAACTGGAAAAAATCACTTTTAGTTAGACAGAAACCTTTCTGACCTGCAGCTGGAATCTTTGGTTGATTCCACAGAGAAACCTGGTCCAGGTCTCACTGCGGAGCCTGGGATTGAATTAATGAAAGCAAGAAAAATTCATAATATTGACAAAACACCGCCCCAAAAACCCAACTTCAGTTTGTTATTTAATGTTCCCTCCTTGATATGAGGAAAAGGATGTTTAACAGCTCATTTGGAGACAACTCAGCTTAAAAGGCTTTGGTGGATGTGTAAGAAAGTGCTGAAACCCCATTTTTATTTTTATTATTATTTTATTATTTTTATTTTTTATTTTTTATTTTTATTTTTATTTTTATTTATTTTTATTCTTATTCTTATTCTTAACCTTATTCTCATTTTTGGCTTTATTTTTATTGTGTCCTCACAGGATCAACTCTTGTACCTTCATTTCTTGCACCTCTGATGGGACAATTACAGAAGCAGAACCTCAACAGCCACACCAGAAAGCACCAAATAAATCTTTTCTCTCACTGAATTATTCTAAATCTAAAAATTATTTCAATTCTGAATATTATTTCAACTGTGAGTATTATTTCAGCTCTGAATATTATCTCATCCAGTGCCTGTTGGTGCCTCAGTTACTCACAATCCCCCTTGTCCTGCCTGAAGGCTCCTGTTTCTGTAATTATTCCATGAATCCTTTAGTCCTGTTCCCATAATCTCTGAAAACTGCACTGCTCTAAAGCTGCCAAAACCAAATTTTAGTGAAGTTTTGCAGCTTTCAGAGCACTCCCCACGCCCAATGTCCACTTGAAATGGCAGCACAGCCTCCCTCCAACACAGCAGAACTTTGTTTTTTTAATCCAAAAAAAACCAAAGTTTTTTTTATTCAAAGTTTTTTTTTAATTTTGTTTTTGTGGGAGCTGTCTTTGTTCCAATGTGACCTTATAATTTGACCAAAACAAAATCAAAAATCACCAAAAATCACCTTTTAAACCTGATCTTTGCTAAGGATACTCAAATGGTTAAATGGTGGCAGCACGTGGATCCCAGGAAACACAAGGTAAGAGGGAAGTGGGGCTGTTTTTCATGAGATAAACGGTGCTGGATGGAAGAATATCCCTAAATAATTGGGGATTTAGAGGAAATGCAGCACCTGGAGGGTGAGAGGGGAAGGTCAGAGGGGGCTGCAGGACAGGAGGGGGGAGAGGTTGGAGGAACACCCACACTGCTCACCCCGGGGCTGCACCAAAAACATCCCAAACCCAGCGGTTCTCTGCCCCAAAAACATCCCAAATTCTCAGCCCCAAAACCATCCCAAACCCAGCGGTTCACTGCTCCAAAAACATCACAAATTCTCAGCCCCAAAAACATCCCAAACCCAGCGGTTCTCTGCCCCAAAAACATCCCAAACCCCAGTGGTTCTCTGCCCCAAAACCATCCCAAATTCTCAGCCCCAAAACCATCCCAAACCCAGCGGTTCTCCGCACTAAAAACATCCCAAATTCTCAGCACCAAAAACATCCCAAACCCTGTGGTTCTGGGCACCTCAAACCATCCCAAACCCCAGTGGTTCTGCATCCCAAACCCCAGCGGTTCTCAGCCCTGAAACCATCCCAAACCCAGCGGTTCTGGGTCCCAAAAACAACCCAAACCCCAGCGGTTCTCCGCCTCAAAAACATCCCAAACCCCAGTGGTTCTCGACACCAAAACCACCCCAAATTCAAGGCCCCAAAACCATCCCAAACCCCAGCGGTTCTACTCCCAAACCCCAGGATTCTCAGCCCTGAAACCATCCCAAACCCCAGCGGTTCTGGGTCCCAAAAACATCCCAAACCCCAGTGGTTCTCGACACCAAAACCACCCCAAATTCTCGGCCCCAAAACCACCCCAAACCCAGCGGTTCTCGGCCCCAAAACCATCCCAAACCCAGCGGTTCTCGGCCCGGCGTCGCCGGGCTTGGCCCGCACGGAGCTCAGCGGGCTTTGGAGCTTCTCCATCGCCCCCGCGGCGCTCTCGGTACCGGCTCCCGGCTCCGCCCGGGCCGGTTCCCCCTCCCCGCCGCCGAGCATCCCCCGGTGCCCCGGGCAGGCCCCGCCTTGTGGCGCCGGTGCCGGTGCCGCAGCCGCCCCGGGGAGCGCGAACAAAGGCCGGGGCGCGGCGCGGCCCGGCACAGACATCACGTCATCGGCCCGGGCTGCACCTGCCCCCGGCCCCCGCTCCGCCAGCGACCGCCGGTACCGGCCCCGCGCCCGCGGCCCAGCGCTGGCACCGCCCCAGCAGCGGAGACCGCGCGGGGGGAGCGGCATCGCCCGGCCCGCGGGGGCGGAGGGGCCGCGGGATGCTGAGGGACCGGGGCCGGGGGATGCTGAGGGGCCGGGGGATGCTGAGGGGCCGGGGTATGCGGAGGCCCCGGAGCGGCGCTCCCGTCCCTGCGCGGCCACAGCGGGGCCCGGCCCCGGGGGCGCCTCTCGGGGCTCCGCCGGGACGGACGGGCCGCAGGCGGGGCCGCCGCGGCCCGGCCGCACTCACCGAAGCCGGGGTGGACACTGGTGATCTCGGCCATGGCCCCGCCGAGGCCGGGGCCGCGGGGGTGCGGGCCCGGTGCGGAGGATGCTGGCGGCCGGGATGCAGGAGCTGCCGACTGGTCCCGCTGCGGCGCTCGCCCCGCCCGGCCCCGCCCCGCCCGCGGCGGCCCCGCCCGGCGGTGACTCGGCAACTGTCGGGGCTCCGGGCACGGAGCCGCGGGGCGTGTGCCCGGGGTGCCGGAGCCGCGCTCCCACCGGGAACCGACGGCACCGGCAACACCGGGCGGACCCGCTGTGCCCCACGGGGACACCCCCGGCGGCAGAGGCGGGCGGGCAGCGGGGTGTGTGAGTGTCTCTGTGTGTGTGTGAGGGGTCGCACCGGGCTCCGGCGGCGGCGGCGCCCAGCGAAGATGGCGGTGACCGCGCTCGGTGCCCCCCCACCTTCACTCCCCCACCGGCCCCGCCTCACCGGGGCCCCGCCGGGGACCGGCCCCGGTCGCGCATGCGCGGGGCGAGCCCCGGTCGCTTCCGCTTCCTGCGCGGCGAGCGGGACCGGGCGGCCCGAGCGGGGCCCGCAGCAGCCCCGGAGCGGCCCCGCCATAGCCCCGGAGCGGCCCCGCCATGGCCATGGCGCTCAAGATGCTGCCCTGCAAGAAGCGCAGAGCGGCGGCAGCGGCGGGGCCACCGAGCCCCAGGGAACGCGGGGAGGACGCGGAGCTGCCCGGAGGCTCCGGTGCCGCTGAGGGAGGCGGCTCCGCCAGGCCCGCGGGGAGGGGGCCCGGGGAGGCCTCGCCGAAGAGCGGGAGGAAGCCCCCCGTGAGGGCGGCCCCGAGCCCCGGGCAGGAGCTCCCGGCGGGGCCCGGCAGCCCGGCGGCGCCGGCGGAAGGTACCGGGAGGGGCGGCGGCTTTGCACCCTGGGATTTTGTGTTTATTTTGTTTCGGGTTTGTTTTTTCCCTAAGGAAGTGTTACAGATTAAAATGAAAATGAGGTTTTTCCCGCTGTTTGATCACCCCTGGAAGTATCCGAGGCGAGGCAGGATGGTGGAAGGTGTCCCTGCCATGGCAAGGCTGGGATGGGATGGGATGGGATGGGATTTATGTTCCCTCCCCACACGAACCATTCTGTGATTATTTGGGAAAGAGTCCGTGGGTGTTTCTGAGCCCCCATGAGTCCGGAGATGAGGGGATTGGAACATCTCTGACAAGGAGGGAGCTGGGGCTGCTCAGCCTGGAGTGGAGCCCCGGCTGAGAGGGCCCTCAGCCCTGAGCGTGTCTGGGTGTTCCCTGAGCGTGTCTGGGTGTTCCCTGAGCGTGTCTGGGTGTTCCCTGAGCGTGTCTGGGTGTCCCTGAGCGTGTCTGGGTGTCCCTGAGTGTCCCTGGGTGTCTCTGGGTGTCCCTGAGTGTCCCTGGGTGTCTCTGGGTGTTCCCAGGTGTCCCTGTCTGGCCTTGTGTGTCTCTGGGTTTCCACGGGTGTCCCTGGGGGTCCCTGTGTGTCCCCGGGTGTCTCTGTCTGTCCCTGGGTGTCTCTTGAGTGTTCCAGGTATCACTGTGTGTGTCCCTGGGTGTTTCTGTGTCTGTCCCAGTCTGTCCCTGTGTCCCCCAGTCTGTCCCTGTGTGTCTGTCCCAGTCTGTCCCTGCATGTGTCCCCGTCTATCCCTGCACGTGTCCCTGTCTGTCCCAGTCTGTCTGTCCCAGTCCATCCCTGTGTGCAGAGGCCAGAGCAGCCCCAGGCTCTGCTCCAGGCCCAGCAATGGCCCCAGAGCCACGGGCAGGGCCTGAGCCCAGGAGCTGCCCCTGCCCAGGAGGCAGAACTGCTGCCCTGGGCAGTGCCCAGCCCTGAGCAGAGCCCAGAGAGGCTGTGGAGCCTCCGTGCCTGGGGATCTCAGAGGCACCTGGAGCAGCCCTGTGCCCTGGGATGTCCCTGCCTGGGGATCCCAGAGCCACCTGGTCCCATCCTGTGCCCTGGGCTGTCCCTGCAGGTGATCTGCTGTGATCCCTTCCTACCTGAACCCTCTCTGTGTTTCTGTGATTTGAAAGTTCTGAGAGTGGGATGTAAATCCTGAGTTTCAGCCCTTTAATCATTTTCCATCCACCTATTCAGGGCATGCCCTGTGTCTGTCTGTGTTGGCAGACAGGGTCTGAAACTGCTGCTCAGCCATTTTTAGTTCTCTATTCACAAAATCCAAACTTTGTGCTGTGATCAGCTCTTTGCTGTTCACTTGTCAGGCCAAATTGTTCTCTGTGTTTGAGAAACTGGGAGGGGTGAAAGTGCTCAGCAACTCACTCTGGTGCTGTAGAACCTCAGCAGCATCTCCAGGAGAAACCTGAACCAACCCAGTGGAAGGAAAAGTGGAGGAACAAAAGCCAAATTCTTGCTGAGAGTGGATTCTTAAAATGTAGCAGTGCTGACTGAGAGGGACAGAATATTTGTGTATTTATATATTTATAGACAGATCATTTTTATATGGTGTTTATAATAAGTAATATTTACATATATAATATATAATTATATATTATATATAATATATAGTTATATATATTTATATTATGTTATATACATATATAATATATAATAAACATTATATTAAAATATATAATATTTACATAAATGTATTTATAATACATGTATAAATATATAAATATATTTATCTGTTTAAAATATAATATTTACATATATAAATATATAATATATTTCTATTAATATAAATGTATAATCTATAATTATATATACGATATCTAAATATATTATATATAATACATTTATATAAAAATATAAATACATTTACATATGTAATGTTTCATATATTTTGCTGATATACATTATAATTCTAAGAAATTATGTTTTTTAAGAAATCAGCAGTTGTTGGTGAGCAGTTCTTCCCTTGAATCACAGATCTTTTCTGACTTTGAGGAAAACAAAATGTTATTCCTCTATGTTTTCCACTAAGGTGACCAAAATGAATTTCTGAGCTCTGGGCACACGATTGTTGCACATGAAATGTTAAATCCCACCAGAACAATCAGAAATTTAACTTGATTTAATTGAAACAAAGCTCAGGCTGAGGTCGTGCAGTGCTGCTGGCAGGCTGGGTGGTTCTGGGGCAGCATTTTCTTTGTGAACTGATGAATGTTGTCCTTATATCCCAATTTTTTGGTGTCCTGGGGATGCAGAGGATGCCTATAAAATCCGGATCCGCATCGATGACGAGCCTGCCAACCTGGATATTTTGGACACAGCAGGACAGGTATGTGAGCAGTGCCAGGAGAATTGAGAGCATGTGAAGCAGCCTGTAATGATCAGGTGGAGGGACAGAAATCCTGCATAAAGAATGTTTGTGTTTTATTTTATTGGTTTTGTTTTATTGCAAGCTGGGGGGTTGGAGCTCTGTCGCTTCCCAGCACTGGAGCTGTGGCTCTGGTTCACCTAAAGACCTAAAGAAGATCAACAAATCCTAAAAAAATGAAACATCTATGACCTAGACTTCCTTCTCTTTCAGTAATTACAAGAAAATAACCTCTTGTTATCATCAGCTTTAAAAAGTGTTTTTTCAACATTCAAAAAATACTCCTCAATTTATCTTTTCAGTTCCAACCATCAATAAAAGAGAATTAATTTTTACAACTATAAAAATAACAACTCAAATTATAATTGCAACCAGAATGAGCTTGCTAACTATAACAAACCAAAACTTTGCAATTACCTATTTACCTTTAAAAAAAGATTACCTTAATTAAGCTCTACAAAATTCAAAATGTTTACAGAATACATTATTAAATTATTCACGTGTTTATTCTCTTCATTATCTAAGTCACAAATTATTACAAACAAAATTTCACACCTGAAACAGCCCAGCTACCCCAAATGGTATAAAAGTAGCAGGATGGCTTCTGAGGCAGTGCTGGAAATGGAAACAGGTTTAAAATAAAAGACAAAATAAAAAAGCTCTTGCAGAGAAAAACCAAGCCAGGGGCAAGAGGTTCTTGCTCCTGCTAAAACATCCCACAAAAGGGATTATTTCCATTATTCTCTTCTAGTGAATTACCTAGGTGGGACCTCTAATCAGGGAATCCCATGTCTGAGGTGAAGTCCCAAAGGTCTTATGAGGTATCTTTGTACCAAATTGAGGAGAGAAACTTCTGGGCTTTTTGTCTTTTTAAGCAAAGAATAATTGAAGTTACTCCAGAGGTTCTATGAGGTGTCTTTGTATCAGATTGGGAGAGAAACTGCTGGGCTTTTTACTCTTTTAAGCAAAGAATAATTGAATTTACTCCAAAGGTTCTATGAGGTGTCTTTGTACCAAATTGAGGAGAGAAACTTCTGGGCTTTTTGTCTTTTTAAGCAAAGAATAATTGAATTTACTCCAAAGGTTCTATGAGGTGTCTTTGTACCAAATTGAGGAGAGAAACTTCTGGGCTTTTTGTCTTTTTAAGCAAAGAATAATTGAATTTACTCCAAAGGTTCTATGAGGTGTCTTTGTACCAAATTGAGGAGAGAAACTTCTGGGCTTTTTGTCTTTTTAAGCAAAGAATAATTGAATTTACTCCAAAGGTTCTATGAGGTGTCTTTGTACCAAATTGAGGAGAGAAACTTC
>JAWMQZ010000103.1:5223209-5245555 GCA_035584835.1 Tangara arthus | reverse complement strand
GGCCCCGTCCCATCCCATCCCGCACTCACCAGCTCACCGGCGGCTCCGTGCCCGCCCCGTCCGCTCTGAGCGCGCCCACGCCGCCTGCCAACAGAGCGCGGTCACGGCGGTGCCGCCCGGTGCCCCATCCCGCCCGGCGCCCCCCGCATCCATCCCGCGGTACCTTTCAGCTCCAGCGCCACCAGCCGCGGCTCGGGGCTCTCGGCGCCGCCCGGGCCCCGCCCGAAGCGGAGCAGCGCGGCCGCGCGGAGCTCGGCGGGTTCGGCGGGGCTGCGCAGCGCGGCGGCCTGCGGGGAACGGCGGGGAGGAGAGAAGCGATCACAGCGAGCCCCGGGCCCGGCCCGGCCCCCGGCCCGTCCCGCAGCTCCCCCCGCACCTGCAGCCCCCACCAGTGCGCGCCCACGCAGCCCGAGTAGTGCCCGAGCTGCAGCGTGACCGCCTCCCCCGGCATCGCCCCGCAGGAACGGAACCGGGAGCGCGTCACGGGGCCCGCCCCGGACGGGCGGGGACGCGAGCGGGGGCGGGAACGGACACGGACACGGACACCGGGGGAACGGAGCCTTTATTGCGCTATAGGGGTCCCGCCAGCCGGTCCAGCTGCCGCGGGTTGGAGCCGCTGAGGAATTGCAGCTCCGCTTTGCCATCCTCAGTGTGCGCTGCGAGAGAGAAAAACAGAGACAAACAGAGCTGGAGGGGGCTGGGGGAGGGATGGAGGGAGGGAACAGCTCCGGTTTTCCCCCCTCTCCCAGCACTGACCTTTCTCGTGCTGCAGCCACCGCCGCTCCAGGTAGTAGCCGTAGCAGCTCTCGAACTCCCTCGGGCTGTAGTTGGGGACAGGGATGGGCACAAAGGGGTCCAGGGCATCGAAGCCCTCCTGGGAAGGGAGGGCAGGCAGGGTCAGTGCTGGGGGCTGGGTGGGCACACGGCCCAGAGCTCGGTCAGGGAGTTATGGAGGATCCGGAGTTGGAAGGGACCCACAAGGATCACCCAGTCCAGCTCCCGGCCCTGGGGACACCCCATGATCCCATCCTGTGCTGGGAGCGGTGTCCAAGTGCTCCTGGAGCTCTGGCAGAGCTCAGGCTCCTTGGGGCTGTGCCCATTCCCTGTTAGTGCCCAGCACCCTCTGGGAGAAGAGCTTTTTCCTGCTGTCCAGCCCAACCCTCCCCTGGCACAGCTCCAGGCATTCCCTTGCGTCCTGTCCTGGTCACAGAAATCACAGCTGCCCCTCCCGAGGAGCTGCAGGTTCCTGAGATCTCCCTTCAGGCTCCTCTTTTCCAGCTGGACAGAAATGCCCTCAGATGCTCCTCATCCTCCAGACCCTCCTTGGGACACTCTCCAGCAGCTTCAGACCGTTCACAGATTGTGATGCCCAAACGGGGCAGGGACAGTCCCTGCCTTGCCCCTGTGCCTGGCACACCCCAGGGCATTTTTGGCTCCCCTGGCACTCAGGGCACTGCTGACCCAAAGGTCTGTGTGATCCACAGAGACTCTGAACAGTGTCCCCTTGAACAGAACCAGTCACCAACCAATTTTTTTTGTTTCCCAATGTGAAGAGGGGAAAAAAGCCCCAAAAGAGGCCTTGACTGACCTTTCCCAGCAGCTCGTGGGGAGTGCAGGCTGAGCTGGGTTTGAAGAGCGAGCCAGTCTGGCTCAGGGTGGTCACAATGGCACCTCCATTCTGGAAAGATCAGAAATAAAAATCCTGTCAGCTGCAAACCCAGTGCTGGCTTAGGATCAACCCCTGAGGCATCTTTTTATTGCAGCATGGAGCTGCTGGAGCAAGTCCAGAGGAGGGTTCCATGAGGAGCCCCTCTGGAGCCAGGCTGGGACAGCTGGGGGTGCTCACCTGGAGAAGGAAAAGCTCCAGGGAGAGCTCAGAGCCCCTTGCAGGGCCTGAAGGGGTTTCAGGAGAGCTGGAGAGGAACTGGGGACAAGGGATGGAGGGACAGGACAAGGCAAGATGGTTTCATAGTAACAGGACAGGGTTAGATGGGATATTGGGAAGGAATTCCTGGCTGTGAGGGTGGGCAGGCCCTGGCAGAGGTGCCCAGAGCAGCTGTGGCTGCCCCTGCATCCCTGGCAGTGCCCAAGGCCAGGCTGGATGGGGCTGGGAGCACCTGGGACAGTGGGAGGTGTCCCTGCCCATGGCAGGGGGTGGCACTGAGTGGGCTTTAAGATCTGGATTCTTCAAAAATTCTACAAGATTAACTTTTTATAATGCTCCAGACCACACTAATCCTGGCTGCTCCATGTGAGCACAGAGAAAATAAATATACAGCTCACGTTCCCAGGGCTGGCATTAAAACTTTTCTTACCTATTATGGGTTTTCTATGCCAACAAGTGAAATAGTTTAAAATGGACTTTCCTATACAGCTTTAAATCTGTAGCCTACTCGTTCTAGCTCTGGGGATTGAAAAAGCAGCAGGAGGAGTTGACCTCCTACAGCAAAATGTTCAGAAACCAGAAGTTCTCACTAGCTCCAAGAACTCATAACCCAAAGAGCTGTCAAACACCTCCAGCTCAGGGTCCTCCAGCAGAGCTTGCCAGGGGATCAGGAAATGCTGCTGCAGATTCCAGCTGTCCTCATTCTCCTCACAATCACTGGTGAGACACTGCTGCTCCCCCTCAGCACTGCTGGGCTCAGCTTTGGGCTCGTGGCAGATTTGATTGCTGGGATTTCACTGCTGGCAGAGGCAGAGCCTGGAACTCACCCAATCGTTCCTCAGCATCTTCCGCACGTTGTGCACGAGCGTCAGCTCCTCTGGAGAAACCTGGTGGAGATGGTCTGCATCACTATTTCATTGCCAGCAGCTTCTATCAGACACAAATTCCCCTCCCCTCCTTCCGACTACGCTGCCAGGATCATTTCTATCCTTCAGGCACAATTTTTTATTTAGTTTCCCTTGGCCCTGCAGCATCGAGCCTGAGTCACGCTGCACTGAGCAACAGCCGGGCCCTGCCTCTCCAACAACACCCACCTGCACTTCTGCCTCAGGGAGAGACAGCAAAAACTCTGGAAAAATGGTCTAAAGCACAATATGAACCTTTCAGGCCCCTCCAAAGCCTGAACATTTTCAGGGATTGCCACAGAACTAAAACTGAACCAGCCTCCCTGCTCCCCCCTGCAGCAGGAATCCCCCAGGGCAGAGCTCTGGGGGAATGATTTTAGCTTTTATAATTTTAAAATATTATATATATTAAAAAATATTTAAAATTCTATCTATAATATTTATAATTTAAAATATTATATATACATCTATAAATTTATATTTTATAAATTTTATATATCTGTAATCCTGCAATTCTTTGGTGTATAAACTCCATATACAGTGCTAGCTACAGCTTTCCCATTTTGGGCAGACACAACAATTCCTCTCCAGGCCTGGCAATCAAGGACACCTCACTGCCTCAGGCCTTGAAAAATGTAAACAAAAGTGAGCTGGGGGGAGCAAACTTGGGGTAAATTATTTCATTACCTCAACCTGTAATTGAAAGATTAACCTCCAATATGGAAATGGACCAAACTTACAAAAGTGTGAAAACCTGTGATGTGTTGTCCATTTTGTGTGCAGCCCCTGGGGGCTTTGTCTGCCCAAAATGTACCTGAAGGCCCCTCAAGAAATAGAACTGCTTTTATTCTCTTAATTTTGTCTGGCCTCTGCTTTTAGGTAGCCCAAAAAAGCACCTGTGGAATAAGTTTTATAGTGACTTGTGAGTCAGAGAAAAGTTTGAGAAGAGGATCCATGTTTACCCCTGAAAGAATTTTCTGCCAAGGTTGTTGACACAGAAACCAAGAAAGAAAGAAGGAGAAATAAGAGAAACCTGAAAGAATTCTCTACCAAGGCTGTTGACACAGAAACCAAGAAAGAAAGAAGGAGAAATAAGAGAAACTATGAGCACTTTGTCTTTCCTGACCAACGAGCAAAGCGTCAACCTCTGAGTTTTGTAAGAATGTATAAAAACCATGCATGCTGCAATAAAACCAGCTTTGAAGCCTTCTGAAAATGGAGTGTTGCTTGGCATCGTGAGCATCTCAACCACACCAGGCCCCGTCCTCACAGGGCTCTTGTCCTCCTTGCTCAGCGTGGTCCTGCCCCAGAGCGCGTTGACGCCGTCCACGGCCACCAGGAGCCGGAAGGAGCCGCGGTGGCTCTGCTGCTTCAGCTCCCTCAGCAGCACGCCCACGGCATCGCTGGCACTCCTGACACGGGCCAGGCCCTGCAGGGAGCACAGGACACACGGCTCAGCCTGCTTCTCTCTTAGGCTGGGTTCTATTTGCCATCTGTTAGAGGTGGGACAGTGAGCTGCTGTTCGTTGTTAAAATTAACAGTTTAACACTGTTAAAACCAGGCGGGGCAGTTATCTTCTGTAAATGGTTAAAATTAACACTGTTAAAACTAAGTGGGGCAGTTATCTTCTGTAAATTGTTAAAATGAACACTGATAAACCAGGCGGGGCAGTTAGCTGCTGTTAATTGTTAAAATTAACACTGTTAAAACCAAGTGGGGCAGTTAACTGCTGTAAATTGTTAAAATGAACAATGTTAAAACCAAGTGGGGCAGTTATCTTCTGTTAATTGTTAAAATGAACACTGTTAAAACCAAGTGGGGCAGTTAGCTGCTGTTCATTGTTAAAACTAACAATGTTAACACCAGGTGGAGCAGTCATCTGCTGTTAATTAAACTTAACACTGTTTAACACTGTTAAAACCAGGTGGGGCAGTTATCTTCTGTAAATTGTTAAAATTAACACTGTTAAAACCAAGTGGGGCAGTTAGCTGCTGTTAATTAAAATGAATACTGTTTAACACTGTTAAAACCAGGTGGGGCAGTTAGCTGCTGTTAATTAAAATTAACACTGTTTAACACGGTTAAAACCAGGCAGGGCAGTTATCTGCTGTTCATTGGGCAGTTTTCTTTATCTCTTCCACAACCAATCCTCCCTCCAGGAGATCTCTTCTATTAATGAGCCATTAATTATTAATTACCTTGTGTTCATGGTCACTGAGTGTCCCTGCAGGGCTGATCAAATTCCATCATCCCATGGGGAGATGCTCCACCCAGGGGGAGGAGCCAAGCATTCCTACCTGGATCCAATCTGAGGTTTGGGACACCCCAGTGATTTTTTTTGAGCTTTTTTGTTTGTATGTTTTTGTTTTTTCTGTGTTTCTTGGGGGGTCTTTTTCTGTTTTTTGGTTTGTACAACTACATTTGTATTTTTCTTTTTCCTAGTACAGAACTGTTATTCCTATTCCCGTATCTTTGCCCGACAGCCCCTTCATTTCAAAATTATAATAACTCAGAGGGAGAGGATTTGCATTTTTCCTTTCAGGGGAGGCTCCTGCCTTCCTGAGCAGACACCTGGCTTGTCAAACCAAAACAATTTCTTGCTAAGGGCTGACTTTTGGGCAGCCCTCCCAGGGGAGGACAAACTGACAGTCAACAACCTCTCCCAAGAGCAGTTTGAGCATCAAAACATGGGAATTTCAAATTCTAACTTTGTCATCTATCCAAATTCTCTGTACAATTTTCTTTCCAGATCCACCACATCATCTTTTGTGGACAGGGAGACACTTTCTATTTCCCAGGACTCAACTCTAAGATCTTCAGGAGCAATCTGTCCCACAGACCCAGGATCCTCTGGCACAAGGTGAGACCACACCAGCAGCAGTGTTTGTTCCTTACCTGCTCCACCACTTCCCTCAAAGGTCTGCCCTCCTCTGTGCTTTCTCTTTTGCCCCAAATGTATTTTTTTTGGGTTTTTATCTGTGGGAAGAAAACAATGATGAGATTGGGGATGATAGGAGGCAAAGCAAGGCTGGATTGCAGAATCTGGGAGAAGCATCCACCAGCACCAGCCATCCCCCAGAGGGGATCTAAAGTGCTTTTCCTACACCGGCACAAGGCAGGGGGTGGGGTTTGCAGCCACAAACCTCTTCCAGGAAACGTTCATTGGAGGTTTTGAAGTTCTTGAGCCAGACAGAAGCCTGCAGAGGCTGATCCAGCCTGTCTTTGTTGTAGGAAGACTGAAAAAGCTCCTTGCAATTCTTCACCCAGAGATGAGCTGTCAGCAAAAAAAAAACTATTGGTGTGAATTTTATTTTCAATTTTTTTTTAGGCAAAATAATGGTAGGAGGTGGGGATGGTAAGGGTGTTTGTGTTGCTTGTCTTTATTCTGGAACTCTGGTAAGGAAAGTCACAGAAACATGGAATGGTTTGGGGTTGGGAGGGACCTTAAAGATCAACCAACCCCCTGCCATGGGCAGGACACCTTCCAGTAACCCAGGGTGCTCCATGCCCCATCCAACCTGGCCTTGGACACTGCCAGGGACCCAGGGGCAGCCACAGCTTCTCTGGGCCTCCCCACCCTCACAGGGAGGAATTTCTACCCAACATCCCATCCATCCCTGCCCTCTGGCAGTGGGAGGCCATTCCCCCTTGTCCTGTCCCTGCATCCCTTGTAAATATTCTCTCTCCATTTTTCTTGCAGTCCCATTAGGCCCTGGAAGGTCACAATCAGGTAAACCCAGAGCCTTTCCTTCTCCAGGCTGAACAATCCCAATTTCTTCTCCTGAACTGAACAATCCCAATTCTTTCCTCACAGCAGAGCTGCTCCCCTGATCCCTCTGATCATCTTGGTGCCTCCTCTGGATTCATTACAACAGCTTCATGTCTCTGGGACCCCAGAGGTGGATGCAGCTCCATCCTTCCTGGAGAACTGTCCCTTGGGATCAGAGGAGGCCACACAGACCCCAAATAATCTCTTTCCATGCTTGGTAACAATGGAGAAAACCAAACTGGCCCAAAGGATGTGTGAGCAGGTAAAAATTACTAATTATGCTCTACTTTATTTGGGGTTTTTGTGTTTTATGAACCTTTTCCACTATGGAAAAACAAGGGTAGATTGTGCTGGGATATCCTACAGCTCCAAAACAACCTCTTCCCATGCTCATTATAGATTGTGGTGGGATATCTTAGAGCTCCAAAACAATCTCTTCCCACGCTCATTAAAAATGGAGAAAACCAAACTGGCCCAAAGGATGTGTGAGCAGGTAAAAATTATTAATTATGCTCTACTTTATTTGGGGTTTTTGTGTTTTATGAGCCTTTTCCACTATGGAAAAACAAGGGTAGATTGTGCTGGGATATCCTAGAGCTGCTGAAGCAGCTTCTTTAGGTGTTAGGTGTGGTAACAGAGCCCTGGGTTTCTCACCATCTGGGATGTGCAGCACCAGCCAGCCCTGCCTGGAGCAGTAGTGAACCACGTGGCACAGGGTCATGGTCTTCCCTGTTCCTCTCTCACCATCTCCAGCAAGCACTGTCAAGGAAAGTCTCTGAAAAAACCACTTCAGTTTGTACTGACTGTGATTCCTCCAGAAAGGGCACAAAGGGAGCTCAGAGCTTGTCAAAGCAAGGATTTCACCCAGCAGACCCACAAGTTCCTTCTCCCTGTCCCCACCCCACTGAGCAGAGCTGAGGAGCCCCTGCCCCATGTGCTGACCCTGTTTGAAGCTCTGTGCCAGGAGTTACAATAAAGAGATCCAAGCTCTGAGCTCCCTGAAGTGCCCGGAGTCCCTGCACTGAGCACAGACCACGTGGCACAAGAATGTATAAAAAGCATGAATGCTGTAATAAAACCAGGTTTGGAGCCTTCTGAAAATGGAGTGTGTTGCTTTGCATTGTCTCTGTCTCAACTACAACACAGCCAAATATTTCTGTAAATTCTGAAAATATTTCTGTAATTCATTTTGTGCTTGGATGTTACACTGGAATGAAAGTCTCCTGGACACTAGACCAGCTCAGGCTCCCAACCACCCTCTCCCCTGCACGAATCCCTTGTGTTTCTCTTCATTCCAGCTCCAGGTGAAGGATACAGATCACATATCTGACAGCAGGGTGGGCGAGGTTGGAGCCCTTGAGGTAGGTGAGGATCTCGAGCGCCGGCTTCCGCACCATCAGCCGCGCCTCGTTGAAGGTCCGGATCTGAGGAAGGACAGCTGTGACCAAAGTGCCACCAGCTGGCCGAGCACAGCTGTCCCCAGCCCTGCTCCAAACCCGCCTGCAGGCTCCCAGCACCCCCAGCTATTGGTTTCTCCAGGTCAGGATTGAAGGCACCTGAGATGGTATTGCATGGTCGGACTCGGGTGTTTTATTATTATTTCTTATCAGTGAAACAGCCTCACAACCATGAGTTCTGTAGTTTCATTAGCAAGGCACAAAAATTGTTAACTATCTCTTGTTACAGGGTCTTTTAAGACTAAACTATCCAATTAAGAAATGAAACCTAGATTATCTATTTCCCTTTTAACCCAATAACTGATCTCACCAAGCCCACAATGCAGACTTTTCTGTCCAATTACAAAACATCACCCAAAGAAGAAAAGAGGGTGAAGAAGAACAACTTGTCTCTGCTCTAAAACTTCCATCTTGCTTCATATTTATTTCTATATTCTAAAATCCCAAACTTTAAGTTTCCTACTTAGTGATATTACACACTTCTAACCAACTACACACCCGTAATTTTAGTATTATTAATCAATTTTTGAAGCTTTCTTCACAGCCTTAGGTCAATTGTACTGTTCTCTTGTGGGTCTGTGCCAATTAAGAACTGATACCTAGATTATTTCCCTTTTAACCCAATAATTAGTCCTTTGAAGCCCACAATGTGGACTTTTCTGTCCAATTACAAAACATCACCCAAACCCATGAAGAAGGAAGAAGAAGGTAAAGAAGAAGAACTTTGCAGAGCCTGGCACAGCTCCGTCTGCCTCACCACACAAATCAGGAGACAAGATTGTTTTGCTGCACATATAAACTTAGTTCATGAGACAGCCTGGTTCACACAGAAATACAGCCATGTGAAAAGGTTTTACAGTGACTCTGTGAGCCAGACAGAAGTTTGATGAGAGGATCCATGTTTACCCCTGAAAGAATTTTCTACCAAGGTCAACAACATAGAAAGTAAGAAAGAAAGAAGGAGAAATAAAAGAAACCTGCAATTATTCCAATGAGCACTTTGTTTGTCTTTCCTGACCAATGAGTAAAGTGTAAACTTATGAGCTTTGTAAGAATGTATAAAAAGCATTCATGCTGTAATAAAACCAGGTTTGAAGCCTTCTGAAAATGGAGTGTGTTGCTTTGTAGAAAATATTTCTGTAATTCATTTTGTGTTTGGATGTTACAGATGAAAAACACTGGAACAAAAGCTGCCTGAGGTGGAACCCTCAAACTCTTCTGCTCTGGGTGGTTGACTCATCTCTTTTAGATGTTGAAAACAACAGTAAAGGCAAGGAATAACTGCTTTCTCTCATTCCAACAGGAAAATATCACAGTCACCAATGGATCTGGTTCTTCCCACACAGAATCACGGAATTGGGCTGGATGGGAGATCCTTAAAGATCATCCCACCCATGATCCCAGGTTGTTCCAAACCCCCTCCAGCCTGGCCTTGGGCACTTCCAGGGATTCAGGGGCAGCCTGAGTGCATCCCTCCAGGCTGGAATACCTGCTGCTGGAAACGATGGGGCAGCCCATGGGGGAACACAGCCTTCACCTCCTCCAGGGGGATGTTGTACAGACGGCCCTCGTGCTGCTCCGTGTGCTTGGCCTGCAAGAGAAAATGGCAATTGGCACCATGGAAAATGGCAATTGGCACTCTGGAAAATGGCAATTGGGACTCTGGAAAATGGCAATTGGCATCATGGAAAATGGCAATTGGCACCATGGAAAAGGGCAATTGGCATTCTGGAAAAGAAAATGGGAATTGGGACCCTGGAAAAGGGCAACTGGGACTCTGGAAAAGGGCAATTGGGACTCTGGAAAAGAAAATGGGAATTGGTACCCTGGAAAAGGGCAATTGGGACTCTGGAAAAGGGCAATTGGCATCATGGAAAAGGGCAATTGGCATTCTGGAAGAGAAAATGGGAATTGGGACCCTGGAAGAGAAAAGGGCAATTGGCATCCTGAAGGAGAAAATGGATATTGGCATCCTGGAAAAGGGCAATTGGCATCATGGAAAATGGCAATTGGTACCCTGGAAGAGAAAAGGGCAATTGGCATTCTGGAAGAGAAAATGAGAATTGGCATTCTGGAAAATGGCAACTGGCATTCTGGAAGAGAAAATGGGAATTGGCACCCTGGAAGAGAAAATGGCAATTGGGACCCTGGAAAACGGCAATTGGCATCTCAGAAGAGAAAATGGTAATTGGCATCCTGGAAAAGGGCAATTGGGACCCTGGAAGAGAAAAGAGCAATTGGCATCCTGGGAGAGAAAATGGCAATTGGGACCCTGGGAGAGAAAATGGCAATAGGCATTCTGGAAAATGGCAATTGGCACTCTGGAAGAGAAAATGGGAATTCGGACCCTGGAAAATGGCAATTGGCATCCTGGAAAAGAAAATGGGAATTGGCATCCTGGAAGAGAAAAGGGCAATTGGATCCTGGAAAATGGCAATTAGCACTCTGGAAAAGGGCAATTGGCATCCTGAAGGAGAAAATGGATTTTGGCATCCTGGAAAATGGCAACTGGCATTCTGGGAGAGAAGATGGCAATTGGGACCCTGGAAGGGAAAAGGGCAATTGGATCCTGGAAGAGAAAAGGGCAATTGGCATCCTGGAAAATGGCAATTGGCACCCTGGAAGAGAAGATGGCAACTGGCATTCTGGGAGAGAAAATGGCAATTGGGACCCTGGGAGAGAAAATGGCAATTGGCATTCTGGAAAATGGCAGTTGGGACCCTGGAAAATGGCAACTGGCACCTGGTGATGCCTCTGTCCTGGGCACAGGCGGCCTGGGAGGGCTGGACAGGGAGGCAATGCTCAGTCCCAGGCAATATTCTCTCACTGGGGGGCAGAGCAAGAGGAGGAATAACAAAAAAAGGAATAAAGCAGGAGTTGTGGGGTGAGGACACTGCTGGCAGGTGCTTGGAAGAGGGTAAAGAAAGGAGATCCCACCTGGCACTGAGCAATGAAGGGATTCCCTGAGCTGGTGTACCAACTGTGGTGTTTTGGGGGCACCATGGATTGACCTCACCTTCCAACAGTCCCCCCAAACCTTGGCAGAGGTGTGGCACCCTTCTGAGTTACCTGCTGCTGTCACATTCACTTTTTTCTTTGACAAAATGATGTTTTCTGCCTTGGGCTGCTGCCTCCCAGCAGTGATTCCCACTGAGCCATTTGGTTACTGGGGCTGGAGGCTTAAAAACTCATAATTTCCTTTCTGGGGCAATAATTTCCAGTGCCTTGTGGTGACCTCAGTGATCAGGGCTATTCCTCCACTGGACTTGAATCCTGCTGCATTTATTTCTAGTGTGTTTCCCCTGCAGGTCTCACCATAATGACAGCAAGAAGCTGCTGTCCCTGGGATCTGAGAATTTAATGCTTTTTTTTCCATTAATTATTCTCTTTTCCTGCCATGCAATACCTGCAAAGCCCTTACTTATTTCCTCTTGCTCAAGTCATCTTTTTTTGTGTCTTGTCTAATTAGGACAGTAAACAGAGACTACTCTGCAGCCCTTCCTGTGTGACTTTTAGCAGTTTTGTGTTAAGCTTTGAAGCTTAGATCTTGTCCTGCTCTGCTTTCTGCATTTTTTCCCACAGATTTAAAGTAAAACCATCCTCCTCTTTATTCCTGTTATATACAAAAACTGCCATGCACAGCAACAAATACAACAATTCCCTTGTTTTCTTTATTTTATGTGCCAGCATTTTTTGTGTGCACGTTTCTTTTGCCTGTTTGGCCAGGAATATTTGGCTTTTCCCAGCTCTTGATGGACTCTTCATGGAGCACTGCTGGAAGCTCTGCTGCATATCCATGAATTTTCTGCTCCCAGGATTCTTGTTCAGTCTCCCTTCCCTTCTTCAGGACAGATTTGCAGCCTTTCAGCACAAAATACACATTTCTGCCCCTTCCACTCAACAACTGCCCCTGTTCCACCCCTCCCTGGGACACACAGGACAGGCCAGGGGGTCCTGGACTCTGTGCTTGACCTTGGCACAGCTGCAGGATTTGAGGAACTCCTGATTCAAAGAATGATTTTTAGGGAAGTTTGGTAACTTCAGCAAAAGGCTGAGCTGCTGGAGCTGCCAAACTGGGGGTTCAGTGGTCAGGAAATCTTTGCAACAGGGGGGAAATGTTAAATCCTGGCTGTAAGGAGGTGTCACCTGCTGGAGGTGCCAAACTGGGGGTTCAGTGGTCAGGAAATCTTTGCAATAGAGGGGAAATGTTAAATCCTGGCTGTTCAAGAGGTGCCCTGCGTGAAGGAGGTGTCACCTGAGGAGAAGTGTGAAAAACTTCTTTTTGCCAAGCTTATTTCAAGCTGTGGCTTCCCTGGAGTTCTCCTGCACGTGCTGGACACAGCACCTGTGGTTTTCCAGAAGAGCAGGACTCCAAAGCCCATTTTCATCCTCAGCTTCATCCCTGACTTGCTGCGTGACTTTTGGGCAAATTCCTTCACTCTCCTACAGAACGTGGGTCATTCATCCTCACGTTTCCTCACTTGGAGCTTTGCTAATGGCAGGGTACACAAACTCTGCTGAAAAATGTGCTGTTGAGTGGCTTTCTTGGCCCCATTTCAATGGGACTGTGTGGTGCAGGAGCTGGGGTGTCCCCAGGCAGGCTGAGCTGGCCAAAGCCAAAGCTCAGGCACAGGTCAGAATGGCAGAGCCAGTTGCCTGGCAACCAGAAGGGGACAGTGGGGACAGTGGGGACAATGGTGGCCATCTGGCCTGTGCTGTGCAATCCACGGGGTCACGTGTGAGATCATCTCCTGCTGCCGTTTCCATAGAGACCCCGGAGGAATCGGAGAGGCTCCAATTACACAGCAGCAGAAAAGCACCTCAAAGGCTCATTCCATTCATTTCCTGTCCTTCATTTTGTGCTCCAGACACACAGAGTGCCAGGCTGCAATTGTGATGCTGCAGAGCTGCGCTGAGGTCATCTGGGGTGTGGTTTTGATCCCCTTCACAGCCAGCTCAGGGAGGTTTTTCCAGGGAAGAATAAGCCTGGAGTTGAAATTCATGGCGTCTGATGAGAAGCTAAGCCTGTCCCAGCTCCTGCAAGCTCATCTGTGCAGCTCTGGGGAAGGAATCAATCCCTGCTCCCAGGAGCTCTCAGGCTCCATCCTGAGCAGGTGCCCTGCACTGCCACGGCCCATTCATGGAGCTGATCCCTGGTGTAGGTGTGTGCACCCCCTGTACCCCCGGTGTAGGTGTGTGCACCCCCTGGTGTAGGTGTGTGCACCCCCTGTACCCCCGGCCCTGGTGGTAGCCAGGGGACAGTGGTGCCAGGATGGCCCCAGGGTTGGCTGTGGCAGGGACAGTGGGGGCAGGATGGCCCTGGTGGTAGCCAGGGGACAGTGGTGGCAGGATGGTCCTGGTGGCAGCCTGGGGACAGTGGTGGCAGCCAGGGGACAGTGGTGGCAGAGCAGGATGGCCCTGGTGGCAGCCAGGGGACAGTGATGGCAGGATGGTCCTGGTGGCACCCAGCAGACAGTGGTGGCAGCCAGGGGACAGTGGTGGCAGGGTGGCCCCAGTGGTGGCAGTGAGGGGACAGTGGTGGCAGGATGGCCCTGGTGGCAGCCAGGGGACAGTGGTGGCAGAGCAGGATGGCCCTGGTGGTAGCCTGGGGACAGTGGTGCCAGGATGGCCCCAGGGCTGGCAGTGGCACAGACAGGGGTGCCAGGATGGTCCCTGGTGGCAGTCAGGGGACAGTGGTGGCAGGATGGCCCTGGTGGCAGTCAGGGGACAGTGGTGGCAGGGCAGGATGGTCCCTATTGGGAGCCAGGGGACAGTGGTGGCAGAGCAGGATGGCCCTGGTGGCAGCCAGGATGGCCCTGATGGCAGTGAGGGGACAGTGGTGGCAGTGAGGGGACAGTGGTGGTAGGATGGCCCCAGGGGACAGTGGTGGCACCCAGGGGACAGTGGTGGCAGGGTGGCCCAGGTGGCAGCTAGGGCTGGCTGTGGCAGGGACAGTGGTGGCAGGATGGCCCCAGTGGTGGCAGCCAGGATGGCCCTGGTGGCAGCGAGGGGACAGTGGTGGCAGGATGGCCCTGGTGGCACCCAGTGGACAGTGGTGGCAGGATGGCCCCAGGGGACAGTGGTGGCACCGAGGGGACAGTGGTGGCAGCGAGGGGAGAGTGGTGGCAGCGAGGGGACAGTGGTGGCGGGATGGCCCCAGGGGACAATGGTGGCACCCAGGGGACAGTGGTGGCAGGATGGCCCCAGGGGACACTGGTGGCAGGCTGTCACTCACCGGGTCGCTCTCGCTGGTGTGGAAAATGGCTCGGGGCTTTGCTGCTGGGACATCCTGGCTGGACACAGAGCTCAGGCCAGCCCTGGTCGTGTGCAGGGCACAGCCACGCTCCAGCTGAGGGGACAACAAGGTGTGAAACAGAGTAAAATGAATATTACATGTGTTATGTCAGAAAGTTATGCTGTATTGATTTTCTTAAGTAATGTGTTAAATATAGTTTTAGTTTATAACAATGTTAAAATAGAAACTATGCTATAATGTTAAACATTATTAATTTTTATGTTCACATGTATTATGTTTACATAATACATAAATATGTATTATGTTAAACATGTATTAATTTTCTTAAGTAATGTGTTAAATATAGTTTTAGTTTATAACAATGTTAAAATAGAAAGTATGCTATAATGCTAAACATTCTTAATTTTTATGTTCACATGTATTATGTTTACATAATACATAAATATGTATTAATTTTCTTAAGTGGTGTGTTAAATATAGTTTTAGGTTATAACATAATGCTAAAATAGAAACGATGCTGTAATGTTAACATTATGTTTTAACATAATGTTAAAATAGAAACTATGCTACTCAAGTAAGATACTTTTTTTTAAAGAGAGGAATGAGGTACTCCCACCGAGACAGCAGCCACAAGACACCTAAATCTTTCAGAGAAAATGAATTTATTGCTCCATTATCAGAAGAAAATAACTTCTTCCTGCCTCAGGGTCAGGATTCAGAGGAAGAAGTTGACACTGACCAGACAGAATCCTGTATTTGAATAGAATTTATGCATCATGTATGAAGTGTATGAATATGCAACAGGCTGTTGCTTTTAAGGGTTAATCCTCTTTTAATGTGGGTTCTTTTTCAAATTTATTTTGCCCAAAAAAGGTACCCAGACTGTCTGTAACTCTTTGTTTTTATTGTCTCATATTGTCCTAAATCCCAATTGTCCAAATTTTTATTACTCTAATTTCATTACTATTTTTATAACCATTTTATTACTATTAAACTTTTAAAAAATTTAAAAACAAGCGATTGGTGTTTGTCACAAAGAGACAACAAAGCTGTCAGCAGCCAAGGACTGCTGGTGAAAACCAGCCCAGGGAGTCTCTTTGAGCCCTCTGTGATCCCAACGAGGCACGTGCAACCCAGAGCTGAACTCTGATTGCAATTAGAATGAAAACTCATCATTAGCATGGAAATTCAGCACGGAAAAGCCACATGCTGTAGAACCAGATCTCACATTTAGATACCTGCACTGAAACCATTCCTTACCCGAGCCAGTTCCACCTCACTGAGCCAAGCCCTGCACTTGAGTTTTACCCAAAACACAAAACTGAGGTTTTTTTACCCAATTTACACAAAATTCCTTAAGATGCCACACGCAGCCATTGAGGCCTCACTGCTGGGAAGTGCCCACACTGAGGAGTGGCAGCACCCTGAAAATTCAGTCTAACAATCCAAAATCACCTCGATTACCCAGGGATTAGTGCAGCTCTGCTCACTATTTGATATTTATAATTACACCGATTTCCCTGCCTGTGTCCCTGCATCCAGACTCCGGCATTAGGATCCAGACGTGGCTGAGAAACCAAACCAGCCAGCTGAGCTGATTAATCCATTTTTCCCCAGCCAGACTGCTGAAGCCTGCCTGCAAAGCCCAGCCAAAACAGGCAAGGCAGCGAGCGGCGGCAGGACAAGCATTTTTATTATGTCGTGCTGAAAGAAAACACAAACATTTGTCGATGATTTACAAAGTGCATCCTCCAGAGAGGCTCTGGGAGAAGCTGAGAGCCCCTTGCAGCAGTGACAGGGCCAGTTGCAGCTGAACAGAGGCAGCAGTTTCTTATTTTGTCTGTGTGGGTGAGAGCAGCAGAAGGCAGAGCTCGGAGCCAGGGACAGCTGTGGCATGACACAGCTCTGCTGCCACCTCAGTGCAGAGCCACTGCAAAGCCACCAGGGCTCCAGGGAAAGTGGGATCAGCCACATTCCAGATGCCTGAATCAGCATTTGGGCACTTGCCCTCCTGTTAGGGAAGGAATGAAACCAGCCTGGAGCCTCTGGAACAAACAGCTGCAGTGCAAATAGGGGGATCACCCAACACATCTTGTTCTTACACTGCCCTTTTCCTCCTCAAATGCAAATGATCCTTTAGGATGGCTTATTTTAGTTTAAAATCCGCGGAGGTGACAATTTACAGCCTTGAGCAAGGCACAAAGATGCCAGTTTAATACATGAATAAATACAGAAGGCAACTCTTGTCACCTGATCGCCCAGAAAATGTCAGCCCTGAGCCTGGGATCAGAATCCCTCTCATTTCCCTTGAACAGGGGGTCCAGAGAAGCTGTGGCTGCCCCTGGAAGCATCCAAGGCCAGGCTGGATGGGGTTTGGAGCATCCTGGACTAAGCAAAGTGTCCCAGCCCATGGCAGGGGGTGGGACTGGATGTTGTGGGAGGTCCCTCTGAGCTTCTGGGATCTCACATTTTCTCCTCCTCAAGCCCCAGGCGAGCGTTTGAGGGCTCTGAGCTCTGCTCAGCTGCCAGGGAAGCTCCCTGCCCATCCTCTCCCAGGGGTATCACACGAATCCTCAGCCCTGAGCACTGCAGTGCTGAAGGAAAATGAAGCAAGGATGAAATTCTTGCTCTGTGTTCAGATTTTAGGGATGTCCAGAAACAGCCTTGAGCTAAATGATGCTTCATCAAACCAATATTAGCAATGTCATGTTTTAAAAAGCCCAAACTGAGCTCAGCAGGGTGTGGAATCTCTACGGGACACAAGGCAGCTCCTCATGAGTTCTCTGAAGGGAGTGGAACTCAGAATACAAGTCCAGTCCTCTGATCTTGCAGCCAAATATTAAATTTCTTTTTTTTTTTTTCCGTCAGTATAGCACATCCCAAACGTAAATTACTCCTGCAATGACATTATTTTACACTGTCACTTGCAGCCTTAGTACCACAGTTCCTTCCCAAAACCCCCTGGAACCTCGTGGTGGTTTCTGTGGGATATGGATTCATAGAAAATTCTTAAAACTTGACAGAAGGTTCACACAGTGTGTATTTGTACATAAACTTTGAGATAAGAAATGCTGATTTAAAAATGTTATGGAATAGGATAGACATTGTTGAGAGAGAAACTAAACCAGAATTAAGTTTTAAAAAATGGCTTTGCAAACAAAACTCAATACTTTGGAGAAACAGAACTATGGAAGATGCATTGTATTAAGACTCACGAGGGGTAATTTTAGATTATTAAGTTTTAAAGTATTTACAACACAGTGTAGGTAAAGTTGACAAGCTAAAACCCACTTATAGTGCCCTGTAATTAGGATTCAAGTTAACCTGCAAACTTTGGACACTTTGGAAGTTTGCCACAGCGGGCTGTGGGTGTGGAAGCAGCTCCCAAGCACCTGGAGAGAGGGAACTGCTCCTCTCTGAGGCGCTACAAAGTCAACACAGGCAGCGAGGGGGTGTCCTGAGTGCCAGAGATACAGACTTGCATTTCACCAATCACTGTTTCCATTTACAAAACCCACATTTCAAACCGCCCACAAATGGCTCAGGACAGTCCCTGCTGAAGCATTTTATACTCTGAGTTTATACATTAATATTATATCCTGAGTTTAGAGCACCAAGGTGCTTGGTCCCTCCTCCTGAACAAAAGCTCAGCATCCATCCCTGGGCTTTGGGATGCCAGGAACATCCACAGAGCCCTGCAGAGCCATCCCCAGCACATCCCTGGGCTTTGGAACATCCACAGAGCCCTGCAGAGCCATCCCCAGCACATCCCTGGGCTTTGGAACATCCACAGAGCTCTGCACAGCCACCCCAGCACATCCCTGGCCTTTGGAACATCCACAGAGCCCTGCACAGCCACCCCAGCACATCCCTGGGCTTTGGAACATCCACAGAGCTCCCGGTGCAGCCCTGCACAGCCACCCCCAGCCCATCCCCATCCCCACAGCCTCTCCAGCGCCGTTTCCCCGAGCAGGGAGTGGATTTCGGGCTGAGTTTCCATCTGTCAAAGGACAGGAGCCGCCTCTCCGGGATCCCTGAAATGGCAGCGAAATCATCACGTGGTGCCCGAGCTGAACCGGGAGCGCCGAGCCGGGAGGTGGAGCTGTTCCCGCATCTTCCCGGGGTCCCGGGGTGTTCCCGCATCTTCCCGGGATCCCGGGGTGTTCCCGCATCTTCCCGGGATCCCGGGGTGTTCCCGCATCTTCCCGGGGTGTTCCCGCATCTTCCCGGGGACCCCGGGCTCTGGGAATGCCGGGCTGTTCCTGCATCTTCCCGGGATCCCGGGCTTGGGAATACCGGGCTGTTCCCGCATCTTCTAGGGATCCTGGGCTCTGGGAATGCCAGGCTGTTCCCGCATCTTCCCGGCGATCCCGAGCTGGTCCCACATCTTCCCGAGCTGTTCCCGCATCTTCCCGGGATCCCGGGCTGGGGAATACCGGGCTGCTCCCACATCTTCCCGGGATCCCGGGATGTTCCCGCATCTTCCAGGGACCCCAGGCTGGTCCCACATGTTCCAGGGATCCCGGGCTGGGGAATGCCAGGCTGGTCCCGCTTGTCCCACGGATCCCAGGCTCTTCCTTCATGTTCCACGGATCCTGGCCTGGTCCCGCATCTTCCAGGGATCCCGGGCTCGGGAATGAGGGGCTGTTCCTGCATGTCCCACGGATCCTGGGCTGGTCCTGTATGTCCCATGGATCCTGGGCTCAGGGAATCCTGGGTTGTTCCCGATGTCCCAGGGATCCCGGGCTCAGGAATGCCAGGCTGTTCCCGCACGTTTCACAGATCCCGGGCTGTTCCTGATGTCCCAGAGATCCTGGGCTGTTCCCAATGTCCCCAGGGATCTCTGGGAATGCCGGGCTGTTCCTGATGTCCCAGGGATCCCGGGCTCAGGAATGCTGGGCTGTTCCTGCATGTTCCACAGATCCCGGGCTGTTCCTGATGTCCCAAGGATCCTGGGTTCTGGGAATCCCGGGCTGGTCCCGCATGTTCCACCCCGGGTTGTTCCCGAAGTCCCACAAATCCCGGGCTGTTCCTGCATGATCCAGAGATCCCAGGCTCTGGGAATGCTGGGCTGGTCCCCTACGTTCCAGAGATCCTGGGCTGTTCCCACATCTTCCAGGGATCTCTGGGAATTCCATGCTGTTCCCGATGTCCCAGGGATCCTGGGCTGTTCCTGCATCTTCCAGGGATCTCTGGGAATGCCGGGCTGTTCCTGAATCTTCCAGGGATCTCTGGGAATTCCATGCTGTTCCCGATGTCCCAGGGCTCCTGGGCTGTTCCCGATGCCCCAGGGATCTCTGGGAATTCCGTGCTGTTCCCGATGTCCCAGGAATGCCAGGTCGTTCCCACAACCTGCCCAGGATGGGAAGCACGGCACAGCCAGAGCTGTAGAAGGCAGAGCTGCAGCCACCTGGCTGTGCTGGAGGGGAAAAGCCTGGAAAAGGCAGCAGCAAACCACACAGCTGGAACTCTTCTCCATCAGGAAAAAATTCCAGACCTGCTCCATGAGCTCCTGCTGCTGTTTAGGGTTTAAGGAGGCTCTTGGACAGCACAGCTGTGAGCTGGGGCAGAGTGCATCAGCACACCCACCCAAAGCACTGAGCCACTTTTGGCAGAGAAAATGAAAAAAAAAATAAAAGGTTTTTGCCCCAGAGGGTGCTGGGCACAGCCCCAAGGCTGCCAGAGCTCCAGGGGCATTGGGAGCTCCCAGCACAAGGGGGGATTGCAGGGCCATGATCCTTCCAGCTCAGGCCATCCCATAATTCTGTGATTTTTGGCAAAACCCTTCCCACCAGCATCTGTGCAAGGCTGGTGGGCTGTTCCTCTGGACATCCCAGCCATGCAGAGTGGAATAATCCCTGTTTCCTGAGAGACACGTGAAGGGAAGGTGCAGGATCTCAGAACTGGTTCCAGCCAGGCTCCCTCTCCCCAGACCCCTCAGGGAAACGTGGGAATGCTGGACCTGCTCTTTCCTCAGCCCACAATGGGAGTTCACTCGTTTTTTATGGCTGAAAATTGTCATTGTAGGCCACAGGAAAGTCAAAATATTGGAAATAGCACCAGGCTCTTACAGGACTTACCTTCAGAGAATGGCACACGAGTCCTTTCAGGCTTCTCAGCATCTTCCTGCAGGAACAGAAGTGGCTATTTTAGGGTTTTTTTTTTTTTGTTATGCCTGATTATTTTATGCTGAGAGAGAACTGTTTGTCTTGAAAGACCTTCATGACAAAGCACACAAAAAATTCAGAGCAAGTGTCAGATGCTCTGCAGTAACACAGACTGGTGGTCAGCACCACTTGCTTAGGAAAAACCATTAATAAAATGAAATAATAATAATAATAATAATAATAATAATAATAATAATAATAATAATAATAATCACATATAATAATAATAATAATAATAATAATAATAATAATAATAATAATAATCCAATGCAATTAAAATAAAAATCAGAAATAGTTTTACATTAAAAATTTTTTAAAAATTTAAATTTTAAAATTAAAATTGAAAAATTTAATGGAATAGTTTAACAGAAAAGAAATAGTTTAATGGAAATAAAAATCTTAAATTTTTTAAAACTCCCTTTATCAAGGGTTTTTTCCCAAAACCTCCCAAGGAGAAAATGCTGATATTGCCTACCAAGGATGCTTTGAGAGTTCTTGGGTGCAGTAATTTGCATCTAAAGGGAGAATTAATTACCTGAATTGCTCAGGAGGAGCTGCTGCCCCGGTGGAATCGGTGAGCAAAACAAAGCTGGTTCACCTGCACAAAAGAACATTTGCACCTGTTACTGCAGGGAGCAGGAAAACAACCCCACAGGGCAGGGTGTGAACACTCTAAATGAGAATTTTCATTCCTCCAGCTCAAATAAATACGGGAAAAAAAACCCAAAAAACCAGTCCTGCTATTTCAGGAGTGAGCAAAGAGGGATTTTTGGACATTTTCCATCCTTTGCTGGTGCACAGCAAGGAGAAATCCTGCAGATTCCATTGATTTCATATCAGTTTTAGCTGTAAAAGAAAGCAGGGATGGAAAATCTTCTTTCCCAGACACAAGGAGGAAAATTAAGGAGTCACAAAGCCTGAATTATATTAATACTTGATTTTTTTTAATTTGATTTTTTTTAATTTGATTTTTTTTAATTTGCTGCTGACTCCTTTTAAAAGCCGGGGTTAATTTTGAGCACTCTGACAGAATTCTGTCAAATCCTGACAGAATCCCTGAATGACCAGCGCAGCTCTGGGGCTCAGTCCCGGGGGAAGGAGACGGAAACCGGGGCCAGGTTAGAACAGCCCCGGTGCACCGAGAGAGCACCGGGAGCGCCACGTGTGGATTTCCGTGGTTTTACCACCACAAATTACAGACAATGCACCCCAAAGGTGCCTTTACAGCCACCAGAACGCCCCGTTTGTCCCAATCAAACAAAACCAACCCGCGGTCGCCGCGCACCGAGCGCGGCCCGGTCCCCCCGGTGCCCCCCACGTGCTGCCCGCCGGGCTCCGCTCCCCATTCCCGGTCACACCGGGGGCCGGAGCGGCGCGGCCGTTCGGGCACGGCCTCGGGGGGAGCGGGAGGGCGCGGCCGAGCCCCCGAGGGGGACGCGGTGTGACCGAAGGGCCCCCGGTGTCCCCGCACTCACCGGGCCCGCCGGGACCGCTCCCGCCGCGGTGACGGCGCCGCTACGGGAAGCGCTGAGGGACAAAAGAGGCGTGGTTATTCAGGGCGCGGTCGCGTGGGCGTGGCCAGGGGCGTGGCCTCGGTGCCGCTGTTTCTGTGGGAGCGGTGTTAATTGCTTTAATTGATTTCGTCCCCCCGCGCCGCGTTCGGCGGGTGCTGAGCGGGTTTGTGGGCAGGTTTTTGGAAATGGGGAAATGAAATCAGAGCGCCGGGATGGGGCGGATGGGAGGGAGCGCTGTGAGGCATGTCTGGTGTCACATCTGGGGTCACGTTTGGGGTCTCATCTGGGGGCACATCTGGGGTCACCACCCTACTCAGACATCCCAGGGCACAGGGCTGCTCCAGGTGCCTCTGGGATCCCCAGGCAGGGACATCCCAGGGCACAGGGCTGCTC
>JAWMQZ010000103.1:5204690-5222776 GCA_035584835.1 Tangara arthus | reverse complement strand
ACACCCAGGGCTGAGGCCCCTCTCAGCTGGGGCTCCTCTCCAGGCTGAGCAGCCCCAGCTCCCTCAGCCTTTCCTGGGCAGGGACCCTCCAGGCCCTTCAGCATCTTTGTCACCCTGCAGGAGCTCCCTGTCCCTGCTGTGCTGAGGGTGCCAGAGCTGGGCACAGCACTGCAGAGGTTCAGCACTGCCTGCCTCACTCCCTGACCTGCTGGGAATGCTCTTCCTCACCCAGCCCAGTATTTTGTTGGCCTTCTTGGCCTCCAGGTCACAGTGCTGGCTGAGGGACAGGCTGTTTTTCATTTCTGAGGAGTCATCTGGATCCTCAGGATTGAATTTTGCATGCATAGGGCAAGAGCAATTTGCTGTTCATGGTTTCACTGCCAGGTTTTCAGGTATTGACAGCTTAAGTCTTTGCTTCTGCAAAGGCTTCACATTTCTTTTTGCTGTGGGTGTTTTAGTCCCAGGGATTTTTGTTCACTTGGATTTTATGTATACATATGCATATTGGATATACAATTAATTTTTAAATTAATTTCTCCTATTTCTGGCAGCAAATAAAACACTATTTAGCTAAATAAAACCCTATTTAACAGCAATTACAAATGGCTGTAGTAATTCCCCTCAGATATTGTAAGCATCATTCCCAAAATATGAAGGACATGGAATTGTTGGAGGAAGTCTAATGGGAACATCAATATCACTAAAAGGGCTGGGAGAGTTGGGAATATTCAGCCTGGAGAGGAGAAGGATCTAAAAGGAGCTCCAGGAAGATGGAGAAGGACTCTTTATCAGGAACTGTAGTGATAGGACAAGGGGTAATGGGTACAAATTCACAGAAGGAAAAGTGAGGTCACCTTTTAGGAAGAAATTCCTCCCTGTGAGGGTGGGGAGGCCCCTGCAGAGGCAGCCCCTGGATCCCTGGAAGTGTCCAAGGCCGGGCTGGACAAGCCTTGAGTGATCTGGTCTAATGGGAGATGTCTCTGCCCAGGGCAGGAGGGTTAAGCATAAATAACCTTTAAGGTCCATCCCAACCCCTGAAGATCCCACGATTCCACATTCACTCAGAGACTTTAACGACGCAGAACAGCAAGCGCGTGGGTGTGGCATTCAGGCAAAGATGGTTTTGGGGATGAAAAAATCACCTGCATCATTTTGGGACAAAATTCCCCTTTTCCTTCCCCTCCTTTTCCCTTCTCTCCCTTTCTGGAGCCCTTTCCTCGCTGGGCGTGGCCATGATAATAAGGGGCGTGGCTTAATGTATGTGTGGTCAATTATTTGGAGGCGTGGTTTAATGTTTGGGGCGTGGTCAAGATGGGGGCGTGGCCGCCGCGCCCTCTGCCCCGCGGGGGTGTGGCCGCGCTGGGGGCGTGCCCGGGCGCGGAGGGGGCGTGACCGGCGGCGGGGGCGTGGCCGTGCGCTCGCTCGCGGCGGAGCAGGAGCCGCCGCCATTTTGGTTCCGCCGCCTCGCTCGGCTCAGGCCCCGCCGCGGCGGCCGCTCGGTCCCGGTCCCGCCCCGGCCCCGTCCGCGCCCGGGCGGCCGCGGGGATGCGGCGCGGAGCAGCCCGTGCTCGGCCCCGGCCGCGCTGCCGCTGACACGGTGAGGAACGGGCGGGGACTGGGACCGCCTCAGGCCCGCGGCCCGGGGGGAGGGGAGGCGCGCTGGGCTCCGCCGCGGGGCCGCCTCGCACCCCCGCCGCATCTCCCCGCTATCCCCCCCGCACCGCAGCCCCGCTCCGGTCGCGGCGGCGGGCGCGGGGTATCCCCGGTGAGGGCGGGGGATCCCTGGGGGCGGCGGGGGGGGATCCCCGGCAGGGCCCGGAGCGCGGCGTGGAACCGGAGCGGGAGCGGCGCGGGGCGTCCCCGGCGGCCGGGGGTGGCCCGGGGAGTCCCCGCCGGGCGGGCCCGCACCGGGAGGCACCGGGGGATCCCTGACAGGCACCGCGGCGAGGGGCGGGAGATCCCCGCTGGCGGCGGGGCCCGCTGACAGCGGCGGGGCCCGGGGCTGCGGGAGCCGGGGAGCCGCGCTCGGCCGGGGCCCGGGGGCTGCGGTGGCACCGGGCAGCGGCCCCGGGGGCCACTCGTGGGTCCCGGTTCCCTGCGGAACGGGGCTGTGCCCGGGGCTGCGCATCCCCGAAGTTTCCCCGGGCACGGCGCGGTCCTGCCCCGAGTGACGGGCGGATCTCCCTGCCAAATATTGATGTGGTTTTTTTAGGTTTTTTATTTTTTTTTGGGATATCGGCTGGTTTATTGGGTCAGTGTCTTGTAGACTTTGTGATCTTCCTTGTCCAAAATGATGCTTCTGAAGTTTATTCGGTTTTATTTATTATTTCATTGCGTTTTAAATCCTATTTGAGCTTTATTGACCGTGATTTGGGTTCAGGTGGTTGAGCCTTATCTTGGCATTTCCCATCAAAATCCAAAATGTGTTCCCATCCTTGTCCCTCTATTCCGTGGTCTCTTGACTTCCTAACTCCTGGTTTTGGCCCTTGGTTTGTGGTTCTGCACGCTGTTAATTATGGAGCAGGGAACTGGAAGCTGCTTGGAATGTGGGTTTCCATCCCATGGCCTCGGGACACGAGTTCACTTTCCTGTGTTGTCAGGAGCCACTCAGGGAACTGGAGCTGCTGGCAGCTCTGGGAGCAGGGACAGAACCTGTGGCTTTGCCCCCATCCCTTCAAATCTCCTCAGTTTTCATTTTCAGCACCTTTTTCCTGGTTTGTTTTGGCTATACTCCTTGCTAAGTAACTTAAATTCCACCTGCACTTGTTTTCCAGGGGGTTTGGGGTGAATCCTGTGGTCATCTTGAGGATCTTGGGATCATCCCTGGTGCCTCTGTGGGAAACAGGGAAATTCTGGCAGCTGCTTGAACATATGGGGAGAGATGGGCTCTAAAATCATCATCTGTCTGCCTGCTTGAGTTCTTAAGAAGTGTTCTTACCCAAAGCTTTTCTCAGCTGTCTGAGAGTATAAAAGAGAGGCTTTCTTTTTTTTTTTTTTCATTTTAAGCAGTTCTAAGTCTGAAACATCTTGGTTTAAAAGACAAAATTACCACAACTTCTTTTTGGACTTGAATTCATTGCTACAGGCACTCAGCAGTCGCCTAAAAAGGTTTGAGTGATAATAACCAGTGACAAAATTTGAGTTACAATTTCCAGAAGAAGCTTTTTTTTTTTTTGAAGTTGTTTTCAAAAGTTTAAAGTGTCCTGGAGGATATAAAAAGCAGGTTTTTCCTTGGTGGAAGAGACAGACATATTGGTAAAAATGGCAGTGCTGTTACAAGAGAAAAGTGGCAATAGCACATGGAGTTACTGAGTTAAAGGTATTTTAAAACAGATATTGTTGTCTATGGGATTGTTGGCTATTTTAAAATTAAATTAATTTCTGCTGCTGTTGGAAGGGCTGGTGCTGTTGTGGCCACATTCTCCCCCTCCAATGAGCTCATGAGTCCCATCTCCAGCTTGCAAAGGGAAAAAAAATCTGTCATGAGACCAGTTGTGATTGTCCTGAGAAAGCAAAATCTGTGTTTGTCCCTGGTTTTGTGTCCCTTACCTGTGGCACAGGTGTGCCTGTGGTGGGTTGGGAATAACCAAAGGATTTTAAAGGGAAGTTCTGGTTTGTTGTGACCCTTATCTTTTACTAGATGGATATAAATAAATGGATTTTATCCAGAAAAGTCCCCTGGAAGGCCCTGGATGCAGAGACCTCTCAGGGAGCTCCTGTCTCACCCTGTAGCAGCTGGGATAATATTTTAGGAGAATTCCCAAACTGCTGTTCCCTCAGCACTCACTGTTGGCTGATGTTGGCACTCACAGCCTAAGGGTGGAGGAACCTTTGCTCCAGACACGGGGTTGGTTATGCAGATTTTAGCAATTTTGCCTTTATTTGCATATGAATAGGGAACCAACAGAATTACCCTGCACCTCCAAATTCAGCCCTGTGATTAAACCTGGGGCCAGGTTAAAAACCAGGAGAAACTCTATCTCTGCTTCCCAATTTTCCTCCCACTGGAACATTTTTCCAGGGTGTTTTTTTTAATCTGTCCTCTGCTTTTCTTCCCAAAAAATCCGTGTCCTGTTCCAGGTGCTTTCCCTGAGCGTGGCCTCTGCTCCCAGCAATTCTGTGGAATATTCTTCCTGACAAGACAGATCCCCTGGGATTTCTGTCTGTCAGAAAAAAAACCCAGCAGCTTCTGATTGGAAAGTGTTTAATTTGTTACCTCCTGACAAGCAAACAGGAACTTTATTCCTGAGAAATGTCTCCATCTCTTAACATTTTGAGGATGCTTGTGCAGGTGCCTTGAGCTCCTGTTTCCCCTTTTCAGGGATTGTGATGTAGAGAAATACTTTAAGGCTTTATTCCACTTTTTATTTCTCTTTTTTTGAGTGTGGTTTGTCTTCCTTAGCCAAGAAAAGAAGACAAGGAAGTAGGAAAGAAAAGAAGACAAGGAATTTGGGAGGGGACAGGAACTTTATTCCTGAGAAATGTCTCCACCTCCAAACATTTTAAGGATGCTTGTGCAGGTGCCTTGAACTCCTGTTTCCCCTGTTCAGGAATTGTAATGTAGAGAAATACTTTAAGGCTTTATTCCACCTTTTATTTCTCTTTTCTGAGTGTGATCTGTCTTCTTTGGCAAAGAAAAGAAGACAAGGAATTTGAGAGGGGACTGTGGGAGGCCATAGAGTTAGTAGTAATATTCTGGGATTTCTAACACTTAGCTGAATTGTTTTTAATGTCCCTTGGAGCTGAAGCAATGAGAAGAGCCAAAAGAAAAGTATTCACCTTCCAAATATGACAAGACAGTGTGTTTTCATCAAGAAAAGCAGCAGCAGGAAGGAACAGAGAGGGAAATCTCAGTTAATATTGCTGAGGGGGTGTGGGGACACATATCTGGGATGTAGGATTTTCTTTTTGGGAAAGCAGAGGAGCAGAAGAACAGAAGTGGGCAGAAAGGGCTTGGGATGTGACACCAGGGGAATAAAGATGAATTCCAGGTATTAAAACTGTGCATGGCATTAGAGAAATCATTAATGAGCAGCACTTAATTCCAGTGACACGTGTTAAAATGGATGTTAAAATGCTTCAGAGTTAATTTTTTTGGGGGGAAGAAAAATTTCAGGAGGGATTTGAGAACTGCAGAAGCTGCTGGCTGAGGGGCTGGGAGTTTGATGTGATTTGCTTGGTAGGGAGATGGTGAGGACGTGTCTTGCTCATCACTTGGGATTTGGGACTGGGTGGTTTTCAATCCAGCAAAAGTTTTGTTAACCTTAAATCCCACGTGTCAGATTAAGGCTTTTTTCTGACCTAGAGATGGGGCAAGTGAGAGGCATTTCAAAAACTTTTATTTTGTTTTCAGTCTCATGTGAAGGATGAGACAATATAGATGTTATAATTACAATCAGAAATTAACTATTTCTTAACTACAGTATATTATATGATTTAATCTGGCACCATGGATGAGGGATAATTCAGAACAAGACTTGGAATGTAATTATAATCAGAAATTAACTATTTCTTAGCTACAATATATTATGTGATTTAATCTGACACCATGGATGAGGGATAACTCAGAACAAGACTTGGAATATAAGTGTTATAATTATAGTCAGAAATTAACTATTTCTTAGCTACAATGTATTATAGTGGTTTAATCTGACACCACCATGAGGGATAATTCAGAACAAGACTTGGAATGTAATCATAATCAGAAGTTAACTATTTCTTAACTACAGTATATTATAATGGTTTAATCTGACACCATGGATGAGGGATAACTGAGAACAAGACTTGGAATGTAAGTGTTATAATCATAAATTAACTATTTCTTAACTACAGTATATTACATTATTTAATCTGACACTTTGGATGAGGGATAACTCAGAACAAGACTTGGAATATAAATGTTATAATTATAGTCAGAAATTAACTATTTCTTAGCTACAGTGTGTTATAATGGTTTAATCTGACATCATGGATGAGGGAAAATTCAGAACAAGACTTGGAATATAATTATAATCAGAAGTTAACTATTTCTTAACTACAATATATTATAATGGTTTAATCTGACACCATGGATGAGGGATAACTCAGAACAAGACTTGGAATGTAATTATAATCAGAAATTAACTATTTCTTAACTACAGTATATTATATTATTTAATCTGACACCATAGATAAGGGATGATTCAGAACAAGACTTGGAATATAATTATAATCAGAAGTTAACTATTTTTTAACCACAATATATTATATGATTTAATCTGACACCATGGATAAGGGATAATTCAGAGCAAGACTTGGAACTTTGTGCAGCAAACACAGAGAAATACCTCACTCACATGGTTAAATATGATCATTTTAGATCTTTAAAGTCCCAAGCATCAGAGTTTTCAGGGTGAATTCTTACAAGTTTTTTTTTAACTGTGGCTGTCACCACTTGGCTGCTCATTTCCTTTGACATCCATGAGGTTTTAAGGCACAACCTGCGGGAGGAGTGGAACAGATCCTGCAGGGAGCCTGAGGAGTAGCACAGAGAAAGGCAAGTGAGAAAAGAAAACAAACAGTGGCATCACTGGGGCAACAGCTGAGGAACAGGAGCAGGGGAAGAGCCAGGGAACACTTGAGAACACCTTGGAGACAGTGACAGGAACTTGAACTTGATGAGGCAGGGAGGAAACAGCACATGGGGGTCAGGAGATGAGATCTGAGGGCATCCATGCATCCTGGGAGTTACTGGGAGAAGATTACAGTGATGGAGGCAAAATGGTGATTAGGACCGTGATTAGCATTTTTGTTGAGAGTAATTAATGGATAAATAAATGATAAATAAATGTTTGTGGGAACCATCAATTTAGTGACTTTGTTTTGGGATAGTTACTGATCCTCTTAGCGCAGAGCAGGATGTGAACACCTTTCCTTTGCTCTTTCCCACTCTGCATTTTGAGTCTTGCAGTTTCCAAAGGTCAATGTGTGATTCTTGCTGTTGGTTTTGTATTTGAAGCTAATTAATTAATTTTATCTGTAAGAAAATGAATTATTGTCACTGCTCTGCACTCCAATCACTAGAGAAGGAAAGAGTTATGTGAGCACAGATTTGAGAGGTGCATGCTGGCATGTGGGATTGTATTATTCAAGTCCAAGAAAAGGGACAAATTCAGGCTTTAGCTCAGGATTATTTACCTGCTGGCCAGTTTTCCTTGCACATTGATGTGTATGAAAAAACCCATTTTTAGTGACTTGGTGAATCTTGTTGGACTAACACTGGGCTTTGAACTGACTCACTTTCTGTGTCCATGTCACACTGCTCTACCCTTTTTTTCTGCTTGTAAAATGGAGATTTTATCTAATTACCTCTGGTCTTATGAGTAATAATAGCAGGTTTGATTACTGAGGATGTGTGGAGTTGGAAAGCCAGAGCTGCAGCTAGAAACCCCATGGATAATGTGCACAGAACACATGGAAATAAGTTTGTTTTCTCTGAGGACTTCACCAGGGAGGCCTGGCTTTGTGACTGGCTGCATCTGGTGTTCCCAGCAGCATTTCTTCTGTCCCTGCTAATCCTGGCATCTGTCCTCCAACCTGTGTCCACTGCAGCTGCCTTGGTGCTCTCTGGTGTCACCTTTCACATTCCTGATCCTTTCTCCTCCCCGTGCTCCTGATCACCCCAAAACCAGCTCCTTGCTGCTGCTTTCCCAGTTTTTGTCTGGCCAGGGGGGTTTAGGGACCTGCCAGGATGCCAGAAATCCCAGAAAAGTGCTGGACTCCTTGAGATTTTTATTTGAAATTCATTTTGAGATCATGACATCTTTCCGTGCCATTGCTCACAATTAATGGCTTAATAAATGACTTAATGACTGTAGGGAAGACGAGGACAGAAGATTCAAGCTGGTTTGGTGTCTGTGATGCACTTTTCAGCAAATCAGTGTTTTTTCAGACCTGTTTCTGATCCATTTCGTTCTAAAAATAATAAAGGTATTTAAGTGCTGAATGTATTTAAACATTTTCTCCTTAGAATGCCCTCACAACAAATAATTTTTCAGAGCCTGCAAGAAAGATGGAGGGAGAATTTACAAAGGTTTGGAGACAGGATGGGGGGAATGGCTTTGTGGTGAGACCCCCTGGCACAGGGTACCCCATCCCTGGAAGGGTTCCAGGCCAGGCTGGACAGGGCTTGGAACAACCTGGGATAGTGGGAGGTGTCCCTGCTGTGGCAGGAGTGGAGTGAGATGATCTTCAAGGTCCCTCCCAACCCAAAGAGTTTTGGGATTTTGGGATTTTTGATTTTTGTCTGCATGATAAAAAAACAAGGAGCACAAGTTTGTTCTCTGGCAGGGAGGGAAGCTCAGGGTCAGTGCTGCACAAGGATCTGGGGATCCTCACAAACTTCGAGCTTGACTCTAATTTGCTGTAGTTAAGATGATTCCCTCTATTATTTTCTGCTAAATAGGTCAGTTTTATATTCCTACCAATGTCTGTGCTGGTGGAAGTGTGGACTTCCCCTGCCTCAGGAAGCACAAAGCAGCGTGTGAATGTTTGGGGTTGGCATCTGTTCCCCCATCCTTCTTCCTGAGCTGTGGAAAGTCCTCAGTGGATTTTGTGGTGTGTTTGTAAACTGATGCACACGTGGCCCAGGCTCAGCTTTCCTGGTGGCTCAGATAATTAAAACCAGAATATTGTTGGGCTTTTAATGCTTTTTCTCGTGGCTTTCATTTGCCTGCTCCTTCCTCAGCTGCAGCTCTTCCAGTGCATCCAGAAGCAGCAAGACTGGGACTAACTGGACTCTGGTTATAAATAAAAATATTGATTTGATTGTCAATATTAAAATCTCTAGCCATCATTTGAAACGTCACGTGGATAATTTGGAAATTTTAATATTCACATACTTTTTATTTTTCACTTACTATTGAAAAGTTTTACAGATAAATTGTGGTTTTGAAGGAGGTGAATGGAAGCATTGGTGTCTTGGAACATCAGCTGCTGTGCTTGTCTGAAGTACAATTGTTTGGGTTTATATATTATTATTTATATATTGGTTTTATATATTATATAGTGCTTATATATTATTATTTATATATTTGGGTTAGATATTATTTATATATTGGTTTTATATATTATATATAGGGTTTATATATTATTATTTATATATTTGGGTTATATATTTATATATTGGTTTTATATATTATTATTTATATATTTAGTTTATGTATTATATATATTGGTCTTTTATATATTATTATATATAGGGTTTATATATAGATTTTATAGATTATATAGGTTGATATATTATTATTTATTCATTTATTGGTCTTATGTGTTATTATTTTTATATTGGTTTATATATTATTATAGATTGATTTTATATATTTTTATTTATATATTATTATTTACATATTGGTTTTATATATTATTTCCCTATTAGTTTTATCTATTATTTATATATTCGTTTTATATATTATTATATATTGATTTTATATATATAATTTATATATTGGGTTTATTTATTATTATTATTATTTGTTTTATATACTATTATATATTGGTTTTATATATTATTATTATTTCTACATTGTTTTTATATTTCTATATTGGTTTTATTAAACATTAATTTAATTTCTGCTAGAAAATCCAAGTTTATGCTGTCTGTCTTTTCCTCCCACAGAGTGAAAGATGCTGAGTGCCCATAGTGGAACAGCTCTCCTGAGGAACACATCTCTGTAAATCTTCCCTAAAAAAAAATCACCTGAAGGCAAATATTCTGTGATGGACCCTCGGAATACTGCTATGTTAGGCTTGGGTTCTGATTCTGAAGGGTTTGCTGGGAAAAACCCCTCTGTGGCCAACATTGGCACCTTGGTGGGCAAAGGGGAAGCAGAACTCGAAGGCTGCAGCAAGGAGGAGGAGGAGGGGAAGAAGAAGAGCAGGGAGGGGAGCACAGAGAGCAGCAAGAGCGAGGCTCTGGGCGATGCACAGCAGCAGTTCTCAGTGAAAGAAACCAACTTCTCGGAGGGAAACCTCAAACTGAAGATTGGCCTTCAAGCCAAGAGGACAAAAAAACCTCCCAAGAACCTGGAGAATTATGTCTGCCGGCCTGCCATAAAAACCAGCATCAAGCAGCCAAGAAGGGCTCCCAAGAGTGGGAAGATGACAGAGGAGAAGAACGAGCACTGTCCTTCAAAGCAAGTGAGTGATGTGTCTGTGGGGTCATTTGCAAGTCATGGTACATTTAAGCTTGAGTTTAAAAGCTTCATCATCTCTGCACCACTGTGTTCTGCTGGTTTTCTGTGTAACCTCTGATACTGAAGTGGCTGGAGTTAGAAATGGTTTTATTTTGTGGCCATTAGCAGGAAAAAATGCTCTTTCACAGTGTGCCAATTTGTTGTTTCAACAGCAGTGAAAGATGATTCCCATGTTCACTTGAACTGGGTTCATTTCTGAAAAGTACTGGGGAGATTTTCAGTCTCTTTTCTGTAACAAAGTGGAGGGGTTTGAGATGGGGCTCTGGATGTGCTGTGCTCATCTCTGCTGCTTGGATTTCTATTTTTTCCTACCTGTTAGAAGCGCTTGTTTTGCTGTGTCTCACCTGTCACTGCTCAGACAGGGTCTGAAAAGTAAAATAAACTTTTCCAACTGAGTTAGAAACCAGCCTGGAGATAACTGCGTGTAAATGCAGTGGCTGGAGAGATGTGCCAGGGCTTTTCCAAACGGCAGGAAGTAGCCCTGCCTTGAGGATTTGTTTTTCTGATCTCCATGATGTAATCAGAGCAGCACTAGCAGATAGGGAAAACAGGATAAATGGCAAGGATTCCAACTACCGTTGCACAGATGCTGAATTTTTGAAGGGTTTGGTTACAGCCTGCTCTTTTTTTCCCATAAACATAAAAGTTTTGGTAATTAGGGTTAGAATATACCCTTGTTTGGTACTGCCAGGGGAATCCAGGGAATCCCTGGAAGTTGGGAGTCCTTCCTTTGCAGGGATTTTCTGTTCAGGCTGTTCCTGCTCCAGAACTTCCCAAGGCTGAAGCATTTCCATTTCTCCAGCCTGTGTCCTGTTCTCAGGGCTCCCTGCATCAGTCTGTCCTGGCAGAACCTGCCCAAGGGGAAAGAAAATTCCTCACCTTGTGCTGAGGTGATGTGTGCCTGCAATACCCAGACCCTTTTCCTTTCCCCTGCCATACCCAGACCCTTTTCCTTTCCCCTGCCATACCCAGACCCTTTCCCTGGCATACCCGTTTCCTGTCCCCTGGCATACCCCAACCTTTTCCTTTCCCCTGGCATTCCCTTTTCCTTTCCCCTGCCATACCCAAACCTTTTCCTTTCCCCTGCCATACCCAAACCTTTTCCTTTCCCCTGGCATACCCAAACCTTTTCCTGTCCCCTGACATACCCAGGCCCTTTCCCCTGGCATACCCCGACCCTTTTCCTTTCCCCTGCCATACCCAGATCTTTTCCTTTCCCCTGACATACCCAGACCTTTCTCCTGTCCCCTGCCATACCCAAACCTTTTCTTTTCCCCTGGCATACCCAGAAACTTTCCCCTGGCCCCCTTTTCCTGTCCCCTGGCATGCCCAGACCCTTTCCCCTGCCATACCCAAACCTTTTCCTTCCTTTCCCCTGCCATACCCAGACCTTTTCCTTTCCCTTTCCCCTGGCATTCCCTTTTCCTGTCCCCTGACATACCCAAACCTTTTCTTTTCCCCTGCCATACCCAGACTGGAATTGCCCTTGAGGAAGAATCACCTTAAAGAGAAGTGAAATTTGGGGATGATTTCATTGTGGCCTTCCAATGCCAGGGAGAGAATTTTAACAAGAGCTTGGAGTGCCAGACAGGGGGAATGGCTTTACCCTGCCAGAGGGCAGGGTTGGATGGGATTTTGGGCAGGAATTCCTCCCTGGGAGGGTGGGCAGGCCCTGGCACAGGTGCCCAGAGCAGGTGTGGGTGCCCCTGCATCCCTGGAAGTGTTCAGTGCCAAGTTGGATGGGGCTTGGGGCAGCCTGGGACAGTGGAAGGTGTGGAATGAAATCTTTAAAATCCCTTTTAGCCCAAACCAGTCTGGAATTCTGAGTAATTAATTATGTGCTTACAAAACAATGTGATGTGTAAGGACTAAAATTGCCTTTTCCAGACTCTACAATGCTCTCACATTGGGGTTTTCCTGCAGTACAAACAGAGGTGCTTGCATTCAGCCCATTGAACGAGAAGCTCTCAAGTGTTCATTGCATAACTTCACATTTTGGCAGTGGTCTTTATTTTACATTCTTCCATTTCAGAACAAGCTTATTATTTCTAATGATGTTTCTAACTTTGGCTTGAAAACATCAGAAGAGTTGATGGCAGTTTGTTATTACACTGATGCTTTTCTCTTTTTTTTAACTTTTTCTTTTTTTTTTTTTTGTTTTTTTTTTGACAAGACTCTGTTGCAATAAGTTGAGTATTGGAACAGTCTAGAATATCCAACCAATGATTTCTCTTGATGTCTGAATTGAGGTGGCTCCTGCAGCTGAAAATCTCTTATTTAGGGGAGGTTTAATGTTGAATTAATCAAATGAGGTTTAGGTTGGGTGTCAGGGAAAGGTTTTTCCTCAGAGGGTGCTGGCACTGCCCGGGCTGCCCAGGGAATGGGCACAGCCCCAGGGCTGCCAGAGCTCCAGGAGGGTTTGGGAGATGCTGCCAGGGTGGGATTTTGGGGTGTCAGTGCAGGGCCAGGGCTTGGACTGGCTGATCCCTGTGGATCCCTCCCAGCTCAGGACATCCCATAATTCCCTGATTTTTCCCTCAAAAGGCACCACAGTGTCTGGAGACTTTCCCTTTGCATCAAGAGATCATGCCCTGGGAGTTTTTACCAGAGAAAATAATCAATATTTGAATTCTCATGGTGACAGCAGGGATTCTTCATCCTTGACATCTTTGTTTATACACCAGGATTTTGAATTTTTTTTAGAGGCACATCCCATTTGAAATAGAAAGTAGAAAGGGAGGCAAATATTGGTGATGGTGTAGAATATGATTGATGTGATACACGTTGATATCACATCAGTTTTAGATTGCAGCTCCTCTCAGGGCAGTCACTGCTCTCCTGCCTGGCAGGCAGCCCTGCATGCAGAGGATGCAGATCTGTTGCATTAAATTTGCATTATTTACAAGAGTTTCAAATCCCTGACTCATGAGAACTCCCTTCAGATCCTCTGCTCTCTCCTGACTCGTTCTGAGATGGTGTTTAAGTCTGTCTGCTCCCTGCTGCCATTTTGCACTTTGGATTGTTAAAAATGACACGAAACAACATCCTGCTGGTTCCTGAAGTGGGATTAGAAGTGTCTGTGTGGAAATAAATGGGAATGATGGCTTGAAATCATCACATGTTTTGAATATAATACCCAAGGGTTGTTTTTTTAGTCTTACTGCCATTATATACGTAATAAATATAAATATATAAAAATAAATAATGTAAATATATATAAATAAATAATATAAAAATATAAAAATAAATAATGTAAATATATATAAATAAATAATATAAATATATACAAATAAATAATATAAATATATAAAAATAAATAATATAAATATATATAAATAAATAATACAAATATAATATAAATATAATATACAATAATAATATGAATATATAAAAAGATAAGTAATTTTATAGAAATAAATTATATTTATATAGTAAATATATTTAAATTATATTTATATAGTATATAAATATACATTTATATAATTAAATTATATGTATATATAATTATATATTATAATGCAATTATAATAAATATAAATATAAATAAATCTATATTATATAAATATAACTAATTATTATATTTATAATATAAATATAAATATAAAATAATATATTTAATATAATTATATTTATATATAATATATAAATATCTATAGAAGTAAATTTATATAAAGATATAAAAATAAATAATATAAATGCAATAAATAAATAAAAGTTTTAGCACTGCAAATTACACTTCAGCAAAGGAAAGTTCTCCATGAATTTTTGCTGTGGATGCAGAGGAGGGGAAGCAAAACCTGTGACCCATTCAGAGGCAGGTGTGGCTTTACTTGCAGTTCTAAAAGGGAACTTTGTGTTCTTTTAAAGGAGCAATGAAGAATTAGAATGAAAATTTAGCACTTGCAGTGTGCACAGTTAACCACTGAAAGACAAAGAGAAGTAGTGGGATTCTCCTCCTGGGAATAAAAATGGAAATAGGAGGAAAATCCTTTGAAAATCCATCTCTGACAGGTTATTTTTTCCTTTAGTTGAATGCTGACAGGATTGATAAAACCTGGGGAGTGTCCTCAGATGTATAAATAGAGGATTTATCTCCTGGCTGAAAAGGGTGTAGGTGATGGAAGCTGGAATCACAGAATCCTTCAGGCTGGAAAAACCCTCCCAGATCTTGGAATCCAGCTCAGTTCCCAGCACTGAACAATTTTTGAACATTTCCAGGGATGGTAATTCCACACTGCCTGTTCCAGTGCCTCACCACCCTTTCAGCAGAGAATTTTTTCCTTATATATTTCCAATTTGTCCTCCAGAAATGTGTAGACATAAAAATTAATAAATATTTTATTTTAAAATTTGTGTTTTATGCAATTTAATATTTATTTAAATTAATAAAAAATTTTAATTAATTTTATGTAGACATAAAAATCAATAAATATTTTAACAAATTACTAACAATTAATATTAATAATAAATAATAATTAATATTATTAATATTTATGTTTAAATAAATTGGTTTATGCAATTTAATGTTTTTAAATTAATTTAATGTAGACATAAAAATTAATAAATATTTTTTTCTGAGGAGAAAATCATAGAACAGGAAAGGCAAACCCAGAAATAACTGACATTCCCAGATGTTCCAAAACCCAAAATTAACAGGTACTGCTGTGTTCAGTTTGCTTTTTGACACTGAGTATGGATTTCATTCTTTCCAAAAGTGTCCTGGGGCAGGCAGACATCGCTGTGCTGAGCCCAAAACCCTAAACCTTGAACGAAAATTGACATTTTTCCCCTTTTATTTTATAGGATGATGTGTAGGAATGGTTTGGCTGTGCTGGCAGCAGTGAAGGTTTAGCAATAAAAAACAAGAAGTGACAGTGGGAACACAGGGCAGCAGGTTGGGACTTGCTCTCCTGCTCCATCTCCTTTTTCCTGGGTAAAATTGCTGAGTGCAGAATTCTGGAGCTCTTTCTCTTGCCTTTGGTCATGGAGGGAAGTTTGCTGATGAAATCACAGCCACAAAAAGAATTTCAAACAAAAAAAAATTAAAAAGATGAAAAAAATTGATTTATTTTCTGTTTGGGTAGCTCAAGAATATTTCCTGCAGGATCTGGGACAAGAGGGTTTTGTTTTAGGTTAATTCCACAGAATCGTTGTTTTCCTTTTAGAAAAGACCAAAAAATAAAAAGTCTTTGAGGTGAAAAATAAACAGCATTTTTATTTGGGGGATTGCCTAGAATATGTTGATGCCACAACTACAGAACAATTCCTGTGATTTCTCAGAATGCTCCTTTGAATTCTACTCTGAGCATTGGCCTGAAGTACAAGAGCCAAAACAATAATGGATAAATCTGTGGATGTGCATAAAAAATCCTTATTGCTTGCCAGTGGCTCTCAAGAGAAATCCCAAACAACATTTTCATGAACAGGCTGGGTCCTTTTATCTACTTCAGGTGCTGGAAGTTGAGGCTATTTATTTTTTAGTTTTTATCTATATTTTTATATTTATATTTTATATTTTAAATTTTATATTTTTATTTATATTTTATTTTTTAAATTTTTGAGTCTATATTTTATTTTTTAAATTTTATTTTTATATTTTTATTTTATTTTTTATTTTTTACATTTTGTAACTTTTAAATTTTTGAGTCTATATTTATTTTTATTTTATTTTTATATGTTTATTTTTTATTTTATTTTTTGAGTTTTGTAACTTTTAAATTGTTGCGTCTATATTTATTTTTATTTTATTTTTATATGCTTATTTTTTTATTTTTTGAGTTTTGTAACTTTTAAATTTTTGAGTCTATATTTATTTTTATTTTATTTTTTATATTTTAATTTTATTTTTTATTTTTTGAGTTTTGTAACTTTTAAATTTTTGATTCTATATTTTATTTTTTAATTTTATTTTTAGATTTTTATTTTATTTATTATTTTTTTGAATTTTGTAACTTGGGTTTAGTTGAGAAGTGTGACACCAGACTTGATGGATGTCCCTGTTCTCAGGAAGGATCAGCTACCCTTGACCTTTTTGCACATAAATACCAGTGATAATGACAGTAAATAATGATCTAGTAGTAATAAACCCTGATGCCCTTTTTAGAATAAAGGTTTTTTTTTTTGCTGTTGGTGCCTGTGATGATTCTGGAATCACAGAATTGTTCAGGTTGAAAAGGAACTTTAAGAGCTCAGCTGTTCCCCCTGCCCTGCCAAGGCCACCACTAACCTGTTCCCCAGCAATTATAACCTGGTAATTTTAATAGTTTATATCAAAAGAACCTGGAATTATTTATTCCTCAGATGAAAGTCTAGAAACTGTATGCTCGCATAAGAGATACAGAATTTTCAGTTCAGCTCAGTGTCAAAGTAAGAATAATGCCAATTTTATGGAAACTTCAATGTGTTTTATGCAATTGCTTTGGGCAATACTTTTATTGGATGGATTCTTAAACCAGACAGTTGAACTAAAGATTGCACAGGAACAAATGTTTCAGTTTTTAAAGCACAAAATGCTTTTTGATGCAGTGTAATCTCACCCTTTTGAACAGCTTTGTGCCCAGATGGGCCATTTCATTCCAGCTGACACCACAGGAACGTTGAGCAGGCCTTGAAATTTGGGCTGCAAAGGCACAGAATTCCAGGAAAACTCTTCTGCTTTATTTTTTATGGCATTGTCCATTTGATTGCAACTTTGAGGCAGTTCCTTGTAGGGCCAGGAGGAGAGAGCAGGTGAAACACTCAGATGTTGATGTTGTTTTCTTTTTTCCAAAGTGCTCACGAATGTGTCTGATTAAAACCTGCCTTTGTGCTTCCCTAGCACAATATAAATATAAATATAAATATAAATATAAATATAAATATAAATATAAATATAAATATAAATGCAGTTATAAATAGGCATCTAAATATAGCATGAATATAAATATAAATCTAGTATGAATATAGTATATATAAATATAATATAAATATAGTATAAATATATTTGAAATAGAAATATAATAAATATTTTTATAAATATAAAACTGCATTTGCCCAAGGGAAGCAGGGCTCAGGAAGGAATTTAGGGCTGGATGCTGCCTTGTGAGCCCAGCTTGCAGCACCAGGAGACAGAGAAACATTTAGAGGTCCATGGGAGCACGTGGGAATCAGAAAAAACAGAAACTTCCACAGGCACAGAAGGGTTTGATTTGTAGCCTTAGGAGAAGCTTGGATTGATGTAAAAATACAATACACAGATATTAAACAGAAAAATCATAAACTTATATTTCTATAGCTATAAGTAAAAATATACTTTAAATAAGTGAGAAACTGTAGAGCAAAAATGCAGCACACAGATACTAAACAGAAAAATAATAAACTTATATTTCTCTAACTATAAGTAAAAATATGCTTTAAATAAGTGAGAAACTATAGATAAGATGGTGAAGAGTTTATAAATTAAGAGTTAAGAAGTTATAACAGAAACATGTGTACAAATGAGACAGAAGCCATGAGACAAAAGTATCCACAGTGCAGCAGAAGTAAGTAAAGGTGATAAATTAGAAAAGTAAAATAAATTCTGTGGCAACTGTTTAGAAAGTGTCCTGGAGGTGTTTCCTAGGGGGTATCCTGGGGTTTGTTCCTGGGGGTGTCCTGGGGTTTATTTCAGGGGGTGTCCTAGGGTCTGTTCCAGGGAATGTCCTGGGGGTGTTTTGGGGTTTGTTCCTGGGTTTGTTCCTGCGAGTGTCCTGGGGTTTGTTCCTGGGGTTTGTTCCTGGGTTTGTTCCTGCGAGTGTCCTGGGGTTTGTTCCTGGGGTTTGTTCCTGGGGTTTGTTCCTGGGGTTTGTTGCAGGGGGTGTCTGGGAGTGTCCTGGG
>JAWMQZ010000103.1:5187291-5201153 GCA_035584835.1 Tangara arthus | reverse complement strand
GGTTTGTTCCAGGGGGTGTCCTGGGGGTGTTTTGGAGTTTGTTCCTGGGGGTGTCCTGGGATTTGTTCCAGAGAGTGTCCTGGGGGATGTTTCCCTGGGGGTGTCCTGGGGTTTGTTCCTGGGAGTGTCTTGGAGGTGTTCTGGGTTTTTTCCCAGGGGGTGTTTTGGGGTTTGTTCCATGGGCTGTCCTGGGGTTTGTTCCAGGGTTTGTTCCTGGGGGTGTTCTGGGGTTTATTCCATGGACTGTCCTGGGGTTTGTTCCAGGGGGTGTCCTGGGGGTGTTCTGGGTTTTTTCCCAGGGGGTGTTCTGGGTTTTTTCCCAGGGGGTGTTCTGGGTTTTTTCCCAGGGGGTGCCCTGGGGTTTGTTCCAGGGGGTGTCCAGGGCAGGGTCTGTGTGCTGGGACAGTTGGGCTGATGTGGCTGAAGTTGAATTTCCCTGATTCCCTCAGTGTATGAGCAGTGGAGTCCAGTTCTTCCACTGTTGCTTCTGCACAGAAAATGTCCTTTTTATTCCTGACGTTTGGGGCTGTGCATGATTGCAGTTTGGTTTTGGTATTTGCAATACTCTTATTTCTCCTTATTGGCAGCAGTACCTGCTATTCACTTCAACCAAAAATCTGAAGTTTTTAATGATTCAGAATTGCAAGAAGAAGCTTTGATTCTCTGGCTGATGTTGGGAATTTTTTAATGTTTCTGCAGCCACTGCAACCTTCTCCAAAGGAAACATCTCAAGATGTTTCTGTTAGAAATTACTGGATGAAATTTTGTTCTTCAAAATTTCCCTCCAAAATGTTTCTGTTAATAATGCTGATTATTAAGTTGATTTATGGGGAAAAAAATCCCCTATAAGAATTTTGGGTTTAAAAATGCTGAAAAAAATGACAGACTTTTTTGACTTCTCACTAGATGCTTCCTGTTTTGCTCTTCATGTTCTTTGAAACAATTTCCAGTGTACTTGGAAAACTCACTCACCCTTAGATGAGAAAGAAGCTTTCCAGGGCCCACAGCTTCAGCTTTCAAAGGATCTGTGTTTGATGCTAAAATCTTGTTTTCAGAATCCTGGCATCTTGCTCAGATCAAAGCTGCTGTTTGGAAGGGTTTTGTTAGTTATGTATTTATTATTTAAGTGTCTATTCAAACTTCCAAGCCCTTTGTTTGGAAATGGAGGTGAGCAGGGAAAAGCAGAGCCTGCCAAGAGGAGTTGGATACCCAGAAGTGACAGTGAGGGCACCACAGAGCCTGGCCCAGGGGTGGCAGAGCACCCAGGAGGAGCAGAAAACAAAAGAAATAATATGGAATGTAAATACAGGCATGAGGAGCTGAATTCCCAAGTCAATATTTAGGTGGATTTTTGAAGTCTGCTGAACAAAGGAGATTTTTTCTTCCGAAGTTCTTGTCAGAAGTTCAGGCTGTAGGAGGAGGATGCAGCTCTCTGAAGGCTTTAATAGTTATTAGTGACTCTCTGGCACTCAGAGTCTGCCCCAGGGAATTCCAGGAGTGTTGGATTGCAGGCTCAGGGTGGTGTCATGCTGACTCAGGGGTTTCCATGTGAGTGCCAGGCCTGGAGGTGGGCACAGAGAACCCCCTCTGCCATCCCTGCAGGAAGGAGCAGCTCTGGATTTGGGGTGCAGGGGCTCCCCCATTAGCCACACAGCTGCTTCTCATCTCAGCAGTGTCCAGCTGCATCCAGGCTGCAAATTCCTGGTTGAACAAATCCTTCATGATCAGCACCAAAATTGGCTGTTCAGAGGAATCCAGGCTGTGCCTTCCTTCAGCATCCGTAGGTACAGCTCTGGGATCAGCCTCTAATCAGGTGCTGGAAGAGCCAGGCCATTGCCATACCAGTTTTTATAGCAGAGGGATGAAGAACTGTGGCATTGATGTCTTTCACTCCATATTTAGTGTTTGTTCTGAGAGGTCCCAGGTGGTTTTCAAATTGGGAATAAAATCACAGCATCACAGTGACTTTGGGCTGGGAGGGACCTTAAAGCCCAGCTCATTCCACACCCCTACCATGGCAGGGACACCTCCCACTGTCCCAGACTGCTCCAAACCCTGTCCAGCCTGGCCTTGAACACTGCCAGGGATCCAGGGGCAGCCACAGCTTCTCTGGGCACCTGTGCCAGGGCCTGCCCACCCTCACAGGGAGGAATTTCTCCCATATATCAACCTAAATTTCCTCTCTGTCAGTTTGAAGCCATCCCACCTTGTCCTGTCACTGCAGTTCCTGATGAACAGTCCCTCTCCAGCTTCCCTGGAGCCCCTTCAAGTCCTGCAAGGTCTGAGGTCTCCACACAACCTTCTCTTCTCCAGGCTGAACTTTCCAAACTCTCCCAGCCTTTCTCCATAGAGGAGGTGCTCCAGTCCCTTCATCAACTTCATGGCTTCCTCTGGACCTGCTCCAGCAGTTCCATGTCCTTCTGATACTGGGGACATCAGAGCCATGGGCAGAATTATCTCATCATATAATTCTCATTAAATCCTTCTATCCCCAACCCCTGCTTGCAGTGGACTTCTCCCCTGCACTGCAGAGATGTGTGTAAAGAATGTCCTTCCAAAATAAAAGATTAATTTATTGAGATGCTCTCAGTAGGGTTTATGATGTGTTGCAGTTTTGATTTTACCCTTTACAGAATAAATTTCAAGTTTGGTTAGGTATGAGCTGGAAATAAGTGTGAGTTTCAGTTATTCCATTTGTGTGCATTATCACCCTCCTCTCCATGCAAACAGAATAATTTGATTTATTTTATTTTGTTTATTTTCCTGACTGTCAGTGTTGTGCTGGGAGGAGAAGCTGTTGGTTCAGGGGCTGGGGGGACAGGGCTGAGCTGCCAGCAGGGCTGTGCAGGGACAGGGTGACAGTGCCAGCCCTTCCAGGGCACTGCTCAGCTGCTGCTCAGCACCACGTGAGCTCTTCAAGTGCTCTCACACTATAAATAGCCCAGCACTTTGTTGTTAGTGAGTTTTTATTAATAAACATCAACAGTATTTTTGGAGGATATTTGTAATAATTGGGGGACAGATTAAATGGTTTGTATTTCCGGACTGGGAGGGAGTTTGGGTTTTGTTAAAATCAGCAAAGCCTCACTGTGTCCACCATTAAAACATTTTGCTTTAAATATGAATATCACTATTATTTACTGAATGTGCTTATTTTATTCTACCATTATTTAAATTACTGATATTACTATTGTTTGGTTTGAAATTAATAGGATCATGAAGCCTCTGTTTATACAGTAACCCTGTTACCAGAGCAAGTGTTAATCACTTAAACATAAAAAAATTACTGTGTTACTCAAAGTGATACTTTGTACCCTGTTCCTAAAGCCTTTTTTTGTTTATTAACTCTTAGGACCCTTCCAAGTCTTACAAGAAAGCTGGAGAAGTTGCACCAGTTGAGTTACACGTGGAAGAAGGTATCGAAGTAGAAACAACCCCTTTATCTAAGAAAGTTTCCCCATTGCATTCTGAAATGACAGATTATATAAAATCATCTCCTCCAACCCTTATCAGTAGCCATAATTCAGATTTAAAGGATAGAACAGAAATTAACGGAGCAACAACTGTCACAGAAAAATTGGCTCAACTTATTGCAACTTGTCCTCCTTCCAAGTCTTCCAAAACCAAGCAGAAGAAGCCTGGAAGTGGAAATGGAACTACATCTGGTTTGGTGAAAGACTCTGGGAAGAAGCTGCCAGGAACTATAACTGCAAGTGGGTTGGTTAACAAAGATTTGGTGAAGAAACTGCCAGGCTCTGGGATTGCTGTTGGGTTGGTGAACAAGGACTCAGGGAAGAAGCCATTAGGGATTGGCAGTGCAGCCATATTGGTTAACAAAGACTCTGGGAAGAAGCCCCAAGCAATCAGCCCCTTAATTGGATTGGTTAACAAAGACTCTGGGAAGAGGCCTCCAGGGATCAGCACTCCAACAGGGTTAGTCCACAAGGATTCAGGAAAGAAGCAGCCAGTGACCAGCTCTGCAGTTGGGTTGATCAGCAAAGATGTGGGGAGGAAACTTCCAGGGATCAGCACTCCAACTGCCCTGCCCAACAAGGAACCTCTGAAGAAGCCAGTAGGGATCAGCACTCCAACAGGATTGGTTAACAAGGATGCTGGGAAGAAGTTGTTGGGAATAAATAGTCCTACAGGTCTGCTTAACAAGGATTCTGGAAGGAAGATGCCAGGGACTGGGAACAGCACAGCTCTGGTTAACAAAGACTCTGGAAGGAAGACACCAGGGATTGGCAGCCCCATGGGACTGGTTAGCAAGGACCCTGGCAGGAAGGTGCCAGGAATTAGCAGTCCTGTGGGATTGGTTAGCAAGGAGTGTGGGAAGAAACCAGCAGGGATTGGCAGCCCAGCTGGTTTGGCTACCAAGGACTCTGGAACTCTGAAAGCAGATTCCCTCGTGCCCTCCTCAGAGCCCTTTAAGCTTCCTTCCAATTCAAACCTCAGTAGCCTTGAAAGCCATGAGCCCGTGGATTTACTGAAGGAAAATACAACCAGCAAAACCTTTGAGAAGCACATGATGAGACAGAGCAAAGAAAGTATCTTGGACAAGTTTTCAATTCGGAAAGAAATTGCTGATGTAGGCAAAGAGATGTTCAATGAAGGAATGTGTGTTCCACAGGATGCCTACTCATCCAGTGAGAAAGGGATTTATGAAACATCAAAGCACGAGAAGCAGCCTCCAGTTTATTGCACTTCACCAGACTTCAGGACAGGAGGTGCCTCGGAGGTGTCGACAGCCAAGTCCCCGTTCAGTGCAGTGGGAGAGGGGAATCTCCCATCTCCTTCCCCCACTGTGTCTGTCCCCACCCTGAGCAGGAGCCTCTCCACAGCCTCCTCCCAGCTGGCGTCCAACTCATTGCACTTAAGTTCCACGGCAGAGCTCTTGGAAGGCATTTCAGATCCCATGGGCAAACCGCCCTTCTCCTCGGACAACTCTCTGCTGAGTCTGAACAGGACATTGAACCACACCCTCAGCACTGATTTTAAAGGTGCTGAGAAAGACTTAAGTGATTCAAAAGCATCTTACGTGGAAACTTCAAGAACAAGTCCTCCCACAGGGAAAAAGCCCATTTTGGCAGCTGAGACAAGCATCCATGCTACTGTCACCCCTTCAGTAGTTAGTTTTACCAGCTTGTTTGGGAGCAAGCAGTTCCTCAAGATCGGTGCAATAGCTGCATCTGAGAAATCCTGCCAAGGAGCAAAAAACCTGAGCAGCACTCAGCAATCAAAACCTTTAAAGAAAAGAAAAGGAAGGAAGCCACGATGGACTAAAGTGGTGTCGAGGAGCGCGTGCCGACCTCCAAAGGGTCTGGAACTAGAAAGGTCAGAGCTTTTTAAAAACATTTCATACAGTGCACTATCGAGCAGTAATTTGGAGCAGGCCAAATTCCTGAAAAACATTGGATCATCCTCATTTGTGGAACATGAATTTGTCAAACATCAGTTGCCAAAGCTGAATGAAGCTAATGGACAGTCCCTAGCACTGCTGGCTGAGACTGACAAACAACCTCCAAAGTTCTACAGCTCTCACAAACAACCCTCTAGCTTGTGTATGTCGGATGATTTCTTACCTGACATTTACAAACCCAAGAGAGGAAGACCTAAATCCAAGGAAATGCCAGAACTCGAAGGTCCCCCCAAAAGAACTCTTAAGATCCCAGCATCGAAAGTCTTCTCAGTGCAGTCAAAAGAAGAGCAAGAACCTCCTATTTTGCAGCCCGAAGTTGAAATTCCCTCCCTAAAACAAAGCTTATCAGGACAAGCTTTTCCTAAAAAGAGAGGGAGACCTAAAAGGCAGATCCGGTCATCAATAAAAATGAAACCACCTATTCTGTCTGTGGCACCTTTTGTTGGAACAGAGAACTCGAGCAAGATGGGGCCTGAAAGTGAACAGCATCGACCCGGGGAGTTCTTTGAGAGGAAGGACCAGCTCCGAGGGCCAGAGGAAGTCCAAAGCCCCAGTATTTGTAGCATGAGTGATTTGGAAGTAGACTCAGACAGAAAAGTTGCCAAGAGAAATAATGGCCAGTTAATGAAAACAATTATTCGAAAAATAAATAAAATGAAAACTCTGAAGCGAAAGAAACTCCTGAATCAGATTCTGTCCAGTACAGTGGAACCAAATACCAAAGGGAAGATGCAATCCAAGCTCCACAACACCGTGTCAACTCTTGCTGCCACATTCGGTTCAAAACTGGGCCAGCAAATCAACGTCAGCAAGAAAGGAACAATTTACATAGGAAAAAGGAGAGGCAGGAAACCTAAAGCTGTCCTGAACGGCATTTTAGCCAGCAGCGCCGCCAGTCTGACAGTTCTGGAGAAATCTGCCCAGCAAGCTCCTGGTACGTCCCTAGGACAAGTCCTTCCCCACCTGCTGCCCTCGGCAGCGAACCCCTCGGAGATCCTCCCGTCCCCGGTGTGCTCGCAGTCCTCGGCCGTGAGCGGGGGGCAGAGCCCCGTGAGCAGCGACGCGGGCTTCATCGAGCCCAGCTCGGTGCCCTACCTGCACCTCCACTCCAGGCAGGGCAGCGTGGTGCAGACGCTCGCCATGAAGAAAGCGGCCAAGGGCAGGAGGAGGTTGTCCCCACCCACGCTGCTGCCCAACTCCCCGTCGCACCTGAGCGAGCTGACGTCGCTCAAAGAGGCCACCCCGTCCCCCGTGAGCGAGTCGCACAGCGATGAGACCATCCCCAGTGACAGCGGGATAGGCACGGACAACAACAGCACCTCGGACCGAGCCGAGAAGTTCTGCGGGCAGAAGAAGAAAAGGCACTCGTTCGACCACGTGTCCCTCATCCCAGCTGAGACCTCCACCGTGCTCAGCAACCTGAAGGAGAAGCACAAGCACAAGTGCAAGCGCCGCAGCCACGATTACCTCAGCTACGACAAGATGAAGAGGCAGAAGAGAAAAAGGAAAAAGAAGTACCCTCAGCTCCGAGGGAGGCAGGACCCTGATTTCCTCGCTGAGTTAGAGGAGTTAATAAGTCGATTAAGTGAAATTAGAATAACCCACAGAAGTCATCATTTTATACCCCGAGATTTGCTGCCTACCATTTTTAGGATAAATTTCAATAGTTTTTACACCCACCCTACTTTTCCTTTAGATCCTTTGCACTACATTAGAAAACCTGATTTAAAGAAAAAGAGAGGCAGGCCTCCAAAAATGCGGGAAGCTATGGCAGAAATGCCTTTCATGCATAGCCTGAGCTTCCCCCTGTCCAGCACCGGGTTCTACCCCTCCTATGGCATGCCTTACTCCCCTTCTCCCCTGGCAGCTGCTCCCATAGGATTAGGTTATTATGGAAGGTACCCTCCAACTCTTTACCCTCCTCCACCCTCTCCTTCTTTCACCACCCCCCTACCCCCACCTTCCTACATGCATACAGGCCACCTGCTCCTCAACCCCACCAAATACCACAAGAAGAAGCATAAACTCTTGCGCCAGGAAGCTTTCCTCACCACGAGCAGGACTCCTCTGCTGTCCATGAGCACGTACCCCAGCGTCCCCCCAGAGATGGCCTATGGCTGGATGCTGGAACACAAGCACAGGCACCGCCACAAGCACCGGGAGCACCGCTCCTCCGAGCAGCCCCAGGTCTCCATGGACACCATCACGGCCAACAGCTCCTCCAGAACGGTTCTGGAGTCCTTGAAGCGCTACAGGTTTGGGAAGGAGGCTGTTGGAGATAGGTACAAACACAAAGAGAAACACAGATGCCACATGGCTTGTCCTCACTTATCACCTTCCAAGGGTTTGCTAAGCAGAGATGAGCAGTGGGTCAGGAGAGAGCCTTCGGAGTCCAATTCCTTGGCGCTGGGATTGCAGACACCTCTGCAGATAGACTGCTCTGAAAATTCCCCAGCTCTGTCCCTGGGGGGATTCACTCCCAGCTCAGAGGCAGCCAGCAGCGATGAACACACAAACCTTTTCACAAGTGCAATAGGCAGCTGCAGAGTCAGCAACTCTGCCAGCACCAACGGACGGAAAAAGTTACCTGAGAGCCCCGGACTCTTCGGCGGGCAGGACACGGCGCTGAGCCGGCCCCTCCGCAAGGAGCCCGTGCCTTCCTCCCTGGAGAAGGCCCTGCAGCCCCTGGCAGGTAAGGGAGCTCAGGCTTTCCGTGAGTTTTGCTGGGTTCTGTTGTACCAAACACAGCTGGAGCAGTGGCAGGTGAGGCTTTGGCTCTGCAGGGATTGGTGCTGGAGTCCTGCCCTGCCCCTGTCCTCACCAAGAGCTCTGTTCCATGAGTTTTGCTGGGTTCTGTTATACCAGGCACAGCTGGAACAGAGGCAGGTGAGGTTTTGGCTCTGCAGGGATCATTCTGGGGTCCAGCCCTGCCCCTGCCCTCACCAAGAGCTCTGTTCCATGAGTTTTTCTGAGTCCTTTTGTACCCAATACAGCTGGAGCAAGGGGCAGGTGAGGCATTGGCTCTGCAGGGATCATTCTGGGGTCCAACCCTGCCCCTGTTCTCACCAAGAGCTCTGTTCCATGAGTTTTTCTGGGTCCTTTTGTACCAAACACAGCTGGAGAAAGGGGCAGGCGAGGTTTTGGCTCTGCAGGGATCATTCTGGGGTCCTGCCCTGCCCCTGTTCTCACCAAGAGCTCTGTTCCTGCAGTCAGCACAGACTGACGTGAGATCTCCCCCAGAGCCACCCACAGCACTCTGTCCCTCCTCCCAAGAAACTCCTCTTGCTTCCTTACATGCTAAGGCTTTGCTGTCTCATGCAAAGGTCTTTGCTTTTTCCATACAATTTTAATTTTCCAGAGAAATGAGGGAAATTTTCACGATTTTTGATATTTTCAAAGCCATGTTTGAAGTTTGGTTGGTTTGGTTCAGACCACCTGTTGCTGCTACTGTTGTGAGTAATGTTTCCATTTAAGAAAATGTTTCCTATTCCTTTTGTAACTCCATTTTGGTCATTTGACAATCTCTGCTACAACAGAGCTTTCAGTCCTTGCCTCGAGGCCTCTTGCAACACCTCAGAACAACTGGAGTTGATGCTGGGGATACCTGAGACCAAACCTAGAAATTTTGGATTTATTCATAGTTGGGAAATGCATCTGACAGCCTCGAGCAAAACCGGAACAGGAGGAGCAGGAACAGGAGCTTGTCATTTGCATAATATTAAGGAAAAGAAAAGATAACCTGCAAAGGGCAAGTGCAGCTTGTGCTCCTGCCTGCTTCCAGTGTGTGAAGGAAGCCTGAGCTGCCTCTCCCTTCTCTTCTTGCCTGCATTCTTCCTTGGAGTATAAATCATTGTCCAAAGCCACTTGTGACTAATATTTCACAGAACAAGAACCACTGCCAGCCAGGACTGAAAAATCCCTCCTCACATTCCTGGCTCTCATCTTGCTCTTCCCATGGGATACTCCTGCTCTGATGCCTGCTGCCACCTCCTCTGCTCTGCACACCTGTGTATGGACAGGGATTTTCTCTTGATTTTGGTGGTTTATGTTTTCCTTCTTTATTTTAAGCACAGCTGGCTCTTTGACAAAGTCATATTTCTTTGTGCTGGTACTGAAATTACTTGAAGTGCTGAGTGGAGTGTGGAGAAGGCAGCAGAACCATGAGATTGCTTCTCCTGCAGTGATGGAAAGAGAAGTTCCAAGTGCTGTGTCGCTCAGAGAGTTAAATTTGGCTCTGAGGAGTGAATTTGTTGTGAGAACCTGTGCAGCTCTGGGAATTGAGAGATGTTTTCCATTGGAGTGAATGATCTGACCTGGGTTTGTGTGAGGAATAACCCAAGGGAAGGGGAGAGCAGAGATGTTTTTTGTGAAGGCTCTGCCTGCTCCCTGCCCCAGCAAGTTGGAGTGATTCCTCAGGCTGGGATGTCACTTCCAGGCAGGGCATTCTCGCCTGGAACCTGGATATTTTGGGAGGCTGGCATTTGGATTGGGGTCCAGCTCATTCCCAAGGAGCCCCACACCACTTGGAAAACTTAAACCACGTCTGGTAAAAAGCCCCAGGAAAGACAAATGCCAGAATTGGGGGTTTTCAGATCCATGTCAGCTTGCATGTTGTGTTTGGGGCGTTTTGGTTTTAGCCATGGTGCCAAATGGTGATTCTGAATCCATGACCATGGATTAAAGATTAAAGGAAAGGCACAGATGGAGGAAAAACCTTTGGTGCATCGAAGATTGTTTATTAAACTAGATGCAGTTGAGGTGTGTGGTGGTGCTGGATCAGAGACTTGAAATAAGCAGTCAGGGATCAGCATCAGGGAACCCACCCAGAATGGATCTTTTGGATCCATAGGGAGTGATTGTGATGCGTTATTTCAGAGTATTCAATGTGGAAAATCTGCCTCAGCTCCACATTTTGAACAGAAACCTGGCCTAACTGGTAGAACAAATTCTTTTTACGATGTTGGCAGATATTTGCAGGGGTTTGCCCGTGTCTGAGTTGTGTTAGCAGAGGGTTGTGCTGGTTCTTTGTGCATTTCCCACTGCGAGTTGGAAGTTCCCACCTGAGGCTGTTGTGTGACCTTGGCACAGCCACAGTGGGGCAGCTCACGAGGCTCTGGGGTTTTGTCCAGGGGAGTTTTGTAGGACTCTGCTGCCTGTTCATCCTGAGTTGTTCCTGACCTCCTGCAGCTTTCCATCAGAGTTATTTTGGACAAGTGATGCGGTATCTTGGGCCAGCCTTGGTGTGCTGCTTACAGCTCCTGTGGCTCGGTGTGTTCCACTTGCAATCCTGGCAGGAGGCAGGGAGGAAAAAGGATCAGCCCAAGTCCGGGAGGAAAACGGGATCAGCCCAAGTCCAGGAGGAAAGCGGGATCAGCCCAAGTGCAGGAGGAAAGGGGATCAGCCTGAGTGCAGGAGGCCGGCAGGGAGGAAAGGGGATCAGCCGCAGTCGGTGCTGCTTCCATTCCCTCTGCAGACACCGGGCCGGGTGTGAGGCTGCTCCTGCTCTGGCTGTCCCGGTCTGGGTGAGGTGCAGGTGCCATTCCCGGGATAACCGGTGTTACCGGGCACGGCCGTGCGCTCCTGGGGTGACCCGGGCAGTCCCAGACCGTGTGTCAGTCCCTGCCCCAAAGAGTCCCAGTCCCTATCCCGAGGAGTCCCAGTCCTTGTGCTGGTCCCATTCCGAGTGGTCCCAGTCCCTGTATCTGTCCTTGCCCGAGGGTTCCCTGTGTCGGTCCCTGTCCCGAGGAGTCCCGGTCCCTATCCCGAGAGGTCCCTGTCCCGGGGGGTCCCTGACCCTGTGCCAGTCTCTGTCCTGAGGGTTCCTGGTCCCTGTGCCAGTCTCTGTCCTGAGGGGTCCCGGTCCCTGTGCCAGTCTCTGTCCTGAGGGTTCCCGGTCCCTGTGCCAGTCCCTATCCTGAGGGTTCCCGGCCCCTGTGCCAGTCTCTGTCCTGAGGGGTCCCGGTCCCTGTGCCAGTCTCTGTGCCGGTCCCTGTCCCAAGGGGTCCTGGCCCCTGTGTCCGTCCCGTTCCGAGGGGTCCCTGTGCCGGTCCCTGTCCCAGTCCCGGTCCCTGTCCCGAGGGGTCTGTCGCTGTGCCGGTCCCTGTCCCGGTCCCGAGGGTTCCTGGCCGTTCCCGTTCCCGCCCCGGGAGCCGCGGGACCGGCGGGCAGCAGCGCCCCCTGGTGGCCCCGCCGCTCCTCTGCCGCGTCCCGCCTAGCCCGGTGGGGCGGGGGGCGCTGAGCGGGGCTGGGGGGACCTGAACGGGGCCGGGGGGACCTGAACGGAGCAGGGGGGACCCGAACGGGACAGGGGGGACCTTGAACGAGACAGGGGGGACCCGAACGGGCAGACACCTTCTCCCTCTTTTTTTTCCCTGTTACGAATTACAGTCCATTCCCCACTCAACTCCCACTGTTTAATTTCTATTTTCAATCCCAGCTCCCAGGGTATTTGGTTAATGTAGATTTTTAAAATTCAATGCATCTTGGAGTTGCTCAGGAGGAAAAGTCACCCTGGAATGACAGACCTGCTACAGCAACTCCCTGAGCCCAGAGGGGTGGGTGGGCAGAGGGTCAGAATAAAGTGAAACTCATGGGTTGAGATGAGAACTCTTTAATAATTGAAATAAAATTATATATAATAATAATAACAGTAGTAATAATTGTCATGAAAAGGACAGCGGGAAATGAAGGCCAAGAAGCACAAATGATGCCTGGTTCAGGTGCTCTTGGGCCTGAGATTTGGATCATCTGTCCTTGGTGCCCAGCTAGAGCAGGAATTGTTTTGTCTCCCTGCTCTGTGCAGAGAGCTCACCGTCCCCTAATATGAAACCCAGACCCACACAGTAAAGCAGCACAGAACCTGAAAAATATAAAAACTAAACCCTGAGGCATCACTGGGACAAATTCACCCTGTCCCAGCTGGAACCAGGAGAACACCTGTGCAGTGCTCCAGCTCAGCCCAGCCCAGCTCAGCTCAGCTCTTGCAAGGTCAGAATCCTTGGAAAAGCGCTCTTGTTCATTCCCTCCAGCAGTCATCAGGAGCTAAGAGTGCCCATCATTTAAAAAATTCCAAACTTTGAGGCTGGAGAGGATCTAAAAGGAGATTTTCTCAGAGATTCTGGTGAATCAGTTTGGATTTTCAAGGATTGTCCCATCTTCACACACCTTGGGGTTTCCATTGAGGCATTGAGGCCATGGGCAGGGGAGGAATTTTGGGCAGGATTTCAGTGTCCTGCTGTTACCTTTTGCAGGATTCTTTTAGGAAGAGAGAGATATATAAAATAATCAATGATATACCAAAATATGGTATAATAATAAATATATAATATTCATTACTATACCATATTTTGAAGGGAAACACAAAAATCTGGGATTTTGCAGCCTGGATTTTGTCTTTTAGATATTTTCAGGATATGCACATTCTCCTCTTGCACTACCACGTGCATTTTTGCTTATCTGGGGTTTTATACTGATCAGAGTTTTTAATATCTCAGCATTTTCATTACTGCAATACCAGGTTTTTCTATGACATTTTCATGACTCCCACAACTTTTGCTTTCAAGAGTAATTGGGATTCTCTAAAAGTTGAAATTTTAGGAAAATAAAGCAGTTTACTGTAAGAAAATATTTATGTGTAAAAAGGGAAACAAATAGATCTTTGCTTGTGTTCTCAGCAGAGCTGCCATTCCCAGCCCTGTCCCTTCACCCTGCAGCAGTTGTGGGATTCCTGTATCTTTCTAAAATTGGTTTTGAACCAAGGAATGATAATTGTGCTTCCTGCTGCCTGGTGACATCATCCAGGGATTTAGCAAGTACCAGCAAGCCCTGTGTGCTGGGAACACGGAGTGAAATGTGTTCTGCAGGTGCCTAAAATCCAGTGCTGCTCTGTGTGTAGATCATCATCATCATCCTCACAGGTTTAGGCCCCAGGGCTGTAACAGATTTGCCATGTTGGACTGGAGCAGAAATATTTGTGGGTTTTATTGTGACAGGGTCTTGAAAAGGAAAAGCAACACAGCAAGGGAGAAATCTAAAGAATTTTTAAATCTTGAGAATTTTCTTTTTGGCTTTTCACCTTTCTGGTGAGCAGTTCTGCCCAAGGAGGGGAAGGGAATGCTTCTCCAGAATGAAAAAGCACCTCCCAGCACAGAGGGATGGGATCAGCAGCACAAAACCACTCAGGGTTTCACCTCCTTCCCAGTGCCTGAATGGTGGGACAGTGGCTGAGAGCTGGATCAGTCATCCAGAGGGGCTGGGAGAGCTGGGATTGCTCATCCAGAGGGGCTGGGAGGGCTGGTCTTCTCCAAACTCTTCTGAAAATCAAGGAGTTTGGATTCAGTTTAGAGTAGGAATATGTGGGAGATTCTCCTTTCTCTTCTCTTCTCTTCTCTTCTCTTCTCTTCTCTTCTCTTCTCTTCTCTTCTCTTCTCTTCTCTTCTCTTCT
>JAWMQZ010000103.1:5175959-5187191 GCA_035584835.1 Tangara arthus | reverse complement strand
CCTCCCGTGCCCTGCCCTGCCCTTCCGTTCCCTTCCCTTCCCTTCCCTTCCCTTCCCGTCCCTCCCCGTCCCTTCCCTTCCCGCCCCTCCCCTCCCCTCCCCTTCCCTTCCCTCCTTTTCATTTTCCTGTTCCTCTTACAAGCTCACTCTGGTGGTTAATATTACATGGCTTTACTCATGACTTGTTTACCTCTGCACTTTCCTGTGTTCAATCCCTGCTTGCTGTTTCCTTTCCCTCCTTCCCCTGCATTCTGGGAGCACACAGGTGTTTAGAGTAACCTGAATTTAAACCTTTAGCCTGAAATGATGGTTTTTTGTGCCTTTCCCTGCTCTGCCTTGCAGGCACTTTGCCAAACCAGGAGAAGCCCTCACAGAGGCAGTCGGAGAGCACAAACTGCAGCCCTTCCAGGAAGAGATCCACATCAGAGAGCACTTCTTCTCCAGGCAAGTCCTGCTCAGGGACCTGGGCTTTGGGATCCCTGAGTGCTCAGAGCTGTGCTGAGACACAGCTTGGCTGGGAGAACTTCAGCTCATGGAGATATTGAGTTTTTCCTCTGATGTTTTGGGACATCATGGCTGTGAGAACTTCAGCTCATGGTGATCCTGAGTTTTTCCTCTGATATTTTTGGGACATCATGGCTGGAGAACTTCAGCTCATGGTGATCCTGAGTTTTTCCACTCAGTTTTTCCACTGACATTTTGGGGTACAAGGGCTGTGTGTTGGGCTGTAGAACAGGGAGATTTCACACGCTCAGAGAAGCAGCAGCACAGCTGGGGCAGGGTAGGGTTTGGTTCCTCACCAGGTTAGGTTAGGCCTTGTGGAGCTCAGGGCTTTAATCCAGGCCTGTGACATTACAGTTAATCAATGATTACAGGAATAAATTAATTCCTCCCTGGGCAAGAGCCTGACTCTGGCACTGCTCTGGAGGCAGAAGGTTCTTGGCCCTAGGAAGGTCACAGGAGGCTCAGACCAGGGTGTGCTGTGGGGTTTTCTTGGTGGCATGTGAGAATCCTGCCAAGGTGATGGAGGGTGACACGTGGCTCATCCCAGCCATCAGTGAATGCCCCCAGCCAGGCCAGAGAGCTCATGGCAGAGAGAGAATGGAAGTTCTGAAAGGCCTGATGGCATCTCATCCAATCCATGATACAAGAACAGATCTTGGGTGCAGGATCCAGGTGAGCTGGGGTGGATGGTGCAGCAGGAGAGCCAAGGGCTGATGTTCCCTGCAGGTAGCAGGAGAGGCTGGAATGGGCTCTGAGCAACCTGCTCCAGTAGAAGGTGTCCCTGTCCACAGCAGGGGGTGGAACAAGATGGTCTTTAAGGTCCCTTCCAACCCAAACCATTCTGGATTCTGTAGAAATGGACTGAGCTCCTCTGGAAGCTCACATATGAGAATCCTGGATGGAACAAGATGGTCGTTAAGGTCCCTTCCAACCCAAACCATTCTGGATTCCATTCTGGAATGTGAGCTCCTCTGGGAGTGGACAGAAGAAAATCCAGCAGGTTGACCCATTTTGTAAGAAGCTCAGTTGCAGAAACACTCTCATTGCCAGAATTCAGACATTTCTCAGACTCCCAAATTGACTGCAAATATGTAATAAATCCCTGAGATTGGTACTTGAAGCTGGTTATGGTTTCCATCTAGGAAGGATGTGCCAAAAGTGCCATTTCCTCCCTGCTTTAAAGAGATGTTTACAACAGATGCTCCATCCAGCCTGTGCTGCAGAAAGCCCTTTGCAGTGGGAAAGGAATCTTCCTTTTTCCTCTGTCTCAATCCTTTTCTTGCCCTCACCCCTTGCAAGGGGCAGCTGCAGTTGTTGTGACTGGGAAGTGTTAAAGTGAGCAGTGCTTTGTGCAGGAGCATTGCAATGACATCAATCACAAGTTGATCAACTTCAAAGCCCCCGAGGTGCTGATGCAGCTGAGCAGATCAGTCATTTTTGTGTTTTCCCTGCGTGTGGAATGTGTGTGGGTTCCAGGGGCTTTGTCAGGGAGGAGCTGCAGCTGTCCCAGAGCAGAGCCTGCAGTGCCCCAGCCCTTTGGAGCAGTTCCAGGAGCATTTTCCATGGGATGTGGAGCTGCCTGAGGCTCCCTGAGCAGGTGAGGAGCCCCAGCTCCATCCCCACGTGCCTCTAAAGGCCAGGAGAAAACAAAGGGTAAATTATCTTTATTATTTCATCTGAATAAACCCACTTAAAAAACCTGCAAGAGCAGTGAAAATATTTGTTTCAGTACTTCCAACCTATAAAAAAAAGAAAAATTAGTTAAAAAATATATTAGATGTTACTCCACTTTTTATCAGGATTGAGTTTTTATGTGCACAGAGAGTTTTGTATTTTTAATATTGAATAGAAAGAAACTTGAGGACTGGGTGAACCCTCATTGCTTTTTGCTGTTAGAAATGATGGATTATGTGGGAATAAAGAGAAAATAATTGTATGTTAGAAGGGATGATAGAAAATGTGACTGACTTGTGTCACTGGGTCCTTGTCCATATTCCAGAATCACTTCAGGGAATGTTCTGGGCAGTCCCAGGACACAAATGCTGTCAGTTGATGCAGTTATTGTGTTTTAGCTCCATGTTTTTGGTCCCATCCCCGCTCTAATTCTTTCTTGGGCTACCTAAAAACAGAGGCCAGGCAAAATTAAGAGAATAAAAAGTTGGTGTATTTGTTGAAGGGCTTTCAGGTACATTTTGGGCAAATGAATCCTGCTAAAAATGGATGATGGGTCACAGGTTTTCACACTGTAATAAGTTTGGACCATTTGCATATTGGGGGTTAATGTTCCAATTACATCTTCAGGTAATGAAGTCATTTACCCCAGATTTACTCCTCCCAACTCACTTTTGTTTACATTTCTTGAGGCTTGAGGCAGTGAGGTATCCTTGATTGCCAGGCCTGGAGAGGAATTGTTGTGTCTGCCCAAAATGGGAAAGCTGTAGCTAGCATTGTATATGGAGTTTAGAGTTATACACTAAGAATTATATTATTACCATCTATCATTATTATTATATATTACTCTATTATATTGTATATAATACATAGTACATAATATATTATATATTGTATACTGTATATGTTATACATTATATATTATATATTATATATTATATATTATATATTATATATTATATATTTTATCATGTATATATATCATGCATTATATATATCATGTCTTATTGTATTAGATATATATTTGATATATTTTAGATATATATTATAATATTTATTATTTATTATTATATAATGTGGTATCGTATTATTATATATTATTAAGTCATCTATATTATATATAGATTAGATATTATATATTCAAATATATACTTATATTATAGATAATATATTTTACATATTATAGATGTTATTATAGATATAATTAGATATTATTATATTTTATTATTGTTGTTATTATTATTACTACTATTACGGTATATATATTATATATAATATTATTATAATTACTATATTAATTAGAATTAATATAGTAATTCTATATTAATAATTAATATAGAATTAGAATAGAATTACTAAATTAGAATAGAATTACTATATTAATGCTACTATATTAGCATTACACACCAAGGAATTGCAGCTTTACAACCAGATGAAAGCCACAAAAGCTGAAGCCTAATTCACCAACTGCAGGCCTGTGTGTGTTTCAGGGGTGGCAGTGCCAGCCCGGGCTGCCCGCCTGGCCCCGGCGGCTGAGGACTCTGTGGACGCGCTGCTGCAGCGCATGGCCCAGCAGGACGGGCCCCCCCCGCTGGACAAAGGCCTGGAGGGAGTCATGGGCAGCCCCCCCTCGGCCAGCCCTGCCCGCAGCCACTCCCGGGACAGAGCCCTGGGCAAGCAGGACGGCCTGGGCAGTGCCAGTGTGCCCGGCACCGAGGGCATCTCCCTGCTGCAGGAGCGCCTGCCCGGCTCCTACTCACCCAGGCACCTCAAGAGGAGCGTGGTGGAGGCCATGCAGAGGCAAGCGAGGAAAATGTGCAATTACAACAAAATCCTGGCCACAAAAAAAAATCTGGACCACGTCAACAAAATCCTGAAAGCCAAAAAGCTGCAGAGGCAGTCGAGGACGGGGAACAACTTCGTGAAGCGGCGGCCGGGGCGGCCGCGCAAGTACCCGATGCAGGCCGTGGTGTCCATGCAGGCCTTGCAGGCCGCCAGGATGGTCAGCCAGGAGCTGCAGGACAGACAGCCGAGCAGCAGCCCCCTGCACCTGGGGCCAGACACCATCACGGACGTCATCGAGGCCGTGGTGCAGAGCGTGAGCCTCGACCCCGAGCACCGCAAGGGCTGGAAGAGGAAGCGGTGGCTGCCCGAGGAGCAGGCCAGGAAGAGGCACAAGTCTCTGCCTGAAGATGAGCAGGAGAGCAATAAGAGGTGATTCCCTTGCAGTTTTATACCTCAGTTGGGTTTAGAATGTTTCAGTCATTGAGGGGATCTTCTGTTTGATTTTATGAAGTGTAGCATTTACATTTTCTGGAAAAATCCCTTTGCCCAGGATTTTTCTCCTAGGAAACTGAGAAGCCTCAGAGAAAAAGGAAAAAAATAATTATCTGATTTGCCTCTTCTGTGTTTTACTCCTTTGGAATGTGTTTGGAGATTGTTTATCCAACAGATGGTTGTTTCATTGGTTTAATGTGAATTGTTTTGACTCAATGGCCAATCAGGGCCAAGCTGTGTCAGGACTCTGAAAAGAGTCATGAGTTTTCATTATTATCTTTGTAGCCTTCTGTAAGTTTCCTTTCTCTATTCTTTAGTATAGTTTAGTTTAGTATTCTTTAATATAATATAGTATCATAAAATAATAAATTAGCCTTCTGAAAACATGGAATCAGATTCATCATTCCTTCCTTCCAGCATCTGGGGGAAATGCAAATACAATAATGAAGTTCAGTGTAGAGGGAACCAGCTGTGGTCTACTTGGAGTTACTATTTGTGGCAGCAGGCCCCCAGCCAGGTAATAATTAGCACTGACTCTATAATGCAGAAGGCTGAACTATTGTTTTATTCTTTTATACTATATCATACTATATTTTTAAGAAACTTATAACTTCTTCTAGACAGTTTTTAAGAAACTTCTAACTTTTTCTGATACAGCTTTGATTGTTACTTAATTTGTTAAGTAACCGAAACACTACTACTAGTATCTCATCAAGAAACTGCTCTTTGGTAAACGAGTCTCCATAACACATTCTACATGTGTCTAGCAACAGGGTGTAGCCAGTGACGATAATAATTGTTTTAATTCTTTCTCTGAGTTTTCTCACAGCTTCCCCAGGAAAATGCCTGGGAAAGTCTGTGAGGAGAGCTGCTGCCACAACCAACATGTCAGCCCTAAGTGTGTTCAGGTCCTTCCTCAGGTGCTGAAAACACCCAGAAATGAGAATCTCAGGTGATCTAAAAGGGTTGGTTCTGTATTTGTGTTGGTGAAGGATATATTCAAGGAGTTGGTAACTGATGAGGTGCCACAGATTGTTCCTTTATCCTGTGTGGAATAAAGAGCCCTGAGGAGTTGTGTGTGCCATGGGATCTGCTCATGTAGGTCACAAACACTTCCAGGCAGCACAGGATGTAAATGAGATCAAGTGATGTACAGCAGATAAGGAGTAAAGCTACAGCAGCAAGGAGGAGTTAAGGGGTGCTCCTGTGCAGTCACTGCTAAAGGCACTCACCAAAAATCTCTCTTATCTCATCATCTCACACTTATCCCAAATCCATCAATAAACAATCTCTGTCAGGAACTCTCTTCTCCAGAAATGGGAGCTGTGGGGGTGCTGCTGGCACCACGTGTTCAGGAATTGCTCTGTGGCTCTCCTGAAGGCTCAGGAAAGGGTTACCAGAGTGCAAAAGCAGAGAGCAAGAGCTGCCTTCTGAATTACTCAGCTGAGGCTCCAAGGATAAACATTTGCAGTACAAACAACATTCTTTTTGTAATAATAATATCACAAAAAGAATCATACTTTTCTTATGATTATACTTAACCCCCGCTTGATCATGATCAGTGAGTATTTTTTTAAGCAGTTGAATCACTCAGAAATTCAGAAACATGAACTTCTGCTACTGACCAGATTCAAGAGAGAAATAATGAAATACTTTGAAATTATCTTAATGGGAAGGTGACTTTTTTATCTCTGCTTTTTTCTTCCAGTTTCTCTGAGACAGTAGCTGAACCTCCCAGTCCACATGAGGCCCTTGGGAAACCACCTGAATCTGAAACCCCTGAGCAGCCTTTGCCTCCTCTGACCCAGCGTGAGAAGAAAGCCCCTCGACCCCCAAAGAAGAAATACCAGAAGGCTGGGCTCTACTCTGATGTCTACAAAACAACAGAGTAAGTGAAACAGAGCCAAACTGCTCTCTGATAATCCAGGGAAAACTCTTTTTTCACCTAGAAGCCATAAAGAGCTGCCACTCATGAGTAGGTGAATTAAAACCATCAACTTAATTGAAGCTTGTGGAGAATTATGTGATAGTAATTGTCAGAACCTGACCCAGTGAGGATGTAAAATGTAACCCCAGTCTGGAAGTGTTTCTGGTTATCAGTTTTCAAGAAGGTAAGAGATTTATTCAAGAGTCTAAATGGTCCTGGCAATGCAGGTGCTGGGAGAGCTGGATGTGTGCAGGTTCTGAGCAGGATTTGAGCACAGTGGGCAGAGAAGGGGTCAGTGGGTTCCTGTTTTCATTTGCTGAGTGGTGACAAGTGATCATCTTCTGTGTGAAAGAATTTCAACTATGCACCCAGTTCATTTCACAGCTCAGTGAAGTTCATCTCTATTTTCTCTGAGATGTTTAGGGTAGAAAAATCCAGCATTTCTTTATTTTTCCCACTGCTTGGCTTGCAGCCTGGTGTCCACTAGAATGTGGACACCTCCCTCTTTCCCTTCCCTTTGTAGTCACACATTTTCTAATGCCCTGTGAACAAATCAGTTGGAGTCAGGAATTTGTGCTTCTGTTCCAATATCATCTGACAGATTGAAAAGAGAGAAAATTTGGCACCTTCTCACAATGTCAGAGACCACTTTTAAATGTTTCAGAGACCACTGGGAAGCTGCCAGTGCAGTTTATCAGCTGCTCCTGCTGTAATCTCTGTCTGTAGTAAGAGAAGGAACCAGTGAAAGGGTCAAGACTAAGGAAGAAACAAAGATCTCAGTGTGAGCAACGTGAGGCCACTTGAATTTTATCTGTTTTAAAGAGATGTGCTAAAACTTTGCCACTTGGATGGTCTGGCACTGCTGTACACAGTTCAAATCTCACCGTTTCATCTCTTGCCTTGGGGGAGGAGCTGAGAGAGTCTTCTCCTTTTCTTTAGTGTAAATATTTGGAACTTTGAGTGTTCCTGAGTTGGAAAGGACCCACAAAGATCATGGACTCCAACTCCTGGCTGTGCACAGCCCCAACAACCCCACCCTGCTGCCTGAGCTGTGTCCAAACCCTCCTGTAGCTCTGGCAGCCCTGGGGCTGTGCCCATTCCCTGGGCAGCCTGGGCAGTGCCAGCACCCTCTGGGGGAAGAACTTTTCCTGATAATCCATCCTAAACCTCCCCTGGCCATTCCCTGGGGTGCTGTCACTGTCACACAGAGCAGAGATTGGAGCTGCTCCTCCCCTGCTCTTCAGGGGGAAGTGACAAATCACAGAGGGCTGCTTTGTCTTCCCTCTGCCTGTTGCTCCACGTGCTGAGTTCTTCCCTGCTCTCATACTGGGTTTGGGATGAGCTGCCACAGCTGCTCTGGGCCTCCCCACCCTCACAGGGAAGAATTTCTTAAGTATTTCCAGTTGTTGATATCTGTATCGCAAAATTTGTTTTCAGCTTACATTTTCCCTTCACTAGTTAAACAATGATATCACTTTTTTTATTGAGCCATCTTTCTGTTACTTGTCCAGTTCTTAAAATAAATCCCTTAAAAAACTCCAGTAAACTTCAGTAGACATTTAATCTTTGGTCTATTTAACATTTAGAAGTGTCCTTTGAATGTTGCAGGACTGCAGTTCTAAATATAACCACATCAGATTCTGTTTTCCAAGGTTTGTTGTTGGCCAGGAGGAGACGTTTATAAACACCAGATTACAGAGCTGGCACCTGCCTGACCATACAACCATTCTAATTCCATTCTCCTATTTTTCTTCCTTCAAAGGGATGTCTCGTTGCTTTTTTAACTCTGATTTCTGGGTTTTTTTCTGCCTTTCCTGATGAACAACCTTCTAAAGGGCAGCAGATGAATGTTTGCTCTTAGGAGAGCAGGGCTGTACGTGTGTCGCGTGCCCAGTTCCTCAGCAAAACCACCAGATACAATCTGCTGGTCCTCTTTTATTTGTGTAGCTTTAGTTATTACTTTTAGATCACATGCTGGGCATTTAAAATTTAGTTATTACTTTTAGATCACATGCTGGGCATTTAAAGTCAGTGGTGCCCCATTGGGTGCTGCCTCAACATCATTTATGGAGAAAAACCCCATTGTGGGAGGGCTGGGATCAGTGTTTGTCAGGCAGCCTGGAGAGCATTTCTTTGGCCATTTCCATTATTCCTCTCTTGCCTGATGCTGCAGACATTTGTGCCTTACCTAAAGCAGAAAATGCATTTTTGCAAGTGACAGATGATCCCCATTTTGACATTTTGGTTCTGTCCTTGTCCTCCACAGCCCCAAGAGCCGCCTGATCCAGCTGAAGAAGGAGAAGCTGGAATACACCCCAGGGGAGCACGAGCACGGGCTCTTCCCAGCCCCTATCCATGTTGGTGGGTACCTCATCTGTGATTTCATTGGTGGGAGATAAATGTGGCACTGAGGGGGCTGCACAGCTTGTGCTTTTCTCTGGTTTTTATCCCTTGCCAGGTCACTCGTGCCTTTTGGCACATGAACTTTGCCAGCTCATCCCCCTGTGTTCCCCAGTTTGACTCAAGAAGCTTTTTTTTGCTTAAAACATTGCTCTTGATTTTTTTTTTGGGTGTCAGAAATTACCACTCTAGTTGAAAACTTGCTTTAACTGTGATAGTCCTTGGATGAAATGCAGAGCAATATTCTCCACCTCAAAGTGAATGATGACCATTTAAATCCCAAAAGCTGGAATGATAAATTCTCCCATGTCCCCATGCACTTAATGGTGTCTGTCTTTACACAGGGATAAAAGGGTGGAAGAATTAAAAGCTTTGCTGTTATCTTTGGTTTTACTTCATCCCCATTTTTAGGTCTCGGGTAGGAAAAAAATGGGATTTCAGATTCCACAGAATCATGGAATGGTTTGGGTGGGAAGGGACCTTACAGGTCATCTTATTCCACCCTGTTCCATGGAATTCCAGAGCCCAGGTTGCTCCAAACCCTGTCCCTGGCTTTGAGCACTCCATAACCCAAGTCAGTCCCAGGCCCTCAGAGGGGATGGAGCTCAGGATCCCTCTCCTGGGGCAGGGGGGATGGTCCAGAGCTCCACTGTTTGCAGCTCAGGTTAAACCTGGTAGGATTGAGTAATTTCCTGATTCTCAGGTAATTATTTCAGCTTTTGAAGTGCTGTGATTCTTGCTGCAAGACCTGTCAGGCCCAGCAGGTTTGTGGAATTCAGGAATCTTTGTCCCATCAAACACGAGCTGTCACTGCTTTGTCTCCTGTAACTGAACTCTGGCTCCCTGCACAGCAAGGCAGAGCAGCTGGACAGATCTGTGTGAATCAGGAGCCACAGAACAGGTTTCAGAGCTGAAGGTGACAATTGAAATTCTTCAAGATGTGCCCTTGCTCAGCTTCTTTCTGAATGGGTTCATAAAACCAGGTTCACCAGGTTCCCAACCCACATTGCTGGTCCTGCCCTGCAGTGGCTCCAGGGGTGCCTGGGGATGGTTTAACCCCAGAGCAGTGACCAGGGCTGGGGTTCTGCCAGGGGACTGCACTGGGGACACTCAGGGAGGGCTGGGGGGACCTTCCCTGTGCTGGGGGCACAGTGCCAGGGCACCTGAAAGAGCCTTTTGTTTGGCCTGCTGAGGTCATAGAAGTGAAAGCAAATTCCCAGCAGATTTAGCTCTTTCCTGGAACCTGCTAGGGATGAATAAGGCATTGAAAATGGAAAGTAATTTAGGGGTAAATTGTAAGGAAAACATTACCGTTTTTATTTTCAAGTGGTGAGGGTATGCATGTGAATTTATATGAACCCACAGAGCATTGCTGGAGGAATATAAAGGCATTTGTTAACAGTTAGAAAAGCTGGGGGGAAGAAAAATCAGCTTGGGCCTGACACCTCATCCTAAAGCACTCTGCTCCCTGTGGTTTTGTGACACAGGATTCCAGCAAAATGATCAGAGAATGTTGAATCTTGGCTGGAACTAAGCAGTGTCAGCCCTGGGGACTGGTGTGAATGATGTAATGGGTCTGTGTCCTTTAGGGGTGACAGGGAATGAAAGAATGGAGCCAAAATCTGCAGTGAAAGCAGGAACTCCTGTCTAAAACGAGTTCCAGTTATTGCTGAAAATACAGATCCCCTTGAAGCCTTTCCAAAAAATCTAGGAATGTATTTGCCAAGTCTGAATTCATTCTTAAATCTCTTCTGGTAAAGGTCACGGGAACAGGCTGGGAGACTCTTTTCAAAACTGATTTGATTTCTTTGAGTACAGTATTGTGATTTACCAGCCTGCATGGGCAGTGCAGGTCTTGTCCTGGATGTTAAAATGTTGAGTTGTGCACAGGAAAACTCAGGAGAACGTGTCAGCTTTGAGGACAGGGCTGTGGTTAGTCCTGTCAGGTGCTCTGGTCAGTTCTGTCTGGTTTTGTGGTCAGTTCTGTCGGGTGTTGTGGTCAGTCCTGTCAGGTGCTCTGGTCAGTTCTGCCAGGTGCTGTGGTCAGTTGTTTCCGGTGTGGCCAGTGCTGCCAGGTGCTGTGGTCAGTGCTGTGGTCACTTGTTTCAGGTGTGGTCAGTCCTATCTGGTGCTGTGGTCAGTTCTGTCAGGTGCTGGCTGTGGTACCCTCACAGGGTTGTGGCCAGTCCTGTCAGATTCTGTGGTCAGTGCTGTGGTCAGTTGTTTCAGGTGTGGTCAGTGCTGTCAGATGCTGTGGTCAGTTCTGTCCAGGGTTGGCTGTGATACTCTCTCGGGGTTGTGGTCAGTTCTGTCAGGTGCTGTGGTCAGTGCTGTGGTCAGTGCTGCGATCAGTTGTTTCAGGTGTGGTCAGTGCTGTGGTCAGGGCTGTGGTCACTTGTTTCAGGTGGGGTCAGTGCTGTCACGTGCTGTGGTCAGTGGTGTGATGAGGTGTT
>JAWMQZ010000103.1:5146324-5160693 GCA_035584835.1 Tangara arthus | reverse complement strand
ACTTTTTGGGGTTTTTTTGGTAATTTTTGCAGAAATACTGTGGCAGTAAGTCCCCAACAGGGTGGGCTGTGCAAGGCCTACTCCAGCGCTGACCAGAGTCAGGAGGGACTTGGAGAGGCCACCAGGCCTCCCAGGTGTACAGACAGGAGCTAAACAGGATAGGACTTGGAAATAAAGCTTTTTTTGGTTTTTTTGGTGATTTTTGCAGAAATACTACGGCAGGAAGTCCCCGACGGGGCGGGACGTGTGCCGGCTGCGCAAGGCCTACTACTACTCTGGTCAGGGTCAGGAGGGACATGGAGACACCCTCCCAGCTTCGAGGCTGCAGCTGTAGGGAGAGCCCCTCCCAGGAGCTAAATAGGAAATAAAGCACTTTTTGGGGTTTTTTTTGTAATTTTTGCAGAAATACTGTGGCAGGAAGTCCCCAACAGGGTGGGCTGTACAAGGCCTACTCCAACGGTGGCCAGAGTCAGGAGGGACTTGGAGAGGCCACCAGGCCTCCCAGGTGTACAGACAGGAGCTAAACAGGACAGGACTTGAAAATAAAGCTTTTTTTGGGGTTTTTTTTGTGATTTTTGCAGAAATACTACGGCAGGAAGTCCCCGACGGGGCGGGACGTGTGCCGGCTGCGCAAGGCCTACTACAACGCGCGGCACGAGGCCTCGGCCCAGATCGACGAGATCGTGGGGGAGACGGCGAGCGAGGCCGACAGCAGCGAGACCTCGGTGTGCGACAAGGACAACGGGCACGAGAAGGACGAGGACGTCATCCGCTGCATCTGCGGCCTCTACAAGGACGAGGGGCTCATGATCCAGTGTGAAAAGTGCATGGTGGGTGTTGGGTGTTGCTGGGTTTTGGGTCTTCAGAGACACGAGCGGTGCTGGGTTGCTGTGAGGTTTTTTATTGCATGAATAAATCTGTGTGGAAGGCAAAGACACTTCTGTTGCATGGAGATCCCATCTGTCTGCTGACATGGTGTGAAATAGTTCATAGAAAATCTCCTCTGTGAAGATTATTTTCTTGCTTTCCTTAATATTTGTTGAGAAAATGCAGTTTGCAGTTGTAATCTGTGCCAGGACTTTGTGACTGAGTTGTACCTGTTTTTCCAGGTGTGGCAGCACTGTGACTGCATGGGTGTGAACTCAGACGTTGAGCACTACCTGTGTGAGCAGTGTGAACCTCGAGCTGTGAACAGGGTAAAACAAACCACTCCTTCCTATCACTCTTATAAAACTACAGCATCTCCTTAGGGGTTTATTTTGTATTTGGGTTTTGAATTTGTATCTTTTGGGATTGGTGAAGCTTCCTTGATTTAGGTTCAGTTCCACGAGGGGTCAGTTTTTCTGTTTTTTTCTCAGTTTTTCTGTGTGTATTTCCATAGGGTGGTGTGGGAATTGGAAAGATAGAAATCTTCACAGACTCAGGAGGGTTTGATTTGTAACCTTAGAAGAAGCCTAAATTGATATCAAAGCAAAATACACAAACATTTAATAGAAAAATCATAAACTTATGCTTTTATAGTTGTAAGTAAGAATATTCTGTAAGTAAGAAAATACGTATCTGTAATACATCTATATACACATATATATAAACATATATAATATATATTAAATATATATTATATATATGATATATATTATATATCATGTAATATACTATATTAAATATATTTATAATCTATATTAAAAAAGATGGTCAAAAATTTTGTAGTATAGTAATGTAATTGTATAAAATAAGCTAAAAATTTAGATGTTATAATAAAAACATTTGTAATATGTTACATATTACATACATGTAATAAGACCTTATTAGACAAAAATATCCACATTACAATAAAAAGAAATAAAAGTGATAAATCAAAAAAGCGAGATAAACTGTCTTAACATCACCCTGTTGGGTCAGAAAGTTATATAATACCTTATAACAAAAAACCTATAACCAGCTACTTCCTATCTTATAAATCTCACAACTCCCTTTCTTTTTTTCCTGCAGGAGGTTCCCATGATCCCTCGGCCCCACTATGCTCAGCCTGGCTGTGTTTATTACATCTGCCTCTTGAGGGATGATCTGCTGCTCCGCCAAGGTAGGTGCTGCCTCTGGGGCCAGCAGGGTGCAAGGATCTCTGGCATCACCCTGGCAAAAACACTTCCATTTTTCACAAGTGGAAGCTGCCACTTGTGGCAAAAATACTTTCATTTTTCACAAGTGGAAGCTACCACTTGTGCCATTACTCTATCAAAAATACTTTCATTTTTCCCAAGTGGAAGCTGCCACTTGTGGCATCGCTCTGTCAAAAATACTTTCATTTTTCCCAAGTGGAAGCTGCCACTTGTGGCATCACTCTGTCAAAAATACTTTCATTTTTCTCAGCTCTCTCTGCAGTGCTGGGAGTGACACATAGTCTGAGTTCTCACAGGCTGTTGATGAAGAAATGTTAATTAGCACAGGGTTGTCCTGGCCAGGGGAGGATGATGCTGAGCCAACTGCTGGTAGTTAACATTTAGAAGTAAAGGCCAAGAAGGCTGTCAGACCTCCAGTATTTTATTGCAGAATGGTCATTAAAACATCCAGCTTGTGTGTTCCCTAAAGCTTATCTCTTCTGGACTGTGCTCTGAATTCCTGAATCTCTCCAAGGCAGCTGCCACAGCCACACAATTCAGCTCACTGATTATGGTTTTTTTTTTTTCAATTCATCCTACAGATACTCACAAGGTTAGAAAAAACCCTTTATCATTGTCAGGAAACTGCTCTTGAATGAGTGAAACCAGCTGATAAGTTTGCTAGAGTGGAATAGGAGAGCCTTCAGGAAAATGGGGAATTTAGAAAAGGTCAAAAAACAGCATATTCATTACCCCATCTGCAAGATTCTGGAATTTGCATTCAGGTCTCCTTGCTGGGTGTTGCTCTGCATTGTCTGTTCTGTCCAGAGTTCAGCCTTTAGGTTTCTCATGTCTTTTTTTACTTCAAGGGCTGTATCAGAAGTTGCTTTTACATTCTCTGTTGAAATGGATGATGTTTTATCAGGGGCTTGTGGCATCTTCCAGGTGTTCAGAGCATTAAGATCATTTCTGTCACAAGTGTGTTAAATTTTCCTTGTGTGTCTCTGATCTGATCTTGGTGACTTTAATTAGAGAAATGCCCTTTAAAGAAAGAAATGTCCCTCTGTGGGACATTTCTGAGCTCTGTGTGCCATCAGCAGGGGACAAAGGAGACCAAACTGCAGCTGCTGGGCACCAAATGCCTCTGCAGGCACAGGGAGCAGATGAAGCAAATTCCACCACAAGGTGCTGGAACAGAATGTGCAGCTCCAGCAGGGGAAGGGGAAATCCACGGGCTTGTTGATTTTTCCACCCTGAGTCCTCAGGCAGGACCTTTACTGTGCTGTGGGTGTATCAGGCAGCTTGGACTGTGGGAAAAACAGCTTTTTACTCCCTCTGGTGTCTACAGGGCCTCATAATTCCACATTCTGAGGCAAAATCATACCCTGCAGCCCCTCAGTGTGTGTGTGGTTTACATTTTCCTGGGAGCTCTGCATTGAGTGCCTGCCCAGGAGAAGCTGCACCCTGAACAGCATGCTGTTCCAAGCTTGAGAGCTGATGTTTTGGAGGAACAAGACTGAAAATCAGCTGTGTGAGTTGTCACACTCTGCTGTGACCAAATCCCTCTCAGAGGGATCTCAGGGGTGGTTGCAGAACTTGTTTCTTAATTTTTTGGCAATTCTGCTGGAAGTTGTTAAGTTACACCACTGCAAAAATTCCCTAATACCTAAACTCAGGAGATGATGCAAATAGAACAGATCTGATCCATTACATCCCATGGAGTTCTGTCTTGGGTAGGAATTGATAAAGAGGGGTCAGAATGGATCCTGGAAAACCCACCTAGCCAGAAATTCTAACAAAGCATCATCCCTGATGCACCAGCAACAGCTGCTGGTTTTTTCCTTGGAAACTTCATTTTTGAGGCAGAATATCAGTATGAACTGGAATTGAAATCAAGTTTCCTGATCTTTAGAGCAAGAGAGCATCTGTTTGCATCTCCTCCTGAATGCTCCTTTTTCAGTCAGGCACAATAATGCTGGGGTTGCTTTCTTCTCATGAGAGCTGGGAAAGAAGAGTTGAAAAAAGCTGGTTTAAAATGAGGTTTAAAATGGAATTGTTTTATTTGCATTCTGCTTGGGGCCAGTAGCTCCTCTCAGTATGTTCTTTGTATTCTAAGAGTCTTTTAATGAACCCACCTCTCCTATTTCTTTAAAAGTTACCCTTAAAGTTGTAAAAGGAAGCTGTTGTTATCCCAGTTTTAGGTCAGGTGGGAAGAAGACACCAAGCTGTGTGGTGTGGTCAAAATGCTGGAGGGAAGGGATGGATCCAGAGGGACCTGGACAGGCTGGAGAGGTGGAACCACGGGAACCTCATGAAATTTAGGTTGGATATGTGGGAGAAATTTCTGCCTGTGAGGAGTCCTTAGGAGCATCTTTTAAACTTAGATAAGATTGATAAATGAGATTATATGAATGAAAATATAATGTGCTTCACTTTAATCTTGATTATAGCAAAACTGGGGTGTTGATGACCCTGGGGCCATGATGTCCTCAGTGGTTCCTGGCATCTTTTTCCCAAACCTGCTAATTAATAACACAAATATCTGTGGAAGGCAAACAACCATAACTACACAAGTACAAAAACAGGGGAAAAAATAGGGAAAACAACTCCCAGGAGTCATTGTAATTTAATGGAAACATGATAAAAAATGTTCTAGCTGAGTCAGAAAGGCAAAGGGAGCATCAGAAATTGTTATGCACAAAATAGCAGAGTGATTGTGCCCTTCTGTAACCTCCTGGGGTGTCTGTCTGCCCTGCCTGCCCTGTGCTGCTCTGACATCCCATTGCACAGAGGATCCCACTACCTGTAAAAACCAGGATAACAAAGATAATCTGATCTGGATCATCTTTTCTGTGGACAGAGTCTGCCCAGGTGATTTGGAGGGTGAGTGATGAAGGTGTGTGAAATGTGGCTCAGGAAGGTGCAACGATGCAGAAATTAGGGAACAAACAGAAATTAGCTGGCAGCAGTTAAACTCTAGGAAGGATTTTTTTACAAAATCATGACTAGACTGTGGCAAGCCTTGCCACAGGAGGGTGGAGAGGTCAGAGTATAAATGGTTCCAAAAAAGATTAGACAAATACTTGGAAGAAGCATTAATCCCCAAAGCTCTAGCCTTTGGCTCTGAAAGTCCATAAACACAAAAGGCAGGGACAGCACAGGGAGATTTTCCTTGGCTTGTCTGTTCCTGTGCTCTCTCCTCCTGAGCAGCTGCTGCTGCCAGCCAGAACATTCTGCTGTGTGACCTCTGCTCCTACCCAAGGGAGCTTTTATGACTTGGGACCTCCCAGGTTTTGGTCATTTTGAGGTAAATAACAGAAGAAGTGGAATCTCTTGCCAGCCTGGGAGGGGCTTAAGGCCAGGTGGGATGGAGCTCTGAGCAGTTTGGTCTGGTGGAAGATATCCCTGCACATGGCAGGAGGGTGGGTCTTGATGGTCTTTAAAATCTTTTCCAGCCCAGGTCATTCTGGGATTTCACAGGTCAGAGCAGAGAAATTAAGGAGTGAATTGACTTATGGGACAAAATGAACAAATTTATGCTTAGGGGTTGCCCTTGGGAAACACTTTTTGGTTGCCAGCAGTGCCAGTTTGTTCAGTCCTTTTTGCATTCTCTTTATCTTTTCTGAGCTCTACATCTCATTGGAATTCTGCTGGAATAACCAAAGGCTTGGGGCTTCTTAGGACAGAATTTTCTTAATAGTAACCTCCTCCCTAAGTATCTTCTCTCTCACAGATTTATTGCAGCCATCACTAATTCCTACACCTTTTCCTAATCATGACTGACATGTTTACATATCCCGTGGTTTGTCGTGGCTTTTATCCCTTACAGGTTGGTGTTTTCAGTCTGGCACGGAAAGTTGTGGGTATTTTTTCTGTAAAGCTGCTGTGAAAAACATCTGAGTGCTCTTGGCAGCTTCTGCAGTGGGTTCATATCATTCCTTACAATCCAGCATTAGGTTGTGTTCGTTTTAATGATGATTCCCTGTGGTTCTGCTGTGCTGGGCTCAGGCCAGGCTGTTCACAAGTGTGTCCTTTGTGCCCCTGGACAGGTGACTGCGTGTACCTGATGAGAGACAGCCGCAGGACCCCCGACGGGCACCCGGTGCGGCAGTCGTACCGGCTGCTGTCCCACATCAACCGCGACAAGCTCGACATCTTCCGCATCGAGAAGCTCTGGAAAAACGAGAAGTAAGTGCCAGACTGCCTTGGAGTTTGAGCCATCCCACTGGCCTGCCTGTTAATGCACAGGAATTTTGTGGTAGTCTCACCTTTAGGATGCAGGAATGAGCAAGGTGCTGTTGCAGAGGTTGGGAATTCCCAACTGGAGCTTGTGCTCTGCAGCTGCACAGTGGAAATACATGAGGTTGGAGGTTTAAGCAAAGGATCAGAGATAGAAATGGATGGATTTCCTCAGTGTTGGAACGGATTGTGGGTGCAGTGACAGCTGTGCTGTGCCCGGGCCAGTCACAGTCTGCTGTGCCCATGCAAACCACGCTGGAGCTTGTGCTCCACAACTGCATGGTTGGAAACACTTGAGGTAGGAGGTTTAAGCAAAGGATCAGTGATAGAAATGGATGGATTTCCTCAGTGTTGGAACAGGCTGTGGATGCAGTGACAGCTGTGCTGTGCCCATGGAAATCATGCTGGAACTTGTGCTTCACAACTGCATGGTTGGAAACACTTGCGGTAGGAGGTTTAAGCAAAGGATCAGGGATAGAAATGGATGGATTTCCTCAGTGTTCTTTGGGGAATGCCGTTTCCTCAGATTGTGGATGCAGTGACAACTGTGCTGTGCCCATGGAAACCACGCTGGAGCTTGTGCTCCACAACTGCATGGTTGGAAACACTTGAGGTAGGAGGTTTAAGCAAAGGATCAGAGATAGAAATTGATGGATTTCCTCAGTGTTGGAAGAGATTGTGGATGCAGTGACAGCTGTGCTGTGCCCTGGCCAGTCACAATCTGCTGTGCCCATGGAAACCACGCTGGGCTGGTTTCCCCTCGCTGCAGGCAGGCAGTGGAACATGGAACTTGTGTGACTCTGCTGTTCATCACAGCCAAGTGCAAGAAAGGGAACTCAAAACAAAGCAGGGGGCAGTGAGTGGGCTGTGTCATGGGCTGATTGGTGTTTGTGTCCCCTTTGCACCCTCAGGGAGGAGCGCTTTGCCTTTGGCCACCACTATTTCCGTCCGCACGAAACGCACCATTCCCCATCTCGCAAGTTCTACCACAACGAACTCTTCCGGGTGCCCTTGTATGAAATCATCCCCTTGGAGGCCGTGGTGGGGACCTGCTGTGTACTAGACCTCTATACCTACTGCAAAGGTGGGAATTAAACACATTCCTAAGCGTTTGGGCACTGGGCTGAGGTGGTTTAACCCCTGCTGGAAGCTCAGTGCTACCCAGCCACTCTCTGGGATGGGAGGGAACTGGAAAAAGTTAAAACCCAGGGGTTGGGATAAAATCAGTTTCATGGTTGAAATAAATTAAAATATTGTAGTAATAGTAATGATAGCAGTAGTAGTAATGGAAAGGGAGGTTCCAGAAAGAGAGAGAGGGGTCATATATCTGAAGGGGCTAGAAGGAAGATGGAGAGAGACTCTTAATCATGAACTGGAGTGACAGGACAAGAGGGAATGGCTTCAACCTGAAAAAGAGGCAATTTAGGTTGGATACACAGAGGAAATTCTTACCTGTGAGGGTGGGATGGTCCTGGCACAGGGTGCCCAGAGAAGCTATGGCTGCCCCTGCATCCCTGGAAGTGCCCAAGGCCAGGTTGGACAAGGCTTGGAGCAGCCTGAGACAGTGGAAGGTGGCCCTGCCTGTGGCAGGGTGAAATGGGATGAGATTTAAGGTCCCTTCCAGCCCAAACCACTCCATGATTCTGTGAATAAACCCCAGGGAGCACAAGTGATGCCCAGTGCAGTCACTCCCCAGCACTGATTGGGGATCCCAGCCGCCCCCACTGGGCAGGACACTCCGTGGTGTGGAACATCCTGGGGTCAGCTGTGCTGGCCCTGCTGGCAGAGCAGGGGACTCTGGAGAGTGCTGGGCTGAGGGTGAGCACTGCTGGGCACCAGCCAACATCATCCTTACCCTGAACCAGGCACTGGGACAAATCCACTGTGTTCTGGAAGCAAGGACATGCACTGGAGCAGTTCCTGCTGTCCAAAGGCTGTGGGGGATGTTTGTGTGGCTCAGAGCTGGCCAAAAGCTGAGGCTTTGCCCTAGGACAGGGATTCCTGTTTGAAGAGGGAAGAGAAAATGATGTCAGTTGATAATTGTGTCTGTGAAAGTCTGGGAAGTGTTTGATCAGAGTATGCAGGTATTCAGAGTGATCCTGCTGGGGTTCCGAGTGAGAGAGCAAACAGGAACACTGTGACAGCCCCTGCCTCGCTCCCACTGTGATAAACCACATTTCCCCCTCAGTCCATGACTGTTTTCTCCTTGTTCTGGTGCCAGGGAGGCCGAAGGGTGTGAAGGAGCAGGATGTTTACATCTGTGATTACCGCCTGGATAAATCAGCTCACCTCTTCTACAAGATCCACCGCAACCGCTACCCCGTGTGCACCAAGCCCTACGCCTTCGACCACTTCCCCAAGAAACTCACACCCAAGAGGGATTTCTCTGTGAGTGGCTTTGCTCTCAGCTTCCTCACCTGTTTTTAGGAGGCTGGATGGAGTTCTGGAAAGCTCCTGAGTGTTGATAAATGAAGCTTGGTCAGGCAGAGGGAGCTGATGCTTTAAGTGGGGGTCAGGCTCTGCTCCCAAGGAACAATGGGCAGGACAAGAGGAAACGGCCTCAAGTTGTGCCATGGGAGGCTCAGGCTGGACATCAGGAGGAATTCCCTCATGGAAAGGGTGGTCAGGCCTTGGCAGGGAACTTTGGAGTCCCCATCCAAACCTCCCTCCAAACCCAGAGAGATTTGGGGTCCCCATCCAAACCTCCCTCCAAACCCAGAGAGATTTGGGGTTCCTATCCAAACCTCCCTCCAAACCCAGAGAGATTTGGGGTTCCCATCCAAACCTCCCTCCAAACCCAGAGAGATTTGGGGTCCCCATCTAAACCTTCCTCTAAACCCAGAGAGATTTGGGGTCCCCATCTAAACCTCCCTCTAAACCCAGAGAGGTTTGGAGTTCCCATCCCTGGAAGTGCCCAAGGAACACCTGGGGAGGTGGCACTCAGAGCTCTGGGCTGGGGACAAGGTGGGGATGGGGCACAGCTTGGATTGGATGCTCTGGGAGGGCTTTTCCAACCTCAATCATTCCATGATTCTGTGAGTATGCACAGCCTGGGGGAAAAGCTGGCTGGAAGGCAAGCTTGGAAATAAAACTGGGTGTAACAGAACCTGCAGTTGAGAGGCAGAGAGATGCTCAAGGGATGGTGATGGTGAGCTCAGAGAGAGACTCAGAGGTGGCAGATCTGCAAACCTTCTGCAAGTGAGCTCTGCTCTTCCTGGAGCAGAGGTTTTTGTAGTGGCTTTGGAGAAGGTTCCAGATTTATGCTGTGCAGAAAGCAAAGATGATTTTTATCATGATGGTCTGTGGCTTGAAAATTATTTAGAAGATGTGAAGAATCAGACAAGTCTGGTTCTAATTTATCTTACTACATGATTGTGCCTCCTCCTGTGAAGTCTCTTTGAGGTACACCAGCATTTCCAGAGTGTCCTGCATTGGCACTTCCAGAGTATTTGACAGACCAGCACTTCCTTCCACTGTGAATTTGATTTGGTATTGATCATAATCTTTATTGTTATTGCAGCCTCATTATGTGCCAGACAACTACAAGAGGAATGGAGGCAGGTGAGTCTCCCCTCCCAGATTGTTGAGAAGAGATGAAATAATGTTGTTTGTTTGTTGTGCCCACTCTCCTCCTGCTCCTTTCCCCTGGATGCTATGGAAATAAGAAGTTTAAATTATTTAAAGCTCTCTAAACTTTCAGAGAGATAAAAGGGAGCAAGTGAGGAGGGATAGGCAGCCTTAATAATAATGTACATCAGGAAAAGAAAGGAGCCATTTGACAGTCAGAAAAAAGCAGCTGAGTGAGGAGATGCCCAAAACAGGAGGCTCCAGCCTTCCCAGATGGAGGAACCCAGGTCCTGGACCTGCTGCCTGTGTCTGTGGGGCAGTCAGAGCCCAGATCTGGTAGAGCCTGCAAGAACATCCCACTATGGGCTGGGCCAAAGTGTTTTTGGAGGTAAAATCTTTTGCAACTGAAAATAAAAATCCCTTTGTTTTTCAAAGCTGTGTTTGGTGCGATGCAGATAAAGCTGCTGTGTTTGGTGTGATGCAGATAAAACTGTAGCATTGGGGGTGTGAGTGCAGGGATGGAGGGAAGAAATTGAGCTCCAGACAGCCCCTACCATAGATGAGTCCTGGACTCGCTGGGAATTGTCCTTTCAGGTGAAAAACTTCTCTTTCAACCCCTTTTTTACCTGCAAGGTCATCCTGGAAATCGGATCGCTCGAAACCACAGATCAAAGACTTAAACCAAGAGGAAGATTCCCTGCCCCTGATGGAGGAGGTGCTGGGGGCCCCTGAGCAGGCTCCAGGGGAGCTGCCCAGCCCCGAGGAGCCCGACAAGGAGCCCGTGGCCAGCGAGAGCTGCGAGGCTGAGAAGAAAGGGGACGAGAACCCCTCGGACACGAGGCCGCTGTGCAGCCCCGAGGAGCGGCGGCACCTCCAGAGGGAGAGGCTGAACCAGATCCTGCTCAACCTCCTAGAGAAAATCCCAGGGAAAAACGGTGAGGGTTCAGGCTCTGCTTGCACAGCCCCTGGGTGTCCTGCAGCTCTGGGGTCGCTTGGCTGAGCTGTGTTGATAAAATGAATGTTTTTGTCTGAATTTCTTGCTAGCGGGCATTAGGAGAGTCAGTTTTCTTTGTAGCCACGTTTTCCTTTGCAACAGAAATCCACTAAATCCAAGTGAAGCTTCTTACAACTACCTACACTGTTTTGTATCATATTTTTAATATTAACCACAAAACCTTTCCAGAAACTAATTCCCCCCCATCATTCCATATCTACAATGGAGAAACTTAACAAACAGGCCAGGAAAGACTGAGGGGAACTTGGAAAGTCTCTTTTGACCTTTCATGAGCTTTCCTTTGGTTCTGAGTACCTGCTGTAGGTGTTGTCTGAGCTGTGGGATGAGGGGACACTGGTGAAGTGTGACCCTGCTTTTAAATTAAAACCCAGGATGAGCCCTGTTCCTGTCTGTGCAATGCCACACAGTCATGGACTGATGCTTCATTTGGGTTGGGAGGATTTTTGGAGGTTTTCTGGTCCAGCCATATCTCAGGGCTTGTGTCACTCAGCACCTTGTCCAGGCATGTTTTGGATTTCCTGGAGGAAAACATCCTTGAAAGAACCAGGAACAAAGAAACAGCAATTTTGTGTTTGTGGAGCGATGGGAGGCAGCGCTCAGTGCTGTGCTCTGGGTGCCCAGGTGGGCATCACTCAGAGGTTGGATTCATGATCCTGGAGGTCTTTTCCCAGCTCAGTGATGCTGTAGTGACTGAGATGCCCCTTGTGCTCTGTTGCAGCCATCGATGTCACCTACCTGCTGGAGGAGGGCTCGGGCCGGAAGCTGCGGCGCCGCACTCTGACCATCCCCGAGAGCAGCTTCAGGAAGTGACCCAGGAGGGGCAGCCGAGCTCTGGGGTCTGTCTGGGCTGGGGGCAGAGCCCAGCCTGGGGAAGGAGGGCGCAGCAAACTGACAAAATACAAACAGTAGCACCTGGGGGGCCGGGCTGGCACGGTGCCCACCCTGCTCTGCAGTGCTCTTGGTGTGTGTGTTGGTGGGCGTGCCTTGTATTGATGTTAGGTACTGAGGAAACCTCGTGGTTATTGTCCAGGATGGTCAAATTTAATTTATTTTTGCTTGATATTCCCACTCAGAGGAGAAAAAAACAAAAAAAAATTAAAAAAAAAAATAATAATAATAGGGAGAGCAGAGGAAAAGGACTGAGTTACTCTGAGGAGGATGTTCCCCACGGTCACTGCTCACCTGGGATTGTACCAGCCACCCTCAGCACCGCCAGGGAAGGGAATCCAGGAATCCAGAGGGGAGAGGAAAGGCCCAGTGGCTTTAAAGGAAAAGCTGCCCTGAAGCTGTGGCCTCTGATTTGCACAAGTTCCAAGAAGAGAGAAACGTCCCCAGCCGAGCACGAGGTTCGCCGTGGGACAGCTGAGCACGTGTCCCTGTGGTCTGTGCCAAGGAGAAGCTTCCAGAGGCCCTTGGAGCAGGGCAGGAGAGCTGGGATGAGGCACTTGCTGTGCGCGGGGAGGGGGTGGGGGTGTGAGTTTTTTTTCACTTTTTTTCTGCAGAGAAATTTTATAAAAGCGAAGTCAGCTCCTGACGCCACCATTGCTGTTGGTTTTTTTGATAAGCTGTGGTTCTCGTGTGTCTCGTGTGTTGTGCGAATAAAAATCCGTTAAAAGAAAAAAAGGAAAAAAAAAAACCAAACAAAACTAAAAACACCAAAAAAAAAAAAAAAACAACCCAAGGACCCTTTCACTCCGTGCCCGTCAGGCAGTATCCGAGCGAGTGTTTGTCGTGAGCTGTAGAATTTATCAACTGCTAACACTACCCTCGTGTGCTGGTGGACAGCCGAACGTCCGGGCAGCGGCTCCCGCTGGCCCCACCCCCTGGCGATTGTCGCGATTGTCGCGATTGTCCCGCCAGCCCCGCCCCCCCCCCCGCTGCCCCCGGACGGTGGCTTTGCTTTCCTGTCTCAGACGTACACATGCATATCCAGTCCTGTTTTAGGTGTTCTTATAAGAAATCCAGTTTTTAATGTGCCAAGTTGTATATATCTGCTGCGTGGATGTAAAGCAATACCGTAGTTACATGTTCCTTTTTATGGACCAAGCTCGTCCTAATGTACATTCTTGTTATTATTATAATTATTTTACTCTTAGTGGAACATGACTCATTCCATTAACTTTTATGTGTTGATTTAAAAAGAGAAAACAAAACAAACAAACAAACAAAAAAAAACCACAAAAAAAAAAAAGAAAGGAAAAAAACCCTTTGAGAAAAAAAATATTTTATTAAAAAAAAAAAAGAAATAAGAAAATAGTTTGGAATATTTTCTTACTGTAGAGAAGCACTGTACAGTACCAGGAACCCTGAGTATAAAATACTCGTGCGTGTAGTAGGAATATCGCATGTCCAAACCCTCGAGTTGTCTCATTTAGTTTCAAACAGAAATCATTGTCTCAAATGGTGTTAAACACTAAAAAGTTTTTAAAAAAAAAAAAAAATAAAGTGCGTACAGAAGCGAGACACTAGCTCTGTCATTTTATCTTTCTTTTGTTGAAAGACTAAACAAAATGTTTTTTAGACAATCAAATGTTAGGTAAGTGCAAAGAATTGTTTTTTCTTACTGGTGTAGAAATTAATGACTTTTTTTATTTTTTGGTTATTTTATAATACTGAGCAGACCCGTGTGTCCCCAGGATCGCCGCCGGAGCCAGGAAGCACTACGTTACTGCAAATAGAGCTGAACCTTAGTCTGCATGGGTGTAGGCTGTGTGATTGCTGAAAATAAATGCTGCTAATATATTTCCTTTTTACAAAGCATATCTAAATAGATCATTGTTTTGATGTTAATCTTTGTAAATTATGTATTACCAATTTTAACATTGGATGTAATTGCATAAAAAGCCTGCATCTCAATCCTGAGAGTCTAGTATTAAATGGAAAATCTTTTCCTAAGGTTGGCTCGGGGGGTTTTCTTTGCTGAGCTGGGTGGGAGGGTGGATGGACAGGAGGACAGGAGGAGGTGGACGGGCAGGATCCATCTGGGCAGGCTGGATCCATGAGATCCATGGGGTGAGGCTCAGCAAGTGCTGGGTGCTGCCCTTGGGTCACAGCAGCCCCACAGAACACTCCAGGCTTGGGGAAAAGGGGCTGGAAAGGCCCTGGGGGTGCTGGGACAGCAGCTGGACACAGGCCCAGGTGTGCCCAGGTATGCTCAGGTGGACAATGGCACCTGGCCTGGGCCAGTCCCAGCCTGGCCACTGGGCCAGGGCAGTGACCCCAGCCCCTTCTGCTGCCTCTGCTGAGGGACCTCAAACCCCGAGTCAGTTTTGGGCCCTTTGTGACAAGAGAGTGAGGGGCTGGAGCATGTCCAGAGCTGGGAAAGGGGCTGGAGAATCCCTGAGGGAGCTGGAAAGGGAATGGAGAATTCCTGAGGGAGCTGGGAAGGGAATGGAGACTCCCTGAGGAGCTGGGAAGGGAATGGAGAATCCCTGAGGGAGCTGGGAAGG
>JAWMQZ010000103.1:5120789-5131643 GCA_035584835.1 Tangara arthus | reverse complement strand
CACCCCAAAAACCAACCCCAGGCTGAGTCTCTGCAGGGCAGGGACTGCAGGGCACCTCAAAAATCAGCCCCAGGGCCCCCCTGTGCAGGGTACCCCAAAAACCAGCCCCAGGCACCCCAAAAACCAGCCCCAGGGCCACCCTCACCAGTGCACCCCAAAACCAGCCCCACACTGAGTCTCTGCAGGGCAGGAACTGCAGGGCACCCCAAAAACCAACCCCAAGGCCACCCCCTGCAGGGCTCTGCAAAAACCAGCCCCAGGCACCCCAAGAAACAGCCCCAGGGCCACCCTCACCAGGGCACCCCAAAACCAGCCCCAGGTTGAGTCTCTGCAGGGCAGGGACTGCAGGGCACCCCAAAAACCAGCCCCAAGGCCCCCCTGTGCAGGGCTCCCCAAACACCAACCCCAGGGCCACCCTCTGCAGGGCAGGGACTGCAGGGCTCCCCCAAAAAACAGCCCCAAGGCCACCCTGTGCAGGGCAGGGACTGCAGGGCACCCCAAAAACCAGCCCCAGGCACCCCAAAACCCAGCCCCAGGCTGAGCAGGGCTGGAAGGGACCTGGCTCTGCCCCCGTACCGCTGCTCGCTGAACCTGCTCAGGTCCACCTGGGAAACTGGAGCAGTGATGAGGTCCAGAGTCTGCCCCAGCTCGGTCTGGTAGCCTGTCTGGAGAGGAAAGAAAGGATTTGTGGCCTCGTTGCAGCTTTTCAGTGTTTAAAGGGGCTGTAAAAAACAGGGAGGAGGATGTTTTGCACGGGGAGAATGAGATAAAGGGTGACGGTTGTGATAGATCAGTGATATTGAGATTGGGAGGAATTCCTGGCTGTGAGGGTGTGAGGGCCTGGCACAGGTGCCCACAGAAGCTGTGGGTGCCCCTGGATCCCTGGCAGTGCCCAAGGCCAGGCTGGGCAGGGCTTGGAGCAGCCTGGGATGGTGGGAGGTGTCCCCATGGCAGGGGTGTGGAATTTGATGATCTTTAAGGTCCCGTCCAACCCAAACCAGTCTGGGATTCCATGATTGATTCACACAGCCCTCCATGGAAGGATGGTGGAATTTGATGATCTTTAAGGTCCCATCCAACCGAAAATAGTCTGGGATTCCATGATTTATTCACAGAGTCCTCCATGGCAGGGGCGTGGAATTTGATGATCTTTGGGGTCCCATCCAACCCAAACCAGTCTGGGATTCCATGACTGATTCACACAGCTCTCCATGGCAGGGGGTGGAACTTTATGATTTTTAAGGTCCCATCCAACCCAAACCAGTCTGGGATTCCACAATTTATTCACACAGAGCCCTCCATAGCAGAGGGGTAGAATTTGATGATCTTTAAGGTTCATTCCAACCCAAACCAGTCTGGGATTCCATGATTGATTCACAGCCCTCCATGGAAGGGGGGTGGAATTTGATGATCTTTGAGGTCCCATTCAACCCAAACCAGTCTGGGATTCCATGATTCATTCACACACCGCCCTCCAGGAGAGTCCCAACCCCACAGTGCAGAGCCCAAGCCCTGTTTCAGCTCCTCTTTGGGTCTAAAGGAAGGACATGTCTGCCACAGACATATTTTATGAAAAATCTTTTAGTTTAGATCCTTTTTTCCTGAGAAGCTGGGAAGCTGCAGCTTTCCCAATGTTTTGCTGCTTTGGAAGGTGATTTAGAGAATTGTTTACCCAGCATGTGAAATTGTTTTTACTTGATGACCAGTGACAGCCACCTGTGCCGAGGCTGTGAGCAGTCACAAGATTTTATCATCATTCCTTTCTATCCCTTGCTGAAATCCTTTCTCTTATTCTTTTAGTATCGTTTTAATATATCATTTTCTCTTAATATATATGTATTTATATATAATTTGTATATATAAATATATAGTTATATTTATTATAATTATATATTATATTATAGAATTAACACAATAGTTACATTTATATTATATAAATATATAATTTATAGCTATTAAATAATAAATAACCTTCTGAAATATAGAGTCAAGATTCCCATCTCTTCCCTCATCCAGGGAGCCCTGTGAACACCACACAGGACACCCAGGAATTTCAGGAACACATCAGAAAACAGGCCCAGACCCCAAGAAATCCCCAAATAAAGGTTTGGGGAGCCAGGCTCACCTGCAGGAAGAGCTCCAGCAGGTGCAGGTAGTAGGGCTGCTGCCCACAGTACCTCCTCAGCAGCCTGTACACCGAGGACTCCAGCAGGAAAGCATCATTGATGGCATCCAGCCCGATCCCCTCCTGCAGCAGGGAGGCAGGGAGGTGTCCCAAAGGCTCCTGACCCCCAGGGGACACCTTCCAGCCCTGAACAGGCCCCTCCTGAACCCTCTCACCTTCTTGTACCAGCAGAGCTGCCCCCGGCGGGTCAGCGACGCGTCCATGATGTCGTCGGCCACCAGGAAAAAGGCTTGGAACTGCCAGAGGCTGGGTTAGGGATGGGGGGAACACCGGGGGGGGTCCCATCCCCAGGGGTCCCATCCCCTGGAGGGTCCCATTCCCCGGCAGGGGGTCCCCATATCCATGGAGATCCCATATCCAGGGGGGTCCCATTCCCTGAGAGGGTCCCATATCCAGAGGGGGGTCCCCATCCCCATTGGGGTCCCATCTCCTAGGGGGGGTCCCATCCCCATTGGGGTCCCCATCCCTATTGGGGTCCCATTCCCAGAGGGGGGTCCCCCTCCCCATGGGGGTCCCATCTCCTGGGGGGGATCCTATCCCCATTGGGGTCCCATTCCCTGAGGGGAGTCCCATATCCAGAGGGGGGTCCCATATCGGGGTCCCTTCCTCGGGGGGGTCCCATCCCATGGGGAGTCCCATATCCAGAGGGGGGTCCCACTCCCATTGGGGTCCCATCCCCCGGAGAGTCCCATGCCCAGAGGGGTCCCATCCCCATTGGGGTCCCCATCCCTCGGAGGGTCCCATCCCCATTGGGGTCCCCATCCCCATCCCCAAGGGGGGGGTCCCGTTTCTCACCAGCTCGATGCACCAGCCCACGGCCAGGGCACAGCGGAGGCGCTCCGGGTCCTGCCGCTCGGGGCCCGCCAGCCGCCGGAACGCGGCCACCACCGTCAGCCCCCGGTTGCACTTCCCGCCCGGCGCGTTGTACTCCAGCACCTGCGGGGCGCTGCCAGGTGAGCAGCCATGACCTGACCTGAGCCACCCCTCCAGCCCCGGTCCCGCCGCCCCCTCCCCGTTCTCACCTGCTTCAGCCGCGCCACGGCGTCTCCCACCTCCGGGTGTCCCAGCATGTCCTCCGTGAGGTCGCGGACGATCTGCGGGAAGAAGGCGGCGAACTCCTCGCGCTCGGCCGCTGCCCGCGCCCCGCTATCGCCGCCGCTCATGGTGCCGGTTCACGGCGCCGGTTCACGCTGCCGGTTCACGGTCCCGCCGCTGCCGCCCGCGGCCTCCACGGCGCCTCCGGCCCCGCCCCCTGTCCGCTCCCCCGCGCGGGGCACGCCGGGACACGCAGTCCCGAGGCGCGGCCGCGGCCGCTGCTAGGGACGCTACTGGACTACAACTCCCAGTGTGCCCCGCGCCTGGGGGAGGGCCAGCGGGCATGCGGCTGGAGCAGCGCCCATTGGCCCGCTTCATCGCCCGAGGATGAGCCCAAGTCGGCTGAACCAATGGGAGCGCGGCGGGGGCGGGAGCGAGGTCGGTGATTGGTGGAAAGGGGGAATGGAGAGAGCGCCCGGCGTGGCGCGGGGGCGTGGCGGGGATTGAGGGCGTGGCTCCAGGGCGTGGCTTTAGGGCGTGGCTTTGGGGCGTGGCCTCAGGGCGCGTTCGGTAACCGGGAGGGGAATGGGAGGTGCTGGCACCCGGACGGGGAGGGGGTGCGCTGGAACTGGGGCCAAACGGGGGTGTGGGGGGCTGGTGTGGGGGGACCATGCGGTCTGTGGGGTTGTAGAGCGGGTTTGGGGCGCTGTGCAGGTGTCTCCGTGCAGGTAGGGTATAATACGCGACTGTGGGGTGCAGCGCAGGTGTGGAGTGAGCGCAGGTGTGGGGTGTGGTGCAGACTGTGTGGGTGCAGAGCAGTTATAGGGTGCAGAGGGGCGGAGGGGTACAGAGCAGTTTTAGGGTACAGTACAGTTATGGGGTGCAGAGCGGCTGTGGGGTGCAGTGCTGTTACGGGGTACAGAGCAGTTTTAGGTACAGAGCAGCTGTGGGGTGTGCTGCAGACCGTGTGGATACTGTGCAGGTGTGGGTACAGAGCAGTTTTGGGGTACAGAGCAGGTGTGGGGTGCAGTGCAGTGCTGTTATAGGGTACAGAGCAGTTTTAGGGTGCAGAGCAGCTGTGGGGCGTGCTGCAGACCGTGTGGGTGCCGCACAGGTACCTGTAGTACAGGTGTGGAGGGTGGGTTGCTCCACACGCCCGTGTGCCCGGGGGAGCTCCCGTGTTCCAGGGGGGTCCAGCTGCCCATGGACCCTCGAGGGGACACCCCAGGGGTGACCCGGGCCGGGCACACGCGGTGCCACCTCCCCGCTGCTGCCCGCAGCTCCTGCCCGGGCCCCCGCCCCGCAGATTGGCGCCCGCCCCGAATCCCCTAATCCCGGCTCACCCGCGTTAATTAATCCCTTAGTGGTGCCCTCTAATCCCCCTCCCGCCGCCACCGGGACGCGGGGGCTCGGGCCAGAGCCGCCGGTTCCAGGACGGGTGTCCTTGGGGAGCGGGAACCGGGCACGGGCGGGGGCTCTGCCCGCATCCCCGGGGCTCTGCGGGGCCCCCGTGTCCCGGGGCTTTGCCCTCAGCCCCGGGCGGGCAGCGGGGCTCTGCCGGGACCCGGTGGTCCCCGTGCCTCGGCCGCCAGAGCCGCCAGCCCTGCCGATGGACACAAACTGGATGGGAGAGTGTTGGAATAGGAATAGGGGATATGCTGGAATTCATTCCCAAAAAATTCCCTTTTTTGCCCTGCGCGCCCCCTTAATCAGGCTGGCTGCGGTGTAATCTGAAATAATCAAATTAGAGAGAAACCGTTAATCAGCGTTGAGCTCTTCGTGTGTCACGGAGCCTAATTCCTGCGGGGAGCGGGGAGGGGAGCTGCCAGCACCGTCCTGCGGGCCGGGGCTGCTCCGGTAACGGAGGGCTGAGGGCAAGGGATGCCCCGGTAAGGCGAGGCTGCGGGCCGGGCTACCCAGGTAACGGGGGGCTGAGGGCAGGGGCTGCCCCGGTAATCACGGGCTGCGGGCAGGAGCTGCCCCGGTAACGTGGGGCCGAGGGCAGGGTGTGCCCCGGTAACGGAGGGCTGAGGGCAAGGGATGCCCCGTTAACGGGGGGCTGAGGGCAGAGGCTGCCCTCATAAAGCGGGGCTGTCTCGGTAACGGGGGGCTGCGGTGGGGAGACCGGGCAGGGCACCGCGGGGTGGCCACCATCGGCCACCATCACCTGCGTCCTGCCAGCCCCCGTGTCCTGTCTGCCACCGTGTCCTGCCACCACCGTGTCCTGCCACCACCGCGTCCTGCCCGGGGGCTGCGGCAGGTGACAGAGCGCGGCTGTGCCCCGAGAGCCGCTCCAGGTGCCGCAGTGCCCGTGGCTCGGGTGCCCCGGCCCACCTTGCGCTGGGTGACCTTCATTTAATCGCGTTAATGCCTCGAGCGCTGCTCCGCAATCAGGCGGTATCAAACCCGCCCCTCCCCCGCGCAATAAAGGGAGCGGAGATGGAAGGGGAAAATAACCAAAGATTAAACATTAATCTGAAAGGGATCGGGGTGGGTGGGAGGGGACCTGTTGCCTTTGGGCTCCTGCCGCTCCACCCTGGTCTGTGGGGCCGGGGAGAGGCTCCTCGGCGGCTCCCGAGCGTTTCCCGACTCTGCAGAAGGCCAGGATTGGAGCTGGGGTGCTGCAGCATCCCCCTGTCCTGCCCCATTCCCGGGCACGGTGCTGCGGGGTCGCAGGAGGTGCAGTAAAGTTTCCCCCAGACCAGCTCAGAATCTCTCTTTATTATTGAAATCCATTATGTACAACGACCAAAAAATAAAAAAACGCTCTTAAATTCTCTGCGAATATGAAAACTACAAGCTCTGTACATGGACTGCCGTGAGTGCAAGAGTGGAGGATCATGGTCTTTGGTGGCTAAACTTGCGCCCCCAGCCCCTCCAGCCGCCCCCGGGGTGGGCACCGGGCCACGAGGTGCCCACGGCGGCGGTGCCAGGAGCGCCGGGCTGCTCCGGTTCCCGACACGGGGCTGTGCAGCGGGCAGGGAGCTCGGTGCTGTCCCCGCACGCTCTGCGGGGCGCTGGGGTGACCGCTAAGACATCAACATCACGCAGTGTGTGAACACAGCCCGGGGACTCGGGACAGCGCGGCTCCGCCGCAGCTTCCCCGCCCGACGGAGCGCGGGGATGGAGCGGGACGTGGGGGTGAGCAGCGGAGGGCGGTTGAAATCCATGGAGAAGGAAAAGGCAGTGCAGGACATCCCCTGTGGCAGGCGCTGCCGGGATTCCTGGTGGGCTGGTGCTCCCAGAACAACCCCGCGCTCCGGACTGCTCCCCACGCCCCAAAACACGAGGGTGGAGAACGGGACGCTTCATTTCGGGAATTACCGAGGGGAACGAGAGCTCGCCCGCTGTGCTGGGGGTCCGGCGGGCCCCGCTCTGCCCCAGAGCACGAAGACAAGCCACGGTTCCTGACTCCGGGAGAGGGAAGCAGCTGGCACAGCGCGGTGGGGACGGAGGGGACGCTACTCTAACCAGGACTGAACACGGTTGGCCCAAAGCGACACTGGAAGCAGAGCTCGGCTGCTTGGCAGAGCCACGACTCGCACACACATTGCACACTACTGTCTCTGGAGGGGGGGGACGGGGCATCTGTGGGGACCCCGGGCTCCTGTCGGACGGGGGGTGACCCCACAGCCCCACACGTCACCCAGGCGCTGCCCGGGATTGGCATCTCTTTGTGACAGCCTTTTGTTCCTGTGGCACCGGTGAGTGGCATCTCCGGGTGACCTGGAAACGGGACTGCAGGGCAGGGCAGGGGAGCAGAGCCCGGGCTGAGCATCCTGCTGCAGCCACAGGCAGCGGGGGCCCTGCAGGTGACCCTCTGAGCATCCTCCTGCAGCCACAGCAGGCTCACCCCGAATGATCTTCTGGACATCATCCCGGGGCCACAGAGGGGTCCCCTTGGACTGACCCTCTGAGCATCCTCCTGGAGCCACAGAAGGGTCACCCCAGATGACCCAGACTTCCTCCTGGAGCCACAGAAGGGTCACCCCAGATGACCCAGACTTCCTCCTGGAGCCACAGAGGGGTCCCCTTGGACCGACCCTCTGAGCATCTTCCTGAGGCCACAGAGGGTTCCACTTGGACCGACCCTCTGAGCATCCTCCTGGAGCTGCAGGCAGCAGAATCCCCCCAGGCTGCCCCCATGGGGGCACGCGGAGGGGCAGTGCCCATGTGTGGGACAGAGCCCTGCCCAGCAGCACATCCCAACCTCACTGGCACTCAGCACCTCGGAGGCAAAACGGTCCCACAAGCAGGGGAGAGGGACTGGGGGGCTGCTCCTCTGCCCCCCAGCGTTGCCCCTTGGCGCTCGTCACACCAGGGGAGCCCTGCCCAGGATCCCCAGGTGATCCTGGCACTCTGGGAAGGGGGAGTGCTGACCCTGGACCCCCATCCCCCTGCCATGGGCTCCAGCTCCTCCTTCCACCCGGGCAGAGGACCCAGGGGGTGCCTGTGCCCCCTCACCCTGAAGGCAAAGGGGCTGGGCAGAGCAGTCTGGGGACCTAGGTGGGCATCGGGCAGCCCCTGCTGTGACAGAGGACAGGCTAGAGGAGCTGCCAGCGTCAGCCTGGCCCAAGGACAGGCTGTGGGACACGCGGCACAGAGCGTGGGGGGGGCCCAGCCCCCGAGGGGCAGTTACGGGGAGCTGAGCTCCCCAGAGAGGCCAGAGTTTGGGCAAGGGCTCTGACCTGTCCTATGCCTCCGGCAGGAGGGCAGAACTCACAGATGGTGATCAGCAAGGAGGGGAGAGCCCGGGCAGGGTGACCCCCTTGGGGCAGTCAGCAGAGCCCCCTCCTCATCCAGCTGGCCCCACGCCCATCCCTGCCGTGTCCCCGCGCCTGAAACAGCCCCTCCATGGCCCCGGCTGGTGCCTCTCACCTCATTTTCCCTCCGAGCCGGCGGGCTGGCGCTCTGCTTCTCCTGCCTCCTCCTCGGCACGCCCGGCTCCCTCCTGCCCGTGCGGCCGCCGCCAGGACTCACATGTTGGACGGGAGTTTGGGCTTCGCCGTTTCCACCTCGGGGCTGAAGGCCACGGAGCCCTTGCGGGAGGGAGCGGCTGCCTGCCGGGCCGCGGGGCCCGGGGACTGCGGCGTGGAGCGGCCGGGCTGAGCCAGCGAGCCCGAGGGCACCGGCTGCGAGTGTGCGGGCATCCCCGAGCACGGCTTGGCCAGCAGTCCGGCGACCGAGGGCGAGGACCTGCGGGCCAGGTTCCCTGCGGATTTCCTGCCCTGCTTCAAGGAGCTCCCGTCGGCTTGCTGGGCCACTTTGTTGGGAAGGGAGGGCTGGGAGGCGGAAAGGAGCCGGACATCCTGGGTGAGCCGCCCCACCGGCAGCCCCTGGATGCTCCTGTGCTTCACCAGCTGCTGGGGATGCATCAGGAGCGAGATGTGCGAGCCGGTGGCTCGGGACAGGCTGTAGTGGAGCGTTCTCCCCGGTGGCAGCGCCTGCTCGGAGCTGGGGGACGCAGCGCCCGCCGCTTGCTGCAGCAGTGAGGTGGAGACCGAGGCGCCGCGGGACCGGGAGAGCTGGGGCTGGGGGCCGGCCGGGGGCTGCTTGGCCCCCGCTGGCATCTCCGCCCTCTGCGCCGAGCGGGGAAGGGGCTGAGCCCCCGAGCTGGGTCTCTGGGCCCCGCTCTCCGGCGGTACCTGGGGCTGGAGCATGGGTGAGGAAGGCGAACCCGCGGCCGGTGTCTGCAGGTGGGACGGAGCCCCGGAGGGCGAGCTCACCGAGGAGGGCCGGGAGCCCCCCAGGCTGGGCTGGGAGCGGCGCACGGGCTTGGTGAGCAGCGTGGCTTCGGGAGAGAGCGGGCTGGAGATGGAGGAGGGCGGCAGGAAGATGTGAGCCTGCAGGCTGTGCTGGTGGGTCAGCGCGATGGCCACGTTGGTGGTGGCGGCGGCCGTTTGCAGGGGTGCGTGCACCAGAGGCTCCCAAATCACCGGCTTGCCGCTCAGCTCCCGGCCCATCGCCATCTGCTGCAGGTCCTGGATGTTGTGGGCCACGTCCTGGTCATGCTTCACGATCTGCTGGATCATCTCGGTGTTCAGGGGCCCTGAGCTGTGCTCGGCTCGCTTGCGGAGCAGGATGGAGTTCTTCTTCCCTGGAGGGGAGGCAGGAGTGTCACCGACCCTGGGACAGTGGGCACTTGGGGACAGTGTGGAGGGCAGGGTGGCACTGGGGAAGGGACAATAAAACCTCACCAGCCTTCCAGGGGAAGCAAGACCCTGGGAAGGGTCTAGAGTAGAGCAGTGGAAGCAGCAGGGACAAAACAGGAGAGCCCTGACTCCAGAGGGACTGGGGGCTGGGGTCCTGCTTGTCCTCCACAGGCAAGGAAGAGTGAGGACAAGCAGCTGGTCACTGCCAAACACTGCAAGCACCGTGCAGTGCACTTACATTTCTCCAGGGAAGCCTGTCCTATGGCATGGGATCTTGCTGGGGGGCAGAGAAAGGGCAGGCTCCTTCCCCATGCTCCCCATCATCCTCATTGCTGGGCACCCACGGGGTTGGGGCACTGTGATCACCTCATCCCAGCTCTGGGGCTCCACCACCTCTGTGTTTGGGGGCCTGTGGGCCCTGGGGGTGGCTGCAGAGGTGGCTGTGCTGAGCCCAGGAGGTCCCTCCTCCTCCTCACCTATGCGGTCCAGGCGGTCCATGGCCACGGTCTCGAAGGCTCTCCTCATCATGGGGTATTCCTCCAGCACCTCGTTGAAGTTGTCCACGGCCAGGGAGTAGAGGCGGCAGTAGGTGTCGGCTCTGACGCTGGCCGTGCGCCTGCCCCGCGTCAGCAGGCAGATCTCTGCAGGGACACGGGGCTGGCCTCAGGGTGACACAGCCACCCAGCCCCCTGCCAGCCCTGGGAGCAGGAACAGCACTGCCCAGCACCCCAGCACCCTGCACAAAGCATGGCTCAGAGGCTGGGACGGACCCCGCAGCCTCTCTCCTTGGCCAGGCATCTTCCTCCTCTCCAGGCCATGGAGACACCCCCAGGTGTGGCTGCTGTGATGGCCTGGCCTTTTTCCCTCCCAGAGCTCTGCCTGTATCCTTTAAACTGGCTCAGATGTTCTGCTCTAACCTCCTCTCCTCCCTGGCCAGCAGTGGATGCTCCCTCTGCCCCAGCCAGACAGAACTGGCATGAAGACCTTGGCACTTTGACTGGATGCCAAGGCTTTGGCACTGGACAAGAGGAGAAGGGCAGGCAGAAACATCAGGGATGCCCCAGCTTCTGCTCCTGGGCAGCTTTTGGCCCCTACTCTGTCCACCAGCTCCCCCAGCCCAGCCTCACCCCCAAAGTAGGAGCCATCAGACAGCTTTGTCTCCTTGTTGCCCTTGGTGAGGATGCTGACCACGCCGTGCTGGATGAAGTACATCTTTTTGCCCACGGTGCCCTCACGGATGATGAAGTCCCCAGGCTGGAAGACCTCGAAGCGCAGCTTGGTCAGCATGGCTGTCACAAAGTTGGGGTCAGCGTTGGCAAACAGGGGCATGTTGGCCACCAGGTTGCGGCAGTTGAAGTTGATGATTTCCTGTGGGGTGAGGATGAGGAGCAGATCAACGAGTGTAGCCACATTTCTCTTCACAGAGAAAAGCAAGACACAATTCTCCCCAAGAATATTTCTGGGTTTCACATTCTCTGAACC
>JAWMQZ010000103.1:5094659-5106565 GCA_035584835.1 Tangara arthus | reverse complement strand
TAAGAGCTTTTTTATTTCGCCTTTTATTAAACCTTTTTCCAACACTATCTCAGAACCCACCCTGCTACTTTTTTGCCATTTGGGTTAGCTGGGCTATCTCAGGTGTGCTGGGTTCCTCTGAGAGAAAAAACCTCTTGCCCCGGCTTGGTTTTTCCCTGTAAGAGCTTTTTTATTTTGCCTTTTATTAAATCTTTTTCCATTTCCAACACTACCCCAGAACCCACCCTGCTACTTTTTTGCCATTTGAGTAGCTGGGCTGTCTCAGGTGTGATGGACTCCTCTGAGACCAAAAACTGAGCCAGGGACAAGAGGTTCTTCTCTGTCAGAGCTTTTTTATTTCGCCTTTTATTCAACCTTATTCCAACACTACCACAGAACCCATCCTGCTAATTTTTTGCCATTTGGGTTAGCTGGACTATCTCAGGTGTGCTGGGTTCCTCTGAGAGCAAGAACCTCTTTCCCCTGGCTCAGTTTTTCTCTGTCAGAGCTTTGTTATTTTGCCTTTTATTATTAAACCTTTTTCTGTTTTCAACGCTACCCCAGAACCCACCCTGCTACTTTTTTGCCATTTGGGGGTAGCTGCGCTCTCTCAGGTGTGCTGGGTTCCTCTGGGAGCAAAAACCGAGCCAGGGGCAGTTTTTCTCTGTAAGAGCTTTGTTACTTTGCCTTTTATTAAACCTTTTTCCATTTCCAACACTACCTCAGAACCCATCCTGCTAATTTTTTGCCATTTGGGTTAGCTGGGCTATCTCAGGTGTGCTGGATCCCTCTGAGAGGGACTAACACCTCCCCTCTTCCCATCCCCGTGCCCAGCTACGATGACCACTCTGGCTCAGTTTTTCTCTGTAAGAGCTTTGTTATTTTGCCTTTTAATAAACCTTTTTCCAACACTACCTCAGAACCCATCCTGTTAGTTTTATATCATTTGGGGTAGCTGAACTATCTCGGCTGTGCTGGGTTCCTCTGAGAGCAAGAACCTCTTTCCCCTGGCTCGGTTCTTACCTGTAAGAGCTTTTTTATTTTGCCTTTTATTAAACCTTTTCCCAACACTACCACAGAAGCCATCCTGTTAGTTTTTTGCCATTTGGGTTAGCTGGGCTATCTCGGGTGTGCTGGATCCCTCTGAGAGCAAAAACCGAGCCAGGGGCAAGAGGTTCTTCTCTGTCAGAGCTTTTTTATTTCGCCTTTTATTCAACCTTTTTCCAACACTACCACAGAACACAGCCTGCTAATTTTTTGCCATTTGGGGTAGCTGGGCTATCTCAGGTGTGCTGGGTTCCTCTGAGAGCAAGAACCTCTTTCCCCTGGCTTGGTTTTTCTCTGTCAGAGCTTTGTTATTTTGCCTTTTATTAAACCTTTTTCCAACACTACCCCGGAACCCGCCGTGCTGCTTTTATACCATTTGGAGTAGCTGGGCTATCTCAGGTGTGCTGGGTTCATCTGAGAGCAAAAACCGAGCCAGGAGCAAGAGGTTCTTCTCTGTCAGAGCTTTTTTATTTCGCCTTTTATTCAGCCTTATTCCAACACTACCACAGAACCCATCCTGCTAATTTTTTGCCATTTGGGGTAGCTGGGCTATCTCAGGTGTGCTGGATCCCTCTGAGAGGGACTAACACCTCCTCTCTCCCCATCCCGTGCCCAGCTACGACGACCACTCCGCAGACCGAAGGGCCTACGACCGCCGTTACTGTGACAGCTACCGGCGCAACGACTACAGCCGCGAGCGGGGCGACGCCTACTACGAGCCCGAGTACCGCCACTCGTACGAGTACCGGCGCTCCCGGGACCGCGAGGGCAGCTACCGGAGCTGCAAAAGCAGCCGGCGTAAGCACAGGCGGAGGCGGCGCCGCAGCCGGTCCTTTAGCCGCTCCTCATCGGTGAGTATCCTGCTGTGCCATGCCTGCCCTGTAACCTTGCTCTCTCTCCCAGGTGCTGAGCTGGGTAAGTAGAAAATTCACTTTCTAAACGCTCTTCTCCGAGTCGGCTTGAGCTCTGTGTGTGCGTGTGTGTGTGTGTTTTAGAGGAGTTTTGGTGCAGAGCGTTGCTGCTCACGTCCCTGTGCGCCGTGGTTGGCGCTGCCCGGTGCCAGCTGGGCACAGGTGGCTCAGGCCCTCTCTCAGGTGGGAGGACAGGAGTGCCCCGCGAGGCTGGCGTGTCCCCAGGGTGGTGCTGCATCTCCTCCCATTCAGTGATGCTCATGGAGGAGCCCCAGCCAGGCAGGGTTTGTGCAAGGCTCGAACAGCCAGCGCTCAGCTGGTCGCAGTCCCAGAGAGCCTGGGACAGGTGACTGCCCCTGCGGTGCCTCTTTCGGGCCCTGGCTCTGAGCAGGATCCTCCTGGCTGGGCCCAGCTGATGTGGGCTTTGCGGAGGAGCAGAGCTTTTGGAGCACTGAGCTCAGGTGGAGGCAGAACCATCCCAGGCTCTTCCCGGAAGCATCCCTGGCTTTCTCTTCTTGTCTGTTCTGCTGTTCACCTTCCACTTCTGTTAGACCCCAGACACATTCTCTGCTCTGTGTGTGGAGCTCTCAGTGTTGTCTGGTCTGTTCTGGCTCTGTGTCCAGGGAGGGGATTGGGGGCTGGATTTGGGTCCCAAGTCCGCTGGCTGATTGCTCCCAAGTATGGGGATACTTAGCTGAGGAACCGAAGGCAGGAATTTTCTCTTCTCCAGCATAAACCTCTTATCTGCCTCATCCCAGGGCTGTCCCAGTTCCCTGTTGGGTTCTGCTTCTCTTCTGGAAGTTAGTCCTTCCAGGATCAGCTTCTTTGGGGGAGGGTCTAGGAAGAAGTGTCCGTCTTTCCCCAGGCAGTCACTGGGAACTTTCCATTTTGGATGGATCATTGTATCTAAAGCTGCTTTTCTGAAATCTCAGAGTTCATCTTTCCCTGAGTGTCGGGGCTGGGGGAAGCTGTGTGGGAGGTTATTGGAGTGGGATAGGGGTGCCTGTGGGGGCAGCCTGGGCTTGTGCAGGACCTCCCAGCCAGCACCTGCCTCCTGCTGCCCCTGCTCTGCGGCGTGCTCAGGCAGTCCCCAGGACCCGAAGGCCGGTGCTGTTCCTCTCTGAGCCCCCGTGGGAGCAAGAACAGCCAGCCCTTTCCATGCCCCTCAGCTCCCTCACTCTGACAGCTCTGCTGTCACACTGGGTTGGGTTGGGGCTGTTTGTAGGTTATTTTTTTTATTATTTTTTTCTTTTTTTTTTCCTTTTTCTTTTTTTTTCTTTTTTTTTTTTTTTTGCTACAACGAAAAGCAAACTGTTTTTTTCTTTTCTGAGCTAGTGTGTTGTATCTTGACATGTTCCCTTGCAATATCCCTATCGTTATATATTCCTCTGTGCCGTATGAATTGGCTGGGAATCTCCTCCTGCAACCCCTCCTCAAACAACCATGTGAATTTCCAAACCAACCAATGCGTGACGCTGGCTGCTGCTGCGCTGGTTTGAAAATCTGATTGGTGAATGATGAATTCCCTGTCTGCCTGGGCCAGCAGCGGAGTCGACAGAGCAGCAGAAGGGCCAAGAGTGTGGAGGACGACGACGAGGGGCATCTGATCTATCGCGTCGGCGACTGGCTACAAGAAAGATGTACAGCCAAATCGTAACATAATTTAGCTCTCTAGTTAAGCTCCCATCGCAGTCGCAGATCTGTCTTATCTTTCTGTTTCATTTTATTTTCATTGTTTATTAAAGAGAAACCCTCTCCTTTTCCTTCCCCTTTTGTTAAAGCTACGTTTATATTGTGTATTGTTACTGAAGTGCCAGGGAATTAGGGCAGCTGCCTTGTGCAGCCGGTGTCAGCCTTCCGCTGCTCCGGTCTCTCCAGCTGTGTGCAGGTTAGGTGTTGCAATGCATTCTCCTCTGCCCTGTGTATCGCTGCAGCCAGGTCCTGCTCCCTCTCTCAGCTCCTTCCCTCTCCTTCTCTCCCTCCCAGATGAGATTATCAGCACCCTGGGGGAAGGGACCTTCGGCAGAGTGGTGCAGTGCATGGATCACCGGAGGTATGTGGGGAAAGGGGAGACCACGGCTGGCATAATGTGGGAGCCTGGGAGTGAAAATCACTCTCTTGGTTTTCAATATTCTCTGCTGCTCCAGGCTCTCAGACTCTTTGTGTTGCCCATGTGCTGGGGGAAGCTTCAGGGTTGTTTTGTAGGGAGGGAAAGGGCCACCTTTGGTGGACACCCCTTAATAATAACGTGCTTGAGCAAGGGAGGCTGGTCAGAAGGTCCCTTTCACAGGGCACAGCCTCTCTTACCTGCTCAGGGCTCACCTTGTGCTTTCTTCCTGTTTCTCCCACAGGGGTGGTGCACGCGTTGCTCTGAAAATCATTAAAAACGTAGAGAAATACAAAGAGGCTGCTCGACTGGAAATCAACGTGCTGGAGAAAATCAACGAGAAGGATCCTGAGAACACAAAGTGAGTGTGCTCCTGGTGTTCAGCAGGAAGGGCTGGTTTCAGGGCTGGGGTGGAAGAGTGCTGGGTGTTGTGTGGTTGAACGTGATCCTAGATAGTTTTGGAAGCACCTTGGCTTGCTGTGAGGTACAGAGTGAGCAGGGAAAGGAGGAGCCTGCAGAGCTGTTCCCAACTGGAATGTTTCTGTCAGTCTCTGTGTCAGGATGTTTGACTGGTTTGACTACCACGGCCACATGTGCATCTCCTTCGAGCTGCTGGGGCTCAGCACCTTTGATTTCCTGAAGGATAACAACTACCTGCCTTACCCCATCCACCAAGTACGGCACATGGCCTTCCAGGTGTGCCAGGCTGTGAAGTGTAAGTGTTCCCTGCTGCTCTCCCCCTGCTTTGGGCTGACCTGGGGAGCTGAGTACGTTGCACTTCTGCAACTGGTGGCCCAGAGCAACAAGTTTTTGCTGTGGTTCAGAGCCTTTCTGCCCCTCTGGGAATGAATCTTCTTCATTTTCTGGTGCTTGTGGACTGGCAGTAGCTCAGAGCACTCCAGCATCCACCCCCCTGCACCTTCTGGCGATCAATACAATAAATCTTTGTGCTTTTACTGAAGCACCGTGGCCTGGGCTTTGCCTGGCTGTTCACAGCCAGGTTGAGATGTGGGTTCACCTGGTGCCAGTATGAGCAAACTGCACCAGTGGTGGTTTTTGGGGGGCTGCAGCCTTGTTCTGCTTCTCTCCTCTCACCCAAACTCTTTTCTCCCTCAGTTCTGCACGACAATAAACTCACCCACACTGACCTCAAGCCAGAGAACATCCTCTTTGTGAACTCTGACTACGAGCTCTCCTACAACCTGGAAAAGGTAACACATTGCCTCACTTGGCTCTCGGTGTCCCTGACCTTGGCAGAGGGGTCAGACACAGCCCCAGGGGATGTGGGCTATGTGCAGTCCTTCAGGGCTTTGCATGATCTGCCAGGCAGTGCTGAGTGAGCCATGGCTGGTGCTGGGAGCTGCTTTGGGGCTGCCAAAGCTTTCCTCTCCCGTGATGCCCTCAGCTGGGTAAGGCAGGGGCTGGAGGAGCTGCCAGGTGATGGATCCCATTGTCCCCCCTGCAGAAACGAGATGAGAGGAGCGTGAAGAGCACGGCCATCAGGGTGGTGGACTTTGGCAGTGCCACCTTTGACCACGAGCATCACAGCACCATCGTGTCCACCAGGCACTACCGAGCCCCTGAAGTCATCCTGGGTAAGGCAACCCTGGGTCTGCCAGGGCAGCTGTGCCCCTTGTACCCCGCTGGCATGGGGAGTGTTGGGCTTCCACATCGTTCAGGAACTTTCTGGGTTTGCCCTGAGAGATGGGAAGTGCTTGATTTAACAGCTCTGCAGTGCTGCTTCCTGGGAACTCTATGGTTACAGCCCTGTCATTATTCTGGGTTTACTCCACCTGGAGAAAAGGAGGTTCAGGGGGGATCCTCTCACTCTCCACAGCTTCCTCATGGGGGTTTGGGCTCTGCTTCCAGGAAGCAAGGGACCGGACAAGAAGAAATGGCCTCAAGTTGTGCCAGGGTTGGACATCAGGAGGAATTTCTTCCTGGAAAGGGTGGTCAGGCATTGGAAAGGGCTGCCCAGGGAGGTTTGGGGTCCCCATTCCTGGAGGTGTCCAAAGAATGGCTCGATGTGGCACTCAGTGTCCTGGCCTGGGTGACAAGGTGGGGATTGGTCACAGGTTGGAGTTGGTGATCTTGAAGGTCTTTTCCAACCTTGATGATTCCATGATCCACCATCAGCTGGGCAGTATATTGCCAGCAGAGTACCAGAAGCCTGGCTAGAACAGGATGTTATTTATTTTTTTTTTTAGTTATTTATTTTTAAAAGAAAGAGGGATTTGGACTCTTGGTTTGTAACTGGATCATTTATTTAAACAACTTTGTTTTTCAGAGCTTGGCTGGAGCCAGCCCTGTGATGTGTGGAGTATTGGCTGCATCATCTTTGAGTATTATGTGGGTTTCACCCTTTTCCAGGTGAGAACTGTGTTGTGTGGGTACTTCCCAACTGGTGAGAGGATGCTGGCTGCTTCCCTGAGACTGATGGGGGTCCCTCCATCCCTGCAGTCCTGTGGAGACACCCAAGGTGTTGGCCAGGAAGGGGTTCTGGGTGGGGGAACACCCAGGGCTGGAGGCAGAACCACTGGAATCTATTCCATGCCTTCCCTTTTACATTTTTCCCTCCCAGACACATGACAACCGGGAGCACCTGGCCATGATGGAGAGGATTTTGGGGCCAATTCCTTCTCGAATGGTCAGGAAGACAAGGTGAGCAAAGCCAGCTGGGCCCTGCAGGTGTGCCAGCCCTCCTGCTCCACGGGCAGTGCTTCTCCCTGGGGGAGATCCCACTTTGGAGCCAACCAGCTGTGTTGCACCTTGCTGCTGCTGCTGCCCAGGTGTTGTGCCCAGGTGTAACCTGCTGCCCCCTTCACTCTGACAGGAAACAGAAATATTTCTACCACGGCCGCCTGGACTGGGACGAGAACACCTCAGCTGGACGCTACGTTCGGGAGAACTGCAAACCACTGCGGGTAAGGCCTCCTCAGATTGTCCCTCTGGGCAAGTTTGGGCCAGCAGGAGGGTGGTTGAAGGAAGCCTTGGCTGTCCCAGCAATAGGAAGCTGCAGCAGCCTGAGTTTAATCTGAAGTGGAGGACAAGGAGAGCATGGAAAGGTCAGGAAGTTCCTGGAGAAGGGAGGGTGTGTGAAAATCTGTCAGCTCTGGGTAGAGAGCAGTGCACAACTCAGCTCCAGGCTGAGAGATGGTGTGAACAAACCAGGGAACATCCCTGAGCCCGGGGAACATCCCAGGACAGGCTGTGGCCTCCTTGAGTCTCACCTTCCCCTCCACCTGCAGCGATACCTGACCTCGGAGGCTGAGGACCATCACCGCCTGTTCGACCTCATCGAGAGCATGCTGGAGTACGAGCCCTCCAAGCGTGTCACCCTGGCTGAGGCCCTCAAGCACCCCTTCTTTGACATGCTGGGCATGGAGCCCAGCACAAAAATGTGGGACTCGAGCCGGGACATCAGCCGGTGACGCCACAGGTGCCAGCCAGCCCTCGGATTCTAGCCCCCGTGGAGGCCTGTGTGATTTCTATTCAGACACTTGGTGCTTTTTTTTTATATAAACATGAGATGAACTTCCTGGACACGTTTGTAAAGCTGTTAATATGTGAGATACTGTAAATAGCCCAGATTCTCTGTCGGCCTAGGAGCACCACAGGCCTGACCTGCTGTCGCTGCTGCTGTTCTTGTGAGGTGAGGGGGGTCTGTGTGTCCGTGCTGTAAATACCTCTTGTCCTGTGTTGCTTTGTCTCCTATTCCTGCCCTCCTCGGTGTAAATACTCCAGGACTCGCAGCTCTCTGTAGCTTATCTGTTTCCTTGTAAGTTATGGAACTGGTGGGACTGCATGGGAATTATTTTTTGGATCAATGTCATAGCCCATCCCCACACCAGAGTTTTATAAGAATTTTGTACAGTCTTTGTGAAAAATAAATATGAAGTGAATAAAGCACCTGGTCTGGGTTTGGCCTGACAGCAGCTGATCCTGGCGTTGTTCTACTGTGCCCTGTGGGGGGAAGGATAGGGATGAAAGGAATTTTGTGGTCCAGCTGTATCCACCTGCACCATTCCTCCCAAGCCTACACTAAGTAGAAGCTGCTTTTGGCCCTCAGGGCTGCAGCTGGACCTGAGTAGATGCTGTTGTGTGGGGCAGAAAACCAGGGACTGGCCCTTTCTTCATGCCCTGGGTCCAGTGTTGGGGTGGGAGGCAGAGAAGGGACAGTGGGGGTTCTCTTACCTGAAGGACACTCTCAGCCTTAGCTGGCATTGTCAGGAGCTCACATCCAGTTGTCCTACTGTCCTACACCCACCCCAGGGCTGGCTGTGTCTTTTTGACTCTTCCCAGCTCTGCAGGGAGGCTGGGCCTTGGTTTGGGCTGTTCCCTGGGTGTTTTTAGGGCTGTGTCACAGCTGATGGCAGGGGGAGAAGTCTTGCTGGGGTGTGGGTGACAGATGTGCTCTGCTGTGGCATCATCAGCCTGTCACTATGCAGAGGGGGAAGGAAATGTCTGGTTTCACCTGGAGTGAGTGTGGGGAGCCTCAGGGTGACACTGAGCCATCTCCATGGGCTTGTGAGAACCTCAGGAAGGGTGACATTGAGCCATCTTCCATGGGTGATGTGAGAAGGTGGCACTGAGCCATCTCCATGGGCCTGTGAGAGCCTCAGGAAAGGTGACACTGAGCCATCTCCATGGGCTTGTGATCCCAGCTCACTGAGCTTGGGCTGGGAGCCCTCACTGCCCCTGTGCCCAGCCCCACACTGAGGCTGGAGAAGAATTAAATTATCTGATTCATACCTTAGACTTTAAGAAAATAACCAACTCATACTGGTGTCCAAAACCCAAATCCACAGCTTCCACCTCTGCCAGGAGCAGCTCCAGGTTTGGGCTGAGGTGGGAGCTCACCTGTGGGATGCAGATGTCACTCTCAGTCTGTGCAGAGTATTTTTAGCAGTTTGCTGAGCACTGGGAGGGGACAGGGCAGGGACAATGCGTGTCCTGCTCCCGGGATGCTCAGCAGGACCCGGGACGGGGTCAGTGCACGGCCACGGGCAGCTGGAGGGGAAGGATTGGGAGATTCCTATAAATAACTGCTCCAAGAGACACAGGAGAAATTCCCCAAGTGCTCGTCGTGCCCGAGTCCCTGGCTGGCTGTGGTGACAGCTGCTGGAGTGACCCCCACGACCCCCGGGTAACGCCGGGGGAACGGGGGCGCTGCGCGGGCAGCAGGTGAACGGTACCGGGGCTGCCCGGTAGGAGCAGGGAGCCGGCAGGTCCGGCTGGGCGGGGACCCGGAACCGTGGGGGAACCGGGGGGTAATGGGCGATGGATACCGGGAGGCGAAGAGCGGTGGATGCCGGGACATCGGGAGGTGACGGGTTGTGGATACCGGGACACCGGGAGGCGATGAGTAATGGATACCGGGACACCGGGAGGCGATGAGTAATGGATACCGGGACACCGGGGAAAGATGTGCGATGGATACCGGGACACCGGGTGGCGATGGGTGATGGATACCGGGACACCGGGGGATGATGTGCGATGGATACCGGGACACCGGGAGGTGATGGGTGATGGATACCGGGACACCGGGGGGTGATGGGGTCCCGTCCCGGCCGCCACGGTCGGGGGTACCCGAAGGAAGGGCGGGCCCGGGGGTGGGGTGGGGACGGGCCCCTCGCACGTGACCCCGGGACACGTGGCCGCGTCACGCGCGCGCCCCGCCCGGCGCGGCTCCGGCGCGTGCGCAGCGGCCCCCTGCGGCCTGGGGTCTTCCCCGATGACGTCACGGCTCAGCGGGACCAATCAGCGGCGGGCAGGGGCGGGGCCTGGCGGCGGCGGCGGCGCCGGTCCCGCGGGTCCAGCGCGCTCCCGGTCCCGGTCCGGCCATGGCCCAGCGCGGCGGCCCCGCGGTGCTTCCGGACAACCCCTTCCAGGACCCCGCGGCGCTGCAGGCCCGGCCGGGCGCTGTGCTGGATGGCTACAACCCCTTCGAGAGCGACGCGGTGAGCGGCGGGGCCTGCCCGGGCACCGGGGCCTGCCCGTGTACCGGATCTTCTCCCCGGGCACCGGAGCCCTCCCCGCTACCGGCGCGGGTCTCACCTCTCTCCTCTTACCCTGCAGCCACCGCCGCCGTTCCAGACCCCTTCGGTAGCGCCGCCGCCCCCGGTACCGGCGGCCGCGCAGCCCCCGCGGAAGGCGAGTCCCACCGAGCCCCGCAACTACGGCTCCTACGGTTCGCAGGTACGGGGGGAGGCGCCGCCAGGCCGGGACACGGGCGCCGGCGGGAACCCAAGGTTTGCGTCCCCCCTCTCCGCAGGCCTCGGCCGCCGCCGCCACGGCGGAGCTGCTGAAGCGGCAGGAGGAGCTCAACCGGAAAGCGGAGGAGCTGGACCGGCGGGAGCGGGAGCTGCAGAACGCGGCCCTCGGCGGTTCCCAGAGTGAGTGGCTGCGGGGCTGGGCAGGGGTGGGACCCCCCTGGAGCCCTCCTCGCTCCTCCTCACCCCCTTCCGTCCGCAGCGAGGCTCAACAACTGGCCCCCGCTGCCGTCCTTCTGCCCGGTGAAGCCGTGCTTCTACCAGGACATCCCCGTGGAGATCCCGGCTGACTTCCAGAAGACAGTCACAACCATGTACTACCTCTGGATGGGTGAGTTTCCAGCGGAGCCTGGCAGCAGGTGGAAGGGTGAATTTCCTGTGCTGCTGCTGCGGGGAAATTGGGATGAGCAGGTGGTTGTGGGGGCTGGGGGAGCCTGGATGGGCTCCTGAGCTCTGTCCTGTCCCTCAGCCAGCACCATTGCTCTGTTCCTGAACTTCCTGTCCTCGCTCGCCTGGTTCTGCGTGGATCCCACATCCGGCTCTGGGTTTGGGCTCTCCATCCTCTGGGCTCTGCTCTACACACCCTGTTCCTTTGTCTGCTGGTACCGGCCCATGTACAAAGCCTTCAGGTGTGTCCCGAGCCCTGGGCACCTGCTTCAGCTCCTGGGGGCCTCTGGCTCTGCAGGATGGGCTCTTCCACCCCGAGCTCCCTGTTCTCCTGCTTTAAGGAAGGTTTGGGAACTTCCTTCTGTGGCCTAACCGTGCCCATTTTTCCTGCCAGGAGCGACAGTTCCTTCAACTTCTTTGTCTTCTTCTTCGTCTTCTTTGCCCAGAACGTGATGTATGTGCTGCAGGCCATCGGCATCCCAAACTGGGGATTCAGGTGGGCCACGTGCTGACCCTGCAAGGGCAGGAGGTGGGTGGGGAGGAGGGAACCTGGGGGCCACAGCCTCTTGTTTTGCAGTGGCTGGATCCTGAGCCTGATAGCGCTGCGGACTAACACGGCCGTGGCCGTGATGATGATCCTGGTGTCCTTGTCCTTCACGGCCGTGGCTGTGCTGGGGATCGTCATGCTGAAAAAGGTGGGTTGGGATCAAAGCCTGCAGCCAGAGCCATCCCTCATCCCTTCTGGGGGAGGTTTGGGCCATCACAGCTCTGTTTACCCAGGGTCTGCAGCCAGAGCCATCCCTTATCCCTTTTGGGGAGGTTTGGGCCATTACAACTCTATATACCTGGGGCCTGCAGCCAGAGCCATCCCACTGGGGAGGTTTGGACCGTCACAGCTCTGTTTACCCAGGGTCTGCAGCCAGAGCCATCCCTTATCCCTTCTGGGGGAGGTTTGGGCCATCACAGCTCTGTTTACTCAGGGCCTGCAACCAGAGCCATCCCACTGGGGAGGTTTGGACTATCACAGCTCTGTTTACTCAGGACCTGCAGCCAGAGGCATCCCTTATCCCTTCTGGGGGAGGTTTGGGCCATCACAACTCTATATAATTGGGGCCTGCAGCCAGAGCTATCCCATTCGGGAGGTTTGGGCCATCACAGCTCTGTTTACTCAGGACCTGCAGCCAGAGCCATCCCTCACCCCTT
>JAWMQZ010000103.1:5066451-5082363 GCA_035584835.1 Tangara arthus | reverse complement strand
CCATGTGTGGGACCCCTGTCCCATCAGCCCCATCTGGGATCTCATCCTGCCACCCCCGTGTGGGACTCCTGTCCCATCACCCCTGTGTGGGACTCCTGTCCCATCAGCCCCGTGTGGGACCCCCATCCTGCCAGCCACATGTGGGACCCCGATCCTATTAGCCCTATGTGTGACCCCCATCCTGCCACCCCTATGTTGGACCCTCGTCCTGCCAGCCCCGTGTGGGACCCCCGTCCTGCCAGCCCCGTGTGTGACCCTCATCCTGCCACCCCCGTGTGGGACCCCACCCCTCTGGTCCCTGCGCAGGTGCTGCAGGTGTGACCGCCCTGCTGTCACCCCGCAGGTCCCCCCAGGACATCACCTTTGGGCTGGCGGACACCGTGGGCCTCCTGGCGGCCGTGGCTCCGGCCAACTCCATCCAGACCTACGTGTGGCAGCGGCAGTGACGGGGCCGAGGCGCCGGGGGCCGGACGTGCAGCCCCAGCTGCCCGCGGGCTCGGGCCGGGGCAGCGTCCCCGGGGCCGTGACAGAGCCAGGATGGGCCAGGCCGGGGATGCTGAGCGTGTGCAGGAGGGCCGGGGGCACGGTGCCCCTCAGGGTGGAGACCCCACAGGCTGTGAGCGCTGTGTTCTGCCGTTCCGACATTAAACACGGATGCTGCCTTGATGTCTGCGGCTGGAAGGGAAAGCTCCGGGTCCCTCCCCTGCTCCTGGGCACTGTGGCTGGGTGCCACCCCGGCGTGGAGCCTGCTGGAGCCTGGAGAGCAGCACGGAGCAGCTGGAGCGTCGTGGGCAGCCCCTCTCCCTGCCCTGCCCACCTCGGCTCCTGTGGGGCTCACCCTGCTGAGATGCTCCAGGCATGACTCTGTCCCAGCTCTGAGCATGCACTGCCTGGCTGGGGCTTAGCAGAGCCCAGGTGTGCTCCTGCTGCTGATGGGGACAGGTTTTAGGAGCTATCAGGTGACTCAGGAGTCACCCTGAATGCTGCATCAGGAGCAAGCACAAAGCACTTGGACACCCACCCTCGATGGGAGGGCTGAGCAGGGATTGCAGCCAAGCCTCAGCTTTCTGTGCTTTCCCTGCCACTCTGGAGCCACCTGCAGCCTGAGGTCAGGCCAGGGGCTCTGTGGGTCACATCTCTCCCAGACCAAGGTGCTGAGGCCAGGGCTGGAGGCAGGACCAGCTCCAGGAGTGTGGCAGCATGGGGGGCTCAGGGTCCCAGCCAGCTCTGGCTGAACCCCCAGCTGCTCCTGATGCTTTTCTGGGACAGAGAGGCTGCCCAGGCTGCAGCAGCCCTGCCTGGAGCCTGCTGTTCCCCATGGGGGCTGATCCGAGGGGTCCCCACCGTGGTGCACCCGGGGCTCAGGGTCCCAGCCAGCTCTGGCTGAGCCCCAGCTGCTCCTGGGGTTTTTCTGGGACAGAGAGGCTGCCCAGGCTGCAGCAGCCCTGCCTGGAGCCTCCTGTTCCCCATGGGAGCTGATCCGAGGGGTCCCCACCGTGGTGAGGAAACTGGGGGTGCACCCGGGGCTCAGCACCCACCACAGATCTGGAGTGCCTGGAGCAAGCGGGGGCAGGAGCGGGAGTGGGCGCTGAGTGTGGGCGCACCCAGGAAGGAGGGAGGGAGCTGGCAGGGCGTGAGAGAGCAGGAGATTAGGGCAGGGAGGTCATAATTTCAGGGCGAGGAGGGCGGCGGGGCTCCGTGCAGGTGGGATGTGCCCAGGGGTGCTGTCAGGACTGACAGCCGCGATGCTGCGTGGGCTGAGCGCAGCCCGGGCGTGGCCGGTGAGTGACAGTGTCACGCTGGGACACTGGCACGCCACGCAGCCACAGGGGTGCTGCTCGTGGGACCCCGCAGCTCCGGGAGCTGCCGCCAGAGTCCCGGCGAGAGCGGCCTGCTCCTGCCCCGAGGCTGTTTGTGTTTGTCCACAAGAGGGAAACGTTTCTCCAGGATCGCGCGGCGAGCCCCATCCCCACCGCCCCGCTGCCAGCATCCTTCTCCCGGTGCGGGGCCGCTCCCCCACCTGTTCCTCGCTTACCTGCCCCGCTGCTCGCGGCTGTGGCCGGATGCTGAATCACCCCGGTCCACGTGCCCCGGCCCCTGCGCTCGGCTCGGTGCTCAAGGACCGACTGGCTCCGGGATAAACGCAGCGGGGGCGAATCCTCCGACGTCGCTGGGCTTGGCTCTGCTCATTAATTCTTGTGCAAAGCCTTGGCTTGTGTGGGGCTCGTGGTGGCTGGGGGATGCTGGGGTCCCACCTAGAGCCAGTGGTCGCCCTGGGGATTGTCCCCACGTGCTCTGGGCTGGGGTCTCGCTGTTGGGAAGGAGTTGCTGTGATGCCACGCTGAGGCTCTTTGGCATAAATATCAACAAAGTCGTGATCCCCTGAAAGGTGACTCGGCCCAGCTCCGTGTCCCTGTGTCCCCATCCACACTGGCCTGGCTTAGGGACAAAATTCACCCTCTGGCTCCTCTGAGGACAAAATTCACCCTCTGGCTCCTCTGAGGACAAAACTCACCCTCTGGCTCCCCTGGTGGCTCCTTTGGCCCCATTTCCTCGAACAAACCCACCTGAGCACTGCAAAGGGTGCTCACACCATGCCACGAGGCCCCTGCCACCCCCAGGAGCTCCCCCTCTTTGGAGATTGGCCGCAAGAAGCGGCTTTGGGGGCTTGGTGGGGCTGCCTGGTATCTGCTGCGCCAGCAGCTCCATGCGAGGCGTTGCCCGGCCCCTGGGTCTCACTTTTCCTGCTCAGCAGGGCGCTCTTATCAGCTGGTGTTGATAAGGATGAGCTCCAGCAGCCTCCGCAGTGTTTTGCTTCCAGGAGCTGTGGGACCCGAGCCAGCTGGGGGGCTGTGGGCGATGGGGGGCAGGAAGAACTGGAACTTGGGATGGGTAAAGGTGAACAGGGGCATCCTGGATGGCTGGAAGCGAGCTCCAAGGTGGCTGATTGCCTTAGGAGCTATTAATCCCTCCCCAAAATTGGGGCTCATTAGCCTGGGTGTAGCAGTCTGGTCACACCTTAATCACGCTTGGGAGGTGGGAGAGCCACAGTGCAGCGGGACAGGGACAGGAGCTCCCTCCTGGGGCACCTGTTTGCCCCGTGAGATGTCACCAGAGGCTGTCTGGCCCCATCTGCCCCAGCCCCAGAGGCTCAGGTGTCTCATGGCTCAGCTCCCAGCAGAGGGGTGGAACTGTGGCAGGGCCCACAGCAGGGCAGTGCTGTGGCTAGGAGGAAATTTGATGAATGGATTTGCCCCAGAGCTGTATCTGATATGCCAGAAATGGAGAAAATTAGTCACAAAGTGCTGCTCCACCCATGGAGGGAAAGCTAACGGAGCAGTTTAACCCTGTGCAGGGCAGCCCTGAGCTGCTGATTGATGCTCCAGGCCAGCAGAGCTGTGGCTGGGATGGGGCCACTCTCCATTCCCACACCAGCCCTGTGTGGGGATGCTGAGGATGTCCCCACAGTGAGGGGGAACATCCTGGGTGATGGCACCAGGTAGGATCTGTGTGCCCAGGTGAGCTGAGGGTGACTCCTGGAGGAGCAGGGGGTGCTACAGGAGCACCAGAGCTGGCCTCTGCTCCTGGCATGGTGCTGGGACAGCAGGGTCCCCTTTGAGGGTCTAACTGCTGCTGTTGACAGCTGGAGTGCAGCCCTGCTTGCCCGGGGGCTGGGGTATTGCCTGCTTGCTGTCACTGTGCCACTGCTGTCACTGTGCCACTGCTGTCACTGCTGTCACTGCTGTCACTGTGCCACTGCTGTCACTGCTGTCACTGCTGCCACCTTCCCCAGCACAAGCTGAGTTGGGGAGAGTGATGCCAAAGGCTTGGGCGGGGAATGGCAACAGCCCCAGCTCCCATGTGGCCACCCCTGCTGTGCCCCTGTGCTGCCCTGAGCTGTGCAGCCACGTTCACTCACCTTGCCTGTGTGTCCTGGACCCTCCTGTGGCTCCTGGGGACAGTGGGGACAGCGGGGTGGCAGGCAGGGATAAGTGGGTGTCCTGTTGGAGGTGCCCAGCAGGACAGACAGCCGTGCCATGAGCCTGCCCTTGGCTCTGCTGGGCTCTCAGGGTGATGATCCAGACCCTGCCTGACAAAATAATCAGTTCTTCCTTCATTAGGGTGTCAGATCTGCCCCTGTGACAATTCCCTGTGCAGGTTGGACCTTTCACTGCGGCCCAGCTGCCAGCACCATGTCCCTGTCCCTCCTTGCCGGCGAGCAGATGATCGGCGGTCCTCGCCCGAGGGCAGGAACGGGCCGGGAGCGGAGCAAGGAGGAGCTGTGGGGGTGGGAGAGGGTGTGCTGCGGAGGGAGGTCTCCGAGCAGCTCCCTGTAAAGGCCAGGTGCTCAGGAGGAGGAGGAGGAGGAAGGCTGGCGGCAGCGCAGGTCGGGAGCAGCCGGGGTGAAGGGCAGGGATGGAGCCTCCCCGAGCGAGATGAGGGGGTCTGGGGCGAATGCGGGGTGTGACAGGAGCTCCGTGGCACTGGAAGGGGCTGAAGACATGGGGCTGATCCCTCCATGCCCCTGCCGTGCCTGAGGGTGTCCCCGCCGCAGGTGCTGCTCCCCGGGACCTTCCAGAGCTCGGGGAACGCGGAGGGGCCATGCGGGCTCTCGGCATCCTGGACTGGCTGCTGCTGCTGCTGCCCGTGCCCCAGGTGACAGGTGAGCGCGGGGACATCGCGGGGGTGGCAGCGGGGCTTGGGCACCCTGGGGCAGCGCGGGGCTGGGTGCCCGGGAGGTGCCCGGGAGGTGCCCGGGATGCGGAGCGCGGCGACAGTGGCATCTCCCCGGGCCAGGCGGGGGAGCAGATGGGGACACGTCCCTGAGCCGGCAGCCACCCCCACCCTCCCGTGCCTCCCAGGTGCCCGACCCTGCATGCCCAAGGATTTTGGGCACGGCTCGCCGGTCTGTGTCTGCAGTGCCACCTACTGCGACACGCTGGACCCCCTGGTCGTGCCAGCCCCCGGCTCCTACGTCAAGTACGAGAGCAGCAAGGCCGGCAAGAGGCTGGAGCGGAGCGAGGGGAAATTCCAGAGCAGTCTGAGCACCCGAGGTAGCGCCGCTGGGGGGTGTTGGTGCCACCGCGGGCCCGAGGGCAGCGGGGACCGAGCCGGGCTCTTCCCGCAGGGCTGCTGCTGACGCTCAACATCTCCACGCTGTACCAGCACGTGAAGGGCTTCGGAGGGTCCCTCTCGGATGCTGCTGCCATGAACATCCTGAAGCTGTCCCAGCCAGCCCAGGACAACCTGCTGCGCTCCTACTTCTCCGAGAGCGGTGAGCAGTGAGGGCGCGGCGGTGGGGGCAGATCCTGGGGTCACCAGAGGTGGCTGTGCCTGTCCCCGCTGCAGGGACATCGTCGCCTGCTCCGGTGCCTCTTGATGCTTTTCCTGCTCCTCAGGGATCGAGTACAACCTCATCCGGGTCCCCATGGCGTGCAGCGACTTCTCCGTGCGCCCCTACAGCTACGATGATGTCCCCAACGACCACGAGCTGAAGCACTTCAGGCTGGCGGACGAGGACGTGAAGATGAAGGTGGGAGGCTGAAGCCGCTGCCATCAGCACCTTGTCCCCTCTCCCGCCGGAACTCCTGCGTGTGCTGGGCCCCACAGGACCGGGTGCTGCTGTCCCTGCACGCCGTGGCAGGGTGCATGGGGACAGCCTGTGGGAGCTGGCACCTCCTCCGGGGCACGTCCTGGCGCATCCCAGCTGGCACCGGCAGGGTGAGGAGCCAGGGCGCTGTGCCGGGGGGTGGTGCTTGCCAGCTGCCAGTCCCTGCCGAGGTCCCTTGAGTTCTCCCATGCTGGTCCCTGTGGTTTTGGGGAGCTGCAGCTGGATCTGACCCTGTCCCTCTTCCCCATCCCACAGATTCCCCTCCTGCGCCGAGCTTTGGCCATGAGCAAGCGGCCGCTGCTGCTGTTTGCCAGCCCTTGGACCGCCCCAGCCTGGATGAAGAGCAACGGGGACGTCCGTGGGAAGGGGACTCTGAAGGGGAAGGCAGGGGACAAGTACCACAAGACCTGGGCCAACTACTTCATCAAGTACCGTCTGTGGAACCAGGCTGGGACGGACAGCGGGGGGATCGGGGAGTGGGGTGGGATCGGGGGAGGGCAGCACAGCTGATTCTATCCCCACTTCTCCACACCAGGTTCATCAAGTACCTTCTTCTATAGAACCAGGCTGGGATGGACAGCGGGGAGATCGGGGAGCGGGGTGGGACAGCACATCTGATTCTGCCCTTCCTCCTCCAGGTTCCTGGATGAATATGCAAAACGCAACGTGACCTTCTGGGCGGTGACGGCCCAGAACGAGCCGCTGGCGGGGCTCTTCACGCCCCCCCAGGCCCCCACCATCGCCTTCACGGCAGCACAGCAGCGGGATTTCATCGCGCAGGACCTGGGCCCCGCGCTGGCCCGCAGCCCGCACCGCACGCGGCTCCTCATGCTCGACGACCAGCGCATCCACCTCCCGCACTGGGCCAAAGTGGTGAAGAGCAGCGCCCCTTCCTTCCCCTCCGCCTCGCTGCCCAGCCCCAGGCTCTTTGGGAGATGGAGCCGTGGCCCCTCCCAGCCCTAGAGAGTGGGAGCAAACCGGGTCTGCCGGAGCGGCCGCCTCCGCCTGTGCCCGGCGGGAGTGAGGACAGGAGGCGGCGCCCACATCCTGGATCCCCGGATCCTGCCGGTGCTGCTGGGCACCAGCGCCTTTTCTGGGCAGAGTTTTGGCTGATTTGGTTTCCCCCTGTGATGCTGTTTGGGGATGTTGCCTTAAACAAGGAGGAAAGAAAGTAAAACGTGCTCCTGCCCCAGCCTCAAGCCAGGCTCCTCCTTTCCCTCCATGGCTGCAGGGTTGGACAACCCCAGGGGGGTGTGGAGGGAGGACCAGGCAGCAGCAGAGCTGGGTTGGGGGCAAGGGGCCCACTGAGGGGCAAACCTGTGCCCACCCCTTTAGCACTGCACCCTGAAAGGTGCCAAAGCCGTGTTGGGGCACCAGATCCATGCTAGGGTGCAGTGCTGCAGGGTGTGGCACCCACAGCAGGGGACAAGAGGTGGCCCTGAGAGACCCCACGGAGTCCATGTGTCCATCCCTGCAGGCTTCAGGCATGGGTAGCCTGGGTGTGAGGCATCTCCTTTGCTCCCCAGGTGCTGGGAAATGCCACAGCTGCCCGTTACGTGGCTGGCCTGGCCGTCCACTGGTACCTGGATGCCATCGTCCCACCTGGCTGCAGCCTGGAGGCCACCCACAAGCTCTTCCCTGACCATTTCCTCCTCTACACTGAGGCCTGCACTGGCTTCTTCATGTTTCGCTTCGCCGTGTCCCTGGGCTGCTGGGAACGAGGGGACCACTACAGCTACAGCATCCTGACGGTACAGCCCTCACTCTGCGCTCACACAGCCTCCACATCCCCATCCTGGGGCTGGGGGAACCCCCACTCAGCCCCTTCCCTGCCCCCCCCAGGTCATGAACCACTTTGTGTCCGGTTGGACCGACTGGAACCTGGCCCTGGACCTGGATGGAGGCCCCAACTGGGTCAAGAACTTTGTGGACAGCCCCGTCATCGTGGACGGCAGCAAGGATGTTTTCTACAAGCAGCCCATGTTCTACCACCTGGGCCACTTCAGGTGGGTCAGGGGGGCTCAGGTGCGGCCACCAGCCCCAGACCAGGGGCAGAACCCCTCTGCTGGTCCTGTCCCCACAGCAAATTCATCCCCGAGGGCTCCCGGCGCGTGGGGCTGCACAGCAGCCGCCGCTGCCTCCTCTGCCAGCTGGAGCACGTGGCCGTGCTGCGCCCCGACGGTGTCCTCGTCCTGGTGGTCCTCAACAGGTCAGCCCAGGCAGGGGATGGGGGTGGTGCTCAGCCCCAGCCGTGCCTGCTCAGCCCCTCTCGCTCCCCAGGTTTGGCCGGGATGTGCCCTTTGGAATCCGGGACCCCGCCATGGGGTTCATTGAGACTGTGGCTCCAGCTCACTCCATCCAGACCTACCTGTGGCGCCAGCAGTGACAGCCAGGGGAGTGCTGGGGGGCTCTGTGGGTCAGCTCTTCATCCACCCTTTCCAGCATCCCTCAAGGGTGGAAGGAGAAGGTGGGAGTGCACGAGGGGCTCTGTGCACTCCTGGCCCCGGGACCTGCTGCTCCCCATCCTCCCCTCCCTCCCGGCACTTCCCATCCCCCTGGAAGTTCCCTTAGCGCCGTCTCCCGGAGCACACTTCCACACGTGGCCCCCTTGAAACCTTCGCGTGTGCGGCGGCCGCCAAGTAAAGCCATGACGCGCTCCCTCCGGAATGCGCCCTTGTTCCCGTCAGTGTTTCCTCTGCGCGCTCGGAAATCGCTCGGTTTTCCTCGCCGGGGCCAGGGCTGCCCCGGGGGCTCCGGCCCCCGTGGCCTGCGGGTGGCTCCTTGTTTATCCCTGCAGCTGGAGCCTCCGTTGCTGCCAGCCCTTGATTCGTTCCATATGTGCTGTTGGTTTTCCCCAGCCTACTTTTTTTTGGGGGGGAATTAAAAAAAAAAAAAATCCAAATGTCAGACGCTGTCGGAAAGGCAGAGTAAATGATATCAGTGTGTGCCCATCCGCCAAACTTTATGGACAAATTAGGTTGGTGCCACCTCTCCAGGGTGGCCTCTGGACAGAGTCCCCTCTATTCTGGCTGTGGCCAACCCCGGCCGCAGCCCGCAGTGACCTCCCCGTCCTGTTTGCTTTCCCTAAATACCAGTTACAGTATTCCCTGTGCCTTTGGCAACGTTACCAGCACCTTTGAAGTACAGGAATGAGAAAGCCAGAGCTCTCCTTGGCCAATGCCCCTGTGTGAGAGCCACGGAACTGCTGAGGTTGGGGAAAATGAAAAACCCAGAGGCTTTACAGCTGGTTTATTGGAGTGTGGTGTGAAGGTGGCACCGGGCTCCATCCCAGCCCTGTTCCTGGAGCACACCGGCCTGTCCTGTGCTTTTATCCATGTTCCTGGGGAGTGCTGGCCCCAACGGCAGCTGGGTCTGGCTGCCTGTGCTTAGAATCATAGAATAGAGTCATGGAATCCTTGAGGTTGGAAAAGACCTCGAAGATCATCAAGTCCAACCCAAGTTCCCCCAGCACTGCCAAGGCCAGCCCTAAATCACGTCCCCAAGTGCTCCTTACACATTTATTAAATCCCTCCAGGGATGGCAACTCCACCACTGCCCCAGGCAGCTGATGCCAGGGCTGCACAGTCCTGTCTGTGAAGAAATTTTCTTCAATATTCAACCTAAACCTCTCCTGGGAAATGCCACAACTCTCCTGGTGCAAGTTGAGGCCATTTCCTCTTGTTCTGTCCCTGTTTCCTGGGAGCAAAGCCTGACCTCCCTCTGGCTGTACCCTCCTGTCAGGGAATTGTGCCGAGCCAGAAGATCCTACCTGAGCCTCCTTTTCTCCAGAACAAAACCCCCTTCAGCTTCGCCTGGTGCTCCAGACCCCTCCGGAGCTCCATCCCCTTCTCAGGACATGCTCCAGCCCTCATGGAGCACAGAACTGACCCCAAGGATTCGAGGTGTGACCTCATCAGTGCCCAGGTCCTGCTGCCACACCATTCCTGACGCCCTGGGAGTGTCCCCTTCCCAAGGTGCTGGCCCACACGGAGCCCTCACCCCCCGGTGCTCAGCAGTGCCCAGGGGTAAACCTGCAGGGAAAGGCTTTAGCCCAGCCCCTCTGGGCTGGCTCGCTGCTCCTGCCTGTTTGGATCCGCAGCAGGATGGCTCTGAGGGGTGGGGTGAGGCTGAAGAACCACCCCCATCATCCTCACTGCCTGCAGCGTGGGCTGGGGGATCCCTTCTCCGGGGGCAGCAGGAGGAGGAGCAGGGCCTTGGGTGGTGGGGGGGTGTTGGGGAGGTGTTTTCTTTATGGGATGGGACTGTTGGGGTATGTTCCCTGGGCTTTATTTGCAGCATCAGTCTCGTGACATGGTCGAGAAAATAGGAAGGTAAAGCTCATGTACAGCCAGTAGCAGCTGAAGATTTCTTTGTTACAGAGCACTTGAAAAACTTTCCAGCCAATAGTGTGTTGCTAAAGCTTACAGAAAGTTGTTTCAGCCAATTACTTTCAGTACTAAAAGCGCTAAGAGTAGTCGTTAACATTTTCTACTTTCAGACTTTGCAGCTGCTCTGTTCCTTCTGTTTCTAAGGCCTGCTGCTTTTCCAGCTCTCTGAAAATCATCTCACCTTTGCTATTTCCCACAGCGGGCTGTGAGCCTGGCTCGGGGGCTGTGGTTCCTGGGTGGGGATGTGACCCTGAGCGAGGGACGGCGGTCCCTGGGTGGGGGTCCCTTCCTGGCCACCCTCACCAGCTGCCCCAAGGGGGACCCCGGGGATCTGCCACTCCCGCCGTGCCTCTGCCCGCCTCCTGTTTCTCCTGCGGAGCAGATGCCTGTAATTAGGAAGGATCCCAAATTAGACGGTGCGGAGCCCAGACTTGTTTTGCCGATGATAAACCGCTGCTGCCGGCTCCACCCAGCCCGCTGCGGCGTGGGGCTCCGGCCTCGAGGGCACGGCTGGGGCGAGGGGACTTGGGCGGGCTGCCCCCGCTCTGAGCCCACCCCAGGAGGGGTCGGGGGTCCCTGCCGTGAGCGGCTGCTGCCTCTGCCCGTGCCAGGAAAGGTCCTGGAGCAGCCACTAAGGGGACATGGTGGTGGCACTGGTGGCACAAAGCTGAAGCGCTGCCAAGAGCAGGGACACAGGGTGGGCACAGCCAGCCCTGTCCGAGGTGTCCCAGGGACCCAGGGTGGGCACAGCCAGCCTGCCCTGCCCTGTCCGAGGTGTCCCAGGGACACAGGGCTGCTCTTCCCAAGGGAAGCAGGGCAGGCCTGGCTCTGGGGGGTGATGGAGGCGCTTGGGGGGCTGGAGAGCATCCTCCCCTCCCCAGCTTCCCTCTGGCCACTGGAACAGGTTTCAGGAGAGCTTTGCAAATGCTGCGGTGTGTGGAAAGCTCATCGGAGCGTGGTTGCAAAATCATCCCCAGGCTCCTCTTCAAACACGGAGTCCCATGAGCTGTCCCATTCCAAACTCACCTTTCCTGCTCCTCCAGAAGCGTCCCCTCCCACCAGGCTCAGCTGGGACACGGGACCTGCCACTGCTGCCACAGAGACGCAGCAGCAAGAGGTGGTTTGGAGGCAGGTGAGTCCCCTGGGCCCGAGGTGGGAATGGGGACAGAGATGGGCACCAGGATGGGCATGGGACAGCCCTGGGCAGCAGGGCTGTGCTGAGGCCATGCCCTGGCCAAGCTGGGCATCATTCCCAGGCAGGAGTAGGAGGCAGTGGAGGTGGGACAGCTGCCTGGCCCCGCTCCACATCCCACAGGAGCTCGGGGAGCAACACGAGGGCACCATCCCACCCTGGCAGAGGTCCCCAGGTGTCCTCAATCTGGCACCAGGGTCCCGAGGCTTGGAGGTGGCTCCTCCTGTGCTCTCATTGAGAGGTTCCTTGCCCAGCAGCATGGGAAGGACAGGACAGGGTGTGAGCTCCTGAAAGAACAGGGGAATGTGGGACTCTCCATGCCAGGGGCTGGAGCCCCAAACCACTCTGGCTGGACAAGCCCCAGCTGTCAGGCCTGTGGGGTTGAGAGTGTGGAGCTGTTTGCTCCTGGGCATGGCTCGGGGGGCACTGGGGATACCTGGGGTGATGCAGCATGGCGTGACATGGCATGGCACAGCTGTGGGACGGGTGAGGAGGGAGAAGGAGTGGGAGGGAGTTGATGGGAGTGAACAAAGTTGCTGGGTACAGCCAGCGTGGGCAGCTCGGAGCAGCAGGCTCCCACCTGGGGGCTGCCCACACCTGGGGGGCTGCACCCCCACCTGGGACATGGCCAGAACCGTTGGTAGACTCTGGAGGGGTGGGAGGGAAGGTGGGCGCTGGGCTGGAGCAGCGGGCAGAGGGCAGGACAGGCTTAGCCCTGGCATGGGGGGGTTCTAGTGGTCCCCTGAGCAGGGGGATGATGCTGGGGCTCTCCCTGTGTCCCTGTGTGTGGCTGGGCCAGGCTGAGCAGCTCTGGGTGCTGACACCTTGCCCTGCTCCCAGCGTGTCCATCGGCATCGTCGGAGCCGCTGCAGCAGAGGTGCCATGGGGCCAGGCTGTGCCAGTGTCCTGGGCTGGCTCCTGCTGGCACAGGCAGCCCTGCAGGTCACAGGTACGTGCTGGCACGTGTCCCTGGGCTTTGGAGGGTGGTGGATTTGGAGTCTGTCGTGGGTCAAAGGGATGAGCTGGGCTCCTGCCACAGCCCTCGGTGCCCACCTGGTCTTTCCTCTGCTGCAGGTGGCCGTCCCTGTGATGCCAAGGATTTTGGGCACGGCTCGCTGGTCTGTGCCTGCAGTGCCACGTACTGTGACACTCTGGACCCCCTGGTCCTGCCAGCCCCTGGCTCCTATGTCAGGTATGAGAGCAGCAAGGCCGGCAAGCGGCTGGAGCGGAGCGAGGGGAGCTTCCAGCACAACGCCAAGAGCCCAGGTAGCACCCTGGGCTGTGGGAGGGTCTGTCCTCTCACAGGTGGCAGGGGTGGTGACACTGTGTGTCCCCACAGATTTCCACCTCACCCTGGACACCACACAGAGGTACCAGAAGGTGAAGGGCTTTGGTGGCTCCATCACTGACGCAGCTGCCATCAACATCCAGTCCCTGTCCAAGGCTGCCCAGAACCACCTGATCCGCTCCTACTTCTCGGAGGAAGGTGAGCCCAGGGCAGGCAAAGCTGTTGGGGTCTGGCTGCTGAGATTTGTTCTGGGGGGCTGGGGGATCTGGAGCCCCCAAATGCAACTGGAGGATGCCCATCACCACCCGCCCTGTCCTCAGGCATTGAGTACAACCTGGTGCGTGTGCCCATGGCCAGCACTGACTTCTCCGTCCGCCTGTACACCTACGCTGATGCCGAGGGCGACTTCGAGCTGAGGCACTTCAACCTGACCGAGGAGGACACACACATGAAGGTGAGTCCTGCAGGAAGGGTCTGAGGGACTGGGGCTGCTGCCTGGCTGGGATGGGATGGGATGGGATCCATGGGATGGGATGGGACAGAATGGGCAGGGGATGAAAGGCGCATCCTGCTGGTTAGGGCAGGGGATGAAAGGCGCATCCTGCTGGTTAGGAGGGAGAGGACTCATCCTTCCATCTGGAGAGGAGAAAGGATAGGATGGGATGGGATGGGATGGGATCCATGGGATGGGATGGGATGGGAGGGGAGGGGATGGGATGGGATGGGAGGGGAGGGGATGAAATAGGAAGAGGAAGGGGATCGCTTCCAATGGGGAGGGAGAGGACTCATTTGTACACCTGGGTGAGATGGGATGGGATGGAATGGGATCCATGGGATGGGACGGGATCAATGGGAGGGGATGGGATGGGAAAAGGGAACTCCTTCCTGCCTCTGGGGAGGGAGGTGACTTCTCCTGCTGTCCAGCACTGGGACAGACCCAGAGATCCCTGTGCCATCCCATTTCTCCCCAGATCCCCATCCTGCAAGCAGCCCAGGCAGTGGCCAAGCGGCCGCTGTCTCTGTACGCCAGCCCTTGGACCTCCCCGGTGTGGATGAAGACGAATGGAGCAATGACAGGGAGGGGAACGCTGAAGGGCAGCCCTGGGGACAAGTACCACCGGGCCTGGGCCAAGTACTTTATCCGGTGAGGGGCCACGGGGGTGCGGTGGGTGCCGGGGATGCCATACCTGGAGCTGGCACAGGTGTGACGGGGCCGTTCACCTTCTACCCCACGCCAGGTTCCTGGATGAATATGCCAAGCACAACCTGACCTTCTGGGCAGTGACAGCAGGGAACGAGCCCACGGCTGGTGAGATTGTCTTCTACCCCTTCCAGTGCCTGGGCTTCTCCCCTGAGCACCAGAGGGACTTCATTGCCCAGGACCTGGGCCCGGCGCTGGCCAACAGCTCCCATCGCCACGTCCAGCTCATCATCCTGGACGACCAGAGGGTGATGCTGCCCTACTGGGCCGAGGTGGTGAGTGCCCATAGCAGCTGTCCTGGCCCCACAGCAGATCTCCCAGCCCTGGGCACTGGTGACCCTTTTCTCCTGCCAGGTTCTCAAAGACCCCGTGGCTGCCAGCTACATCAGCGGCATCGGCATCCACTGGTACCTGGATTTTCTGGCACCCATCGACCTGACGCTCTCCATCACCCATCACCTCTTCCCAGACTATTTCCTCCTCTCCACGGAGGCCTCCACAGGCTCCTACTTCTGGGAGCCCAGGGTGGTCCTGGGTGGCTGGGAGCGTGGGAGCAAGTACAGCCACAGCATCCTGTCGGTAGGGCCTGGTGGGAGCTGGGGACACACTGGCCACCCTGGCCAGCCCCTGGGCCTGCCCATGGCTCAGGACCACCCACTGCCTTGCAGAACCTCAACAACTACGTGACAGGCTGGACTGACTGGAACCTGGCCCTGGATATGGAGGGAGGCCCCAACTGGAGCAAGAACTACGTGGACAGCCCCGTCATCGTGGACAGCAGCAAGGATGTCTTCTACAAGCAGCCCATGTTCTACCACCTGGGCCACTTCAGGTGGGTCAGGGTCACAGGCTGCTGGCTCCAGGTACCACATCCTAAGTACCACACTGTGACCCTGCTTGTCCCCACAGCAAGTTCATCCCCGAGGGCTCCCAGCGGGTGGGACTGGCTGTCTCCAAGAAGTGCCACCGGTGTGACCTGGAGCACTCTGCTTTCCTGCGCCCTGACGGCGCCGTTGTGCTGGTGGTCCTGAACCGGTGAGTGGCTCGGTTCTGATCCCTGCTAAGGGGCCCCACTGACCCCACTGAGCCTCCATCCCCTCTCGCTTTCCCCACAGCTCCCCCACGGACGTTTCCTTTGGGATCTCTGACCCGCACGTCGGCTTCATCGAGGCCGTGGCTCCCAGTGACTCCATCCAGACGTTCCTCTGGAAGCAGCCAGCCTAGCGTGGCAGGGGAGGGAGGTGCCAGAGCCAGGAACACGCTGCTGGTGGCAGCTTGGAGAGAAGACTCCAATGGGGCTGGGGCTGCAGCACAGTCCCTGCAGCCCCCTGCGCCCCAGAGGACCTGTATGACCCTAGGGCTGCAACGCCTGTGCTTTTCTAGATGTTTCATAAAATAAACAGATTTTCTACAAACTTGCATGAACCCCTGACCTCCCCTTGGTGCCAGCTCTGTGGGCAGGACTATGCCAGGGGCCAGAAGAGGCAGACTTGAGGCCCCATGCGTCCCATCCCTCCTCTGCCCAGGTTCCTGGGGCATCCCACAGGGCTGGGGATGCAGGGGGCTGTCCCCCTAAGGGGTGGCATCTCTCTCCTGTCTTCCACTGCAGCATCCCCCAGGCAGGGAAGGGCCCAAAGCTGCAGTCAGGACACGCAGCTGGGATTTAGAGCAGAGCTCTGGCGTCAGCATCTCCAGCTTCTCCCCAGCCAGAGCTGTGCTTTCTCCTGCTGGAGCAGCCATCAGCCCCTGCAGCTAATGGGAACCGGGAGCACGGGGCACATAGTTCCTGAGTGACGTTAGAGGGGAGCGTGCTGGGGGGGGGGGGTTTGCACTGACTCATCCCCTCCCAGTGGGGCCCCTCGAACTGGGCCAGTATGGGGGAGGCTCCGCAGCTGGCCCAGCACCGTGGCTCTGCTCCAGCCCAGCGTGGGGGCCCCTGGCTACTGCGCCCGGCTAGGGGGGGCACAGGAGCGCAGCCTGGGGTCATTCAGCCGCCGCAGCAGCGGGGCTGGGATGCCGCTGGCGGTGCCTGGGTTGGGGGGCACAGAAGCGCAGTCCGGGGACGTTCAGCTGCCGCAGCAGCGGGGCTGGGATGCCGCTGGTGGTGCCTGGGTTGGGGGGCACAGAAGCGCAGCCTGGGGTCATTCAGCTGCCGCAGCACCACGGCTGGGATGCCGCTGGCGGTGCCTGGGTGGGGGGCACAGGAGCGCAGCCTGGGGACGTTCAGCCGCC
>JAWMQZ010000103.1:5043825-5066351 GCA_035584835.1 Tangara arthus | reverse complement strand
GGGGGGCACAGCAGCGCAGCCCGGGGACTTTCAGCTGCCGCAGCAGCGGGGCTGGGATGCCGCTGGCGGTGCCTGGGTTGGGGGGCACAGAAGCGCAGCCCGGGGACGTTCAGCCGCCGCAGCAGCGGGGCTGGGATGCCGCTGGCGGTGGCAGCCGGCGGCCAAACAAGCGAGGGCTGTGTGCCGGCCTGGCCCCGCGCCGCCTTTCCATCCGCGCATCGTAAACCGGCAGCGGCCAGCGGGAGCAGCAGAGCGGCCAACAGCGGCACCAGCCCCACGCCCGGTGGCCCAGGGGACCGCGGGGGCACGCGGAGCCCAGGTGGCCGCCCCCGACCCCCGCTCCCAGCCCCGAGCGATGCGCTCCCAGCTGTGCCAGCTGCAGGAGCTCCCCGGCGCTGGCAGGCGCGCTGGAATGCAAACAGATGTCAGCGCTGGAGGGATCCCGGCTGCTGGAGCAGGGCTCCGGGTGTCCCGCTGGCAGCGGGGAGTGCTCCTGGGCTGGGGACGTGTCCTGACGAGCAGCCTCGGCTGCCCTTGGCTCTGGTTTTGCGTCTCGGCTGTGCTGCCGGGCTGGCAGCAGCGTGGAGGGGAGGTATCAGCCCTGCAGAGCTGCTGTCTGCACTGCCCTGAGCGCTGCCACAGGGGAATGATGCAGGGGAGATGTGGGGCTCAGCCCCACAGCTGTTGGAGAAGGGACAGGGACACTGCTCAGATGCCACGGATGCTTTTAGGTCCCCCCCTCTGGGCCCTCTGCAAGACCCAAAGCTGGAGCGAGGGGCAGAGCCACAGCCAGGACACGTTGGTGCCTGCTGCAAAACTCCAGCCTGGGCAACTGGGGAAACTGGGAAGGGCCTTGGGGGTGCTGGGACTATGAGAGGGTGCAGGTGGAGAGAGGGAGGTTTATTGGTGAGGCAGGGAAGTTCCCACGGAGAGGCCTCCGGTTCCTGGTGGTGGGATACAGAGCAGAGCAGCGATGCTGCCAGGCTTCCAGAGTAAAAACAGTCAGTTCCAGGGGCTGGGAAGGAACAGTCACACAGCTCTTCCTCACTCCTCCTCCTCCTCTTCCTCCTCCTCCATGGCGACGGGCTGCCGGCCGGCCGGCCCCACGCTGCCGCGCTGGATGGAGACGATGCCGCTGAGGAAGGCGTAGCCCAGCATGGCCGCCAGCCCCACCAGCACTGACAGCAGCTGCTTGCGCCGTTTGTGGGGGTCCTCCTCTGCCTCGCTGCTGTCTGTGCCTGCAGCCCGAGGGGCAGAGCTCAGGGGGTCACCTGGAGGGGCACAGCAGGGGTGTGGGTGGGAAGGGTCACCTGGAGGGGCACAGCAGGGGTGTGGGTGGGAAGGGTCACCCTGAGCGTGAGCCCCAGCTGGGGATGCACCTGGGGGGGACAGGTCACTCCTGAGGCTGCAGGGTGAGGTAGGGATGGCTCTCACCTCCGTCCCAGGGGAAGTAAAGGCTGAGGATAGAGGTGCAGTAGTTGCACAGGTTCTGCAGGGACTTCAGGTGCTGCTGCAGTTTCCCGTTGGGCAGCTTCGCCTTCAGGAGCGGCGCCAGGCGGCTGAAGACCAAGGCGTCCAGGGAGGCCGGCCTGGGGCACAGAGAGCCCTGTCTGGGCCACTGTCCCCACCCAAAGCCACCCAGAGCCACCAGACACCGCCAGCCCCAGCACCCCCAGGGGACAGCACGTGGCTCCCTCTCCTTGGGACAGCGCCCTGTCCCCTGTGAGCCTGTTCCGCACCCAGAGTGGCTGCAGCACCCTGCAGACCACGGGGCCTCAGCCCTGCTGGGGTGTGGGGGCTCTCAGGTCCCTTCCCCTCCCTGCCTTTGGCCACCTACGAGTCTCCAAAGAAAAACTTCTGGGAGCCGAGGCGCTGGGACAGGAGTGTCAGGCATTCCCGAGCTTCCCGGTAGAGCTGTAGGAGGAGGACAGAGGGTTGTCACCTGCCCAGGTACCACCACAGTGCTCAGGGGAGCGGGAGAGGGGAACCCACACCCCAGTTTGGATTTTTTCAGAGCCAATCTTAAAGGTGCAAAGCTTATTTCTAGGCTAAACACATGAATGGGGATACGAGTATCATAAAGTCAGCCCAGGACAGCCTCACAGGGATTTCCCTGTGAGGACCCACAGCGCCCAGACCCCATCCCTCACCTCCTTCTCCAGCTTCTCCTCATCCTCCATGTAGTCATCCCCCCAGATGAGCTGCAGCCGCTCCAGGTGCCGCTTGTGCATGGCGTTGGGCAGGAAGAAGTTGAGGGGAAAGGGGATGGTTTCTGCGTACCACTTCCGCGTGTGCTCCACGTAGTTCTTGGCGTCCACCCAGAAGGTGTGGATCTGTGGGGGAGAACAATCCACAGCCTGGCCACGGCAGAGCTGCTGGTACACCAGAGCTCCTGCGTGGCACAGCCACTCTGGAGATCATGAGGGGCTGCAGGAGCATTGGGGTCAAGGGCAGACCCCAGCCCGGGCTGCACAACCCATGGTTGCCACCCCCAAACCCCCATCCCTGCCATGCCAGGCTGCCAGGACGCTGCTGCTGGCAGCTGGGCACACCCAAGCCTGCTTGCACAGCTCCAGGGAGCAGACCCCATCCCCAGCAAGCCCCTCTTTCCTGCAGCCTCACCAGCACTGGCAGCAGCTTCTCCTCCAGCAGGGACACGAAGGCCAGCGTGTCCGCGCTCTGCGTGGCTGACAGGTCGTAGTCAGCGTTGTATTTCTGCAGAGAAAACACCAATTTAATCCCATGGGATATCCCAAACCCCATCCGTGGGGGACACAACAGAGTCCCCTTCTCCCTGAGGGTCTCCAGCACCCAGCAGCCCAAGGTAGGGCAGCCCCAAGCCCCTCTGTACCTGTTTCCTGAGGTGGGTTATGATCTGCTGAGGTTTGGAGATGGTGCCCTCGTCCCGTGTCCTCAGCGCGGGCAGGTGCCCTGTGGGCAGGGGGAGTCAGTGGGGGCTGCAGTCACTGTGCCCTGAGCAGGGGAGGGGTGCAGGGGGCTGCAAGGGGGGATGGACCCCCGTGCCTGGATGAGGGGCACGAGGCAGTGCAGGGGTGTAAGGTGAGGTGGGGACAGAGCAGCGCAGGGGAGGGGGCAGAAGCTGTGTGATGGGAAATGGGGAACGTTCCAGGACAAGGGGGGTGTGGTGGGGATGGACAGGGGGTGCAATGGGGAGTGCAATGGGGCATAAGAGGGCAGTGATGCATGGTGGAACAGAAAAAAGAGGGGTGCAATGAGGGTATTCAATGGGACACCAGTCACAATGGGATGAGGGGGTGCAATGGGACAGGAGATGTGATGGGGCTTGAGGGTGCAATAGGGCAAGAGGGGGTGTGATGGGACAGGGGTGGTGATGAGAAGATGGGGTGTGAGGGGATAGAAGGGAGTGCAGTGGTGGGGGGACACACAACGGGGTACAATAAGATGAGAGGGTGCAGTCAGGGGCACAGGACATGAGGGATGCCATGGGGTGGGAGGGTGTGATGGGGCAAGGGGTACAATAAGATGATAATGGTGGTAATGGGACAGGGCGGGTGATGAGGTACAGGGGGTGCAATAGGGTAGGATGGTGCCACGTGGGGAGGAGAGGCCATGGGGCAAGAGAGCTGCAGTGGGATAAGGGGGTGCAATAGGGCAGGGGGTCAGCGGTGTGGGGCCACAGGAAGGATAAAATGGGCTGGGAGGTTGTAATGGGGTGGGGGGCGTAACGCGTGCAGGGATGGGGAGTGGGGCAATGGGATAACGGGGCTGCCATGGGGTGGGGGTCCCGGTGGTGCTGCCGGTATCCTCGGCGGGGCCCTTACCGGAGGGGCTCCTCCAGGGGCTGGTGACCCGGTGCACCTTCAGCGGCGCCCCCGTGAACCGCGCGTAGGTCTGCGGGAGGGACGGACGGAGGGATAGAGCGGGGCTCCGCCCGCGGGACCCCGGCCCACCCCCGCGCCGGCCCCGGCGCTCACCAGCACAGCCAGGCAGTCGGGATCCACCGAGGGCAGCCCCCAGCCCCCGGCCCAGCAGAACAGCTCCATGGGCGCCGCCATCTTCCGCCGACCCGGAACCGGACGGGCGGCCCCGCCCGCCTCCTCCGCGGGGCGGCACCGACCGGGGGTCCCCGCGATGGAGCGGAGCCGAGCGGGGTCCGGGGCTGGCAATGGTGGTGGTGGGGTCTGCAGGGTCCTTGTGGCGGAACCCGCGTCCCGCTCCGCACCGCACGGCTCTGCTCAGCTCAGCTGAGCTCCGCTTCACGCTGCTCGGCCCCGCACCGCACAGCCCTGTCGTGCCCCGCACCGTGTCACAGCCTTGCTGTGCCCCGCACCGCCCTGCCGTGCCCCGCACCGTGTCACAGTCCTGCTGTGTTGTCCTGCATCTCTCTGCATTGCCCCGCACTGCTCAGCTCCACACCGCTCACCCTGTTCGGCCCCGCACCACACAGTCCTGCTGTCCCCCGCACCGTGTCACGGCCCTGCTGTGCCCTGCCTGTCCCCGCACGGCTCAGCTCAGCTCCACACTGCTCACCCTGTTGTGCCCCGCACTGTACTCACAGCCCCGCTGTGTCCCGCATTTTCTGCATTGCCCCGCACCGCTCAGCTCCACACTGCTCCGTCCTGCTCAGCCCCGCATCTCCCCGCACGGCCCCACATTGCCTCGCACGGCTCAGCCCAGCTCCGCACCGCTCACCCTGCTCGCCCCGCACCCTCCCGCAGCTCTCCGCGGACAGCAGCCGGGCCGGGAGCCCGCTGGCAGCGGCGGAGGGAAAACGCCCCGTGTGCGGCTCGGGACCACCCCCCTCCATCGCCCGCACTCCCTCGTTACGCGGGATCGCTGGCGCGGAGCCGGGCCGGGGCCGCGGGGCTGGGGCAGCCCCGCGGCCGAGCTCGGCCGGTTGTTATGGCACCGGGGGAAACAGCTGTAAACACGGCCGGGACGTCGCGGGCCGCCCGCCCGCCTTGGCCGGAGCTCCGCGGGAGCGGCTCCGCGGCCCGAGCATCCCCCGGCGGTACGGAGCGGCCCCGGGGCTCTGCCGGCGCGGGGGGCTCCGCGGCGTGGGGCATCCCCGCACAAGCGGCTCCGCGGCCGGTCCCGCTCTCCCGGGCCGGGATGCTCCGGCGCTGCTGGGGCGGCCCCAGCCCCCCCGCCTGACCTCCCGGTGAACCGGCGCTGTGAACGGGGGCTGCCCCCGGGGCCGGTAGTGCCGGGGGGGTCCCCGAAGCCCCGGGCCCAGTGCGCCGCGCCGGCACGGTGCCTCCCTCCGGGGCCGGAGCCGCGGCCGGTGGCCCGCCGGTGTCCCCGGGATGCGCCCGGTGATTGACGGCTCTTTGTTTCCTCCTCGCCGGCCCCGCCGGCCCCTCCCCCGTGCGCCACCCCGCCCCGCCGCGCTCCGCTCCGCACCGGCGGCACCGGCGGCACCATGGGGGCACCGGGGAGCCCCGCGCTCCTGGCGCTGCTCCTGCTGGGCGCCGCCGCCGCGGCGCGTCAGGAGCTGCAAGGTACCGGAGGGGCTCGGGGCGGCGGTGGGGCGGCCCCGAAGGGGCGGCGGGACGGGCGACACTCGGGGGTCGGCGGCGGCAGCCCCCGTCCCACGGCCGCTGACAGCGGCTCTGCTCGCCCCGGGGGAGCGGGGCTGCGGGCACCGGGGACGTTGGAACGTTCACCCCGGGGCGCTGGGTGGCCGCCGGCTCCGGGGCTGGCTCGGGGCCGCGGGGGAGTGCCGCGGAGGGGGCTGACCCCGGCGCCGCAGCCCCTTTCGGACTGCCCGGTCTGCCCGGAGCAGGAGGGCACCCGTGCGGCAGCGGGACCGAGCTGTCCGCGTTCCCCCCTTCGCGCCCCGAGCCGGTACCGGAGCCCCGACCGTCCCTCCGGTGTCTCCCGGTCCGGTCGCCCGCGGGGAGCTCCGCGGAGCGGGATGCAGGGAAGCCCCAAGAGCGGGGCGGGCTCCGGGCCGGGACTCTGCCGGTCCCGCCGGTGCAGGGGCTCCGCGGGTCCCGTTAGGAGGCGCGGCCGGTCCTGGAGCGCCACCGCGCGGGGGCGGCCCCGGAGCCCCCCGGGCTTCCCCGGTCCCCCAAGAGCCCGGCGGTCCAGGGACACCCCCACCCGCCCCCCTCGGACCGCACCGGGCACCGGAGCTGCGGCTGCCGGTGCAGTGGAGACCCCGGTGCTCGTGTCCCGTAGTTATCGACCTGCTGCTGGTGAGCGAGGCTCGGCAGATGGCCAGCGTGGCCCACAAGATCCGCATGGAGCTCCTGACTGTCAACGACGTGTACCTCCTGTCCACCTTCCGCCTGCCCCCCAAGCAGGGGGGGACCCTTTTCGGCCTCTACTCCAAGAAGGACAACACCCGATGGCTGGAGGTCTCCGTGGTGGGGAAGATTAACAAAGGTGGGTGGGGATGGACTGGTTGTGCTCTGACATAGACAGGGCTGAGCTCCTGCAGGGAAGAGCAGCTCCCAGGGTGCTGCCGGTGCTGGGGGGGAGCTGACAGCCCCTTCCCGCTCCCCTGCAGTCCTGGTGAGGTACCTGCGGGAGGACAACAAGGTGCACTCGGTCAACCTGCAGCACGCGCACGTGGCGGACGGGCAGAGCCACTCTGTCCTCGTGCGCCTGAGCGGGCTGCGCAGGGACACGCTCAGCGTGGAGCTCTACGTGGACTGCAAGCAGATGGACTCCAGCGTGGGGCTGCCCGAGCTCTCGGAGATCCCCCTGGCCGAGGTGGAGTCCATCGAGGTGCGCACAGGGGTGAAGGCTTACCAGAGGATGCAGGTGAGTGCCAGGGGGATTGAGAGCCCTGCCAGTGTGTGCTCGGGGATGGGCAGAGCTCTCCATGCTGACTGCATCTCCCCACACGCATCAGGGGTTTGTAGAGTCGATGAAGCTGATCCTGGGAGGGTCCATGAGCCGTGTAGGGGCCCTGAGTGAGTGCCCTTTCCAAGGAGATGAGTCCATTCACAGTGCAGGTAATGGCTTGGGGGGCTTTGTGTGTGGGCCATGGCACAAGGAGGTGGGGGGTGACAGCACTGTCCCTCCTGGCCCAGTGTGCCCACCCAGGTGGGAGCTACAGTGCTGCACATGTGCTGACCAGGAGTGACCGTGTAAGGTGACGCTGCTGGGGTGTGACAGCAGCACTTGGTAATGTCTCGTCTTCTCCTTGCAGTGACGAGCGCGCTGGCCTCCATCCTGGGTAAGTGCCTGCTCTGCTTCCCTCATTGCCTGGCGTGAGGTGTTTGGTGCTCCACAGAGGCAGAAATCCAGAAATCCCTGCACAGCCTGTCCCAGTGCCCCATGTGGGATCAGAGGGTGTGGGGTGTGCTACAGGAAAAGGGGCCCTGTGTGAGCACAGGCTGTCAGGTGCCTCATCCTCCTAGCTCAGTGACAATGGGCAGAGCAATCCTGGCCCACAGCCCTGGGAGATTTTGTGCTGGGATTGACCTTCCCTTTCTGCTGCTGGCAGGTGAGCAGACCAAGGCACTGGTCACGCAGCTGACCCTCTTCAACCGACTCCTGACCGAGCTGCGGGAAGACATCAGGGACCAGGTGGGACTGAGGGCGTGCTGACACTCCCTGGGCTGGGTTTTCCCAGAGCACAGTGCCAGCACCCTCCTGATGCTCCGTGCTTTGCTGCCTTGCAGGTGAAGGAGATGTCTCTGATCCGCAACACCATCATGGAGTGCCAGGTCTGCGGTGAGTGCTGGCGAGGTTCTGCTCCCACCTCGGGGGGCAAAGTGCCACCTTGTCTCACCTTTCACCTGCCTCTCCTCTCCTCAGGCTTCCACGAGCACCGGTCCCGCTGCAACCCCAACCCCTGTTTCAGTGGCGTGGACTGCATGGAGACGTACGAGTACCCTGGGTACCGCTGCGGGCCCTGCCCGCCGGGGCTGGAGGGCAACGGCACCCACTGCACTGACATCGAGGAGGTGGGCATGGGCTGGGGGGCACCAGCAGCCCCGGCACTGCCAGGGCTCTGCATGCAGAGGGTGCTTCTTCTGGGAATTCCCCGGGATGGCCTGGGGCAGCAGCCACCCTGCGGGATGCTGTGCCCAAGGATGAAGCCTGTGTCTCTGTGGTGTTGCAGTGTGCCCATGCCAACCCCTGCTTCCCCGGCTCCAAGTGCATCAACACAGCCCCGGGGTTCCGCTGTGAGCCCTGCCCCCGGGGCTATCGAGGCAACACCGTCTCTGGCGTGGGGGTGGACTATGCCAGGGCCAGCAAGCAGGTGAGTGCAGTGCCACGGGACTGTGGGATCCCTGGAGTGCAGGACAGCGTGGATGATGTTGGAAGAGGACAGCTCCCCATGGGCAGGAATGGGCAGAGCCACCCACAGGGAACAGCCCCAGGTGAGCATTTGTCCCACACTGCTCACAGGTTTGCACAGATATTGATGAATGCAATGATGGGAACAATGGGGGCTGCGACCCCAACTCCATCTGCACCAACACTCAGGTGAGCAGCGCTGTCCCACTCCCTCCCTTGCTCCTGGGGCCGCTCAGCTCCCTCATCCCACCCCTGTCCTCTCTCCCCCAGGGCTCCTACAAGTGTGGGCCCTGCAAGTCGGGCTTTGTGGGCAACCAAACGTCTGGCTGCGTCCCCCAGAGGTCCTGCAGCACTCCCACCTCCAACCCCTGCGATGTCAATGGCTTCTGCCTGTTTGAGAGGAATGGGGAGATCTCCTGTGCTGTGAGCAGGGAACAGGGGCAGGAGGGGGGTGTGGAGGGTACAGCATGGCAGCATTGGTCCTGCCAGGGCCTTTTCTAGCTCCTGATCTCTTTTTTATTCAGTGCAACGTGGGCTGGGCTGGCAATGGCAACGTGTGTGGGCCAGACACAGACCTGGATGGGTACCCAGATGAGCCCCTGCCCTGCATCGACAACAACAAGCACTGCAAGCAGGTATGCTCCTGTAGGGGTGGCACAGGAGGTGCAGGATCCACAGCAGGGCTGTGCTCCAGACCTCATCTCCTCCCTGTCCCTAATGCTGGCTGTGCCTGCAGGACAACTGCCGCCTGACGCCCAATTCTGGCCAGGAGGATGCTGACAACGACGGCATCGGGGATCAATGTGATGATGATGCTGATGGTGATGGTGTCAAGAATGTGGAGGTGGCTGTGCTGGATGGGTGGCCATGCCAGTGGCTCGAGGAGGGTTTCTTGTTTTGGCTCAGTTCTGAGTCCCTCAAGATGCTTCTCCTGGGGAGCAGCAGGCTGGTGGCTTGGGGATGGTCTCAGGGTGCTGGAGATGTCTGTCTGCCCTGACCACTGTGGGACTGTGGCCTCTTCTCTGCCCACCACTGCAGTGCCAACATCCCCATCCTCTTCTCCGCAGGACAACTGCCGGCTCTTCCCCAACAAGGACCAACAGAACTCGGACACTGACTCCTTTGGGGATGCCTGTGACAACTGCCCCAACGTGCCCAACAATGACCAGCGGGACACGGACAGCAACGGCGAGGGGGATGCTTGTGACAATGACATTGATGGGGACGGTGAGCTGCTCTTGGGTTGGCCTGGCTGTGCCAGGGGGCAGGGTATCCTGTAGGGGAGGGTATCCACTCAGCACCATCCTTGCAGGGATACCCAACATGCTGGATAACTGCCCCAAGGTGCCCAACCCTCTGCAGACCGATCGGGACGAGGACGGTGTTGGGGACGCCTGTGACAGTTGCCCTGAAATGAGCAACCCCACTCAGGTATGGCTGGGGCCAGGCTGGGCCTGGGGACCTGGGATGATTGGGACCTGGCCCAGCAGGGAGCAGGGCCTCCTCTTCCTCGGCCCAGGATGTGCACTGAACTAGGGCTCCGCTCTCCTCCAGACAGATATGGACAGTGACCTGGTAGGAGACATCTGTGACACCAACGAGGACAGGTGTGGATAGCACTGCAGTGGGGTGACCTCCCAGTTGTGTCCCTGGGGGGCAGAACTGGGCTCCTGGTTCAGGGACCTGTCAGGAAGGACAACGGGGTCTTTGGGGAGATCCCCAGTTTTGTCATTGCTCTGATTCTTGCTCCCAGTGATGGAGATGGGCATCAGGACACCAAGGACAACTGTGCTGAGATCCCCAACAGCTCCCAGCTGGACTCGGACAACGATGGGCTGGGGGATGACTGTGACAACGATGATGACAATGATGGCATCCCGGATTATGTGGCACCTGGCCCAGACAACTGCCGCCTCATTCCCAACCCCAACCAGAAGGACTCAGATGGTGAGCATGGGTTGGGGAGGAGGAGATGGACCTGCCTGGGCTCAGCCCAGCCCTGACTGTGCACTGTCCCCAGGGAATGGCGTGGGTGATGTCTGTGAGGAGGACTTTGACAATGACACGGTGGTGGACCAGCTGGACGTGTGCCCCGAGAGCGCCGAGGTGACGCTGACCGACTTCCGCGCCTACCAGACCGTCATCCTCGACCCCGAGGGGGACGCCCAGATCGACCCCAACTGGGTTGTGCTCAACCAGGTGTGGGTGCTGCGCCCCGTGTTTCTGGGGGCTGCGCTGCAGGGCGGGAGCTCAGGGCACTGGGAGGTGCCCAGGGGTGCCCCTCACCCAGCTGTCCCCCCACAGGGCATGGAGATCGTGCAGACCATGAACAGTGACCCGGGTTTGGCTGTGGGTAAGATTTGCTCACCCACCCCCAGGCTCTGGGGGCAGCCCCCCTTATTCCCACCGTGCAGGGGAGTAAGGGCCGGTTCTTTGCCCCACAGATGAGGGATGAAGGGTGGGTGGGCTGGGACCCCCGTGGGGAGAGAGGGCTCCCCGCAGCGTTTCCTGCCTGTAGGTTACACAGCCTTCAACGGGGTGGACTTCGAGGGCACCTTCCACGTCAACACCATCACCGACGATGACTACGCCGGCTTCATCTTCAGCTACCAGGACAGCGCCAGCTTCTACGTGGTGATGTGGAAGCAGACGGAGCAGACTTACTGGCAGGCCACCCCCTTCCGGGCTGTGGCCGAGCCGGGGCTGCAGCTCAAGGTGGGCGGTGGCCCCACCCACGGGCTGGGTCAGGCCTCCCTATTGAGGCCCCCCCCTGAAGCCCCCACGTACCTGCAGGCAGTGAAGTCCTCGACGGGCCCCGGGGAGCACCTGCGCAATGCTCTGTGGCACACGGGCCACACGCCCGACCACGTCCGCCTGCTCTGGAAGGACCCCCGGAACGTGGGCTGGAGGGACAAGACGTCCTACCGCTGGCAGCTGGCACACAGGCCCCAGGTGGGCTACATCAGGTAAGCAGGGGGGGCGTGGGGGCCGCTGGGGAGGGGGCTGTGACACCATGGTGCACCCCCAGTGGGACCCCACCGGTGGGGGGATGCCGGGGAGAAACCAACCCTAGAGAGAACCAGCCCTGATTGTAACCACGAGTAAGGGTCCTGCGGATCCCCCTCGGGGGTAGGAGGATGCCCGTGAGGAGGCGTTGTGCCTCCTGGGACCACCCTAGTGAGGGGATACCGGCTGTGGGGGGATTCAGCTCTGTGAGACCACCGCAGTGTGGGGATGCCGGCCATGGGGGGATTCAGCCCCGTGGGACCACCGCAGTGTGGGGATGCCGGCCATGGGGGGATCCAGCCCCGTGGGACCACCGCAGTGTGGGGATACCGGCCGTGGGGGAGCATCCAGCCCTGTGGGACCACCGCAGAGGGGGAATACGGCCATGGGGGTATCCAGCCCCTGAGACCACCGCCGTGTGGGGATTTTAGCGGTGGGGAGGGTTTCTGCCCGGTGGGGCCGCAGCCGCGTTTCTCCTTTAAGGCTCCCGCCGGGGCGGCCGCGGCGGGGGGGCTCCGCCACCGGGCCCTCCGCCCCCCGGGCCCCCGGGGCCATTGTCCCGTCGCCATGGCGACCTCGCCGGCGCCTTTCACATGCAAAGTGCCCGACAAAGGCGGCGGGGCCGGGCCGGGGGCGGCGCGGGGGCTTCAGCCCGGCCACGGCGGGGGGCCCCGGCCCGAGCATCCAGCCGGTCCGGTGCCCCCGGCCCAGTCTCCCGCACGATGCCCCGGTTCCAGCCCGGCGCCACCGTCCCCTGGTCGGGATGCCCGGGGCCCGGTGCTGGTCGTGGAGGGGTCCCAGTGGGATCCAGGTGCTGGCCCCGATGGCGTCTCAGTAGGATCCCGATGTTTGCCCCGGTCGGGTACCGGCGGGGTGCCGGTGGAATCCCGGAGCTGGCCCCGGCGGGGTCCCGGTGAGGGCCCGCTGAGCGGTCGGGCCCCGTTCCCCGGCAGGGTCCGTCTGTACGAGGGCCCGCAGCTGGTGGCCGACTCCGGTGTGATCATCGACACCACGATGCGCGGGGGCCGGCTGGGGGTCTTCTGCTTCTCCCAGGAGAACATCATCTGGTCCAACCTGCAGTACCGCTGCAACGGTGAGCAGGGCCCCCCGGGACCCCCGCACCGGCCCGGCGACCGGCCGAGCATCCCCTCCCTCGCCTCTGCGGCGGGCTCAGTCCTGGGCCGGGGGCTCGCTCCCCTCGGCGGCTCCTGACGCCCCCCGCGCTGCTCCCCACAGACACGATCCCTGCCGACTTCGAGCCCTTCCGCCGGTTCCTGCTGGAGGGACGCGAGTGACCGCGCCCGGCACGGGCCTCCCCCGCCAGCGGCACCGGTGGCGCTCCGGGCTCCCGCCGCCGGCGGCACCCGGGGGCGCACCGAGCCCCGCCGCTCCTCCCGGCCGGGCCCCGTTCCCGGCCCCCCGCGGACTTTGCACTGCCAGTACCGGGGCCCCGCAGTGCCGGGGCTCCCGCCACGCCTGCCCCGGGCGCTCCGGTCCTTGCCCCACGCCTGGCCATAAAGTTTTGAGTGTTTTCTACCCTGCGCGCCCGGTCCTCTGGGGGTTCCCGCTGGCCCGAGAGGGCCGTGGGTCCTCCCCCTCCCCGTGCTCTCGGTTCCGTCCCGCGCCGTCCTCCCGGTGGTCGCGGGGTTGGGTCAGCGCCCGGCCGGTCCCACCGGCGCAGCCCGCGGCGGCGGGAGGCCGGGACGAGTGCAATATTGGTGGGCGAGAGCACAACACTGCACCGCATCCCGGCCCTCCCGCCGCCCCGGAGGGAGCGGAGCCGCCGCCGCCGCCCGGGCCGCTCCGTGGGAACTGCGCGGCGCGCACCGCGGCTCGGCGGCAGGGACCGGTCGCCACGGCGACGGCTGTCCCGGCAACGCGGCGGAATGTGCCCGCACCCCCCCCATCCCGCCCGCCCCGGAGCGCGCGGCCCCGGCACCGGCCCGGCCCCCCCGCCCCGCGGCGGCGGCGGCGACAATGGGCGCGGCGGCACCGGGCCCCTCTTAAAAGGGCAACGCGGGGTTGCCCTCCGGTGTTGGGGCCGGGGCCTGGGCCCGTTCCCGGCCCGGGGCCGCGGCGGGAGCGCAACTGGCTCTCCCCGGGAGTACCGGGACAGGTGAAATCACCGCTGGCTGCTGAGCGCCTCCTCCCGCGCTCCCGAGCTGCGAGGGGCGGCCGCGGTTCCCGTTCCTGTTCCGGTCCTTCTTCTGCTCCTTCTCCGGTCCCGGTCCGGTACCGTTCCCGGTTCCATTCCCGCTGCGATCCCGCTCTGCTCCTGCTCCCTCTCCTAGTCACTCTCCCGCTCCCGTTTCGCTCCAGTGTCGGTCTCACTCCCGTTCTGCATTACTGCACTCGACTCCCGATGCCGCTCCCGGTCTGTTCCCAGCAGCGGTTCCGCTCTCGCTCCAGTCCCAGTCCCTGTCTCCCTTCCAGTTTCACTCTAGTAGAGGTCCCCTTCCCCCTCCCGGTCCCGGTTCTGGTCCCGGTCCCGGTGCGCGGCGGGAACGTCGTGCGGGGCTGTGTCCGCCAGGGGGCGCCGCAGGTTCGGGGCCGCCGGCCGGGCCGGGCACGCGCGGGGCGGGGACGGGGAGGGTCGGGACCACCGGACACGGACACACGGACGCACGGACACACTGGACACGGACAGGCTGGACACAGGGAACCACGGGATATGGACAGGCTGGACACGGGGGAATCACCGGGCATAGACAGGTTGGACGCAGGGGACACACCGGACACGGACACACCGGGCACGGACAGGCTGGACATAGGGGATACACCGGACACAGACAAGGTGGACACATGGGAAACACCGGGCATAGGCAGGCTGGACACACGGGATCCACTGGGCGTGGACAGGCTGGGCACAGGGATTCCACCAGGCACAGACAGGCTGGACACAGAGGATCCACCAAGCATGGACAGGGTGGACACAGGGGATCCACTGCGAATGGACAGGGTGGACAAACGGGTACCACTGAGCATAGACAGGCTGGACATAGGGGACACACCAGGCAAGGACAGGCTGGACACAGGGAATCCACTGGGCACAGACAGGGTGGACACGGGGGATCCACTGGGTATGGACAGGATGGACACACAGGACCCACCAGACAGGGTGGGCGTGGGCACATGTGACCCACTGGACATGGTGAGGTTGGGCACGCAGAGTCCATTGGGCAGGGTGGGGTTGGGCAGATAAAACCCTCAAGGAACACATGGAACCCGTGGGGTGGTGGGCACGCAGGACCCACTGGACATGGACTGGATGGGCGCATGGGACTGACTGGGCAGACAGGGTGGGCACATAGAACCCGCTGGTCATGGACAGGGTGGACACAGGGAACCCACTGGGCATGGACAGGGTGGGCACACGGACCCACTGGGCATGGACAGGGTGGGCTAATGGCCCCTGCTCCCAGGGCTGGTGGGTGAGAGCAGTTGCTGGGACCCTCCTGCCCCTCAGCCCTGCACACAGTGTGTCCTCTGTGGGTGTCTGCAGGAGGAGAACTGCAGCCCTCACTCTGGGGGGATGGCTGGCTCAGGGGAAAGCCCCCAGAACTGAGTGGGGAGGGGGATTAGGGCTGGAGCAGAGGGCAGCAGGGGTCAGCATCACTGCACGGGGAGAGCCATTCCGGTGGTGAGGCCTTTTGGGAAGGGAATGTTTGCCCAGAGGTGCTGCCTGCATCCTGCCTGCAGCTGCCTGCACGTGGCCTGGCTTGCTGTGGGGGGAGCAGAGTGCTGCTGGGTCCCACTCCACCTGCACATCCATCCCTTGCCCTCAATCACTGCAGCATGGAGGGTCCCCCCTCTCTGCTCCCCTTCTCAGCACCACCTCAGAACCCTTTGGTGTGCCTGAGGTGGCACTTTGGCCTCACATGAGGCTGGCCAGGAGCCAAATGTGGGGATCCTGTCCCAGGAACAGGGACACCCACAGGAATCAGCACCCTGCTGAGAGATTGGGGCTCTCCCAGGGATCAGGAATTTCTGCAGGGCAGGGGCAGAGTGGGACCAGTAGCTTTTGATGCCCATCCGTGCCAGGAGCACATGTCACCTGCGCCCAGGCACGGGCGGTGCCCGTTACCTCTGGGGTGGGGCACTGGCACCTGGCATCGCCCGTGTCCTGACTGGGGATGGGGGTTTGTGCCTGCTGGGGGGGCCCTGGCACTTGGAGGGAGCTTACTGGGAGGTACTGGGATGTGGTGGGGCCCTGGGCTGTGCCTGCGTAAGCATTTCGGGGGGGTCACCGCTGTTATTTGAGTGTAGGGCGAGGCGATGACCAGCCGCTAATGATTAACCCTGGGCCGAGCCAGAGGATGAGGCCCCCCTGCACGAGGGGCTGGGGGACTCCGTGTCCCCCCCGTGCCCCCCAGCAGGTCGGTGGCGCAGCGCAGGGAGCCGGGCAGATGCTGCTCCCGCCCCTACCCCAGGATGCCCGGCTGCTGTCCCGTCCTGTGCCCACCCGCAGCTGGGTCTGCCCGTGGCACGGGGGCGCTGCCAGCGGCGTCTCCCCGAGCCAGGAAAGTGTGAAGGACCCAACCTGGGGGCCTGATGCTGCGGGGACCCCATGGGCGCCGTGGCACCGCTGTGCCAAGCGGGGCAGAACGACCCCCCCTGCCTGGAGCCGGCGGCGGGGCGGGGCCTCCCCACCTGCTCCAGGTGCTCTATAAAGCTCAGGCCGCTGTCGAGCTGCCAGTTCCGGATCCCTGCATCGAGGCGTGTGCCAGCAGCTAACGGGAGAGCAGCCGCTGCCGAGCCCCAAGAGGAGCCGGGACACCCCGGACAAGCCCCATGGCGTTCCCTGTCCTTCTGCTGCTGCTGGTGCTGGGCGCAGGTGAGGGGCTGGGCACAGGTGAGGGGCTGGGAACCGGGCAGGAGGAGCAGAGCGGGATCCCTGTCAAAGCGGGGACCAGGGGATACTGGAACCGGCAGCATCCTGGCACCAGGGACACTGTCCCCGTTCTGGCTCTGGGGTGCAGCACCCCGGGGCTGGTGGTGCCCAGGAGTGTTGGTACCTGGGGGCTCAGGGCACGGCCCCTCTGCCGTGTCCACAGCTCGGCCAAGGGCTGGGCTGTGCCGGGACCAGCCGGAGCAGGCTGTGCCCGGGGCTGGCGGGCTGGAATGCAGGTGTGTCCCGGTGAGCACCCGGACCCCGGGCTCTCCTCCTGCTGCAGCCGCTGGGAACCTGCCCGGGAGCTGCCTGTACTGGCCCCCAGCCAGGCCAGGCAGGTCTGGAGGGCACGAGGGCACCCCAGCCTGTCACCCACAGCAAGGGGGGCTTTGTTGGGTGGCGTGCCAGGGTTTGCAGGGCCGGGCATGGCACTGGTGTGAGTGCCCAGCCAGTTCCACCTGGACCCTTGGTGGTACCACAAGTTCCCGATCTTGGGGTGTTGCTGAAGGTCTCCTTAGCCTCGTGGGCAACAGCAACTGGCTGTTGGTTCCTGGGGGTTGTGGTGCTTCCCAGAGTGCCCAGCTGATGAGCTGTTTTTGGGTGAAACCTTCCCTGACTGGGCTGCAGCCATTGACTCCAGGGGTTTCCTCCAGGTACCTGTACCATGACCACCGAGACAACCATGGGGATGGAAACCACTGAAACAACCACCGTGGAGATGACCACGGAAACCACTACCACCACCACCACCTGGCTGCCAAATATATTCCCCAAAAGCACACGGGCCAGCCGGCCCCAAACCTCTGTGTTCCCCTACGCCACTGCCTTCCCTGGCACAAACACCACGAACTTCCAGTTTGGCAACCACTCCACAAGCAATGCCACATCCAATGGCACTGTGGTGCCTGTCCCCAGCAGCCCAGCCGTGCCCCATGCCAATGCCACCTCAAACAGCAGCAGCTGGGCCCCCTACCTTGGCACCAACGGCAGCTCTGCTGCTCCCACCACCATGCACGGCAGCACCAAAGGCAACGGGAGCACCAGTGCTCAGGTCTTTCCCACCCAGATAACATCTGAGGGCAGCACAGCTCCCACCCAGGGTGGTCCCAACCCCAGCAAAACCTCAGCCCAGCTGCCTGGTCCTGCCCAGCTGCTCGTCCGTGTCCCACTGTCCTTCCGCATCATCAACAGGAGCTTCAACGAGAGCCTGCGTGACCCAGCATCAGAGGAGTACAGGAGCCTGAGCCGCACTGTCCTGGCCATGGTGAGTCCCAGCCCCACCAGCAGAGACCCTGGGCTGTGCTGGGAAGGAGCCAGCTCACCTTGGGGCAGAGGCTGTGCTGGGAAGGAGCCAGCTCACCTTGGGGCAGAGGCTGTGCTGGGAAGGAGCCAGCTCACCCTGGGGCAGAAGTCCTGGGCTGTGCTGGGAAGGAGCCACCTCAATTCGGGGCTTTCCATGGAAACACCCAGAGCATCCATTCTGCCAGTTCTGCACGGAGACAGGAAAGGGGGGGTGTCTGTGTCTGTGTCTTGGGGAGGTGGCCATGACCTCAATGCTTCCTTCCAGTTCCAACGTGTCTTTGGCTGTTCGGGCTGCATGGGCACGCAGACCTACACCGGGTGCAGCGAGCTGCAGTACAGGTGAGCAGCAGCAGCACCAGCAGGGCTGGTGTATTGCAGCATATCCCCCTGGTTTGTAGCCCCTCACGGGGCAGTCTGGGTGCTGATGCCTCCTCCCATGCAGCCAAGGCTCGGTGGAGGTCCAGTCCACCCTCGTGTTTGGGAATGGAAGCAATGCTGTCACTGCCGATGCTGCTGAGCAGCGCCTGAGGAAGAGCCTGGACCAGAATGGCTTCATCATGGGCCTGCAGCTGGACAGCATCCAGAGTGAGAGGCTGGGGAGGGAGGGGGATGGAGCCTGGGGGAAGCTTGGGGGGCTCCAGAAGCATTTTCCTGTCCTGGTTGAGGCAGGGGGCCTGCTTGGTGCTGCGATGGGCTTGGGGCTTGCAGAGGGTGGGGCACATTCTCAGTGCCTGTGTCAGGCAGGATCCCACTCAGGAGGGCTCAGACCCTGTGTCCTGTCCCAGGGATCTCTCAGGGCTCTGTCCCAGCTCTGCCTGTGGTACACCCACAGCTCTGCTCCTTTCAGGCTCTGCAGCAGTGACATCCCCAGCTGCAGCACCCACGATCCCGGACTGGGCCATCGCTCTGTTGGTCCTGGTCAGCATCCTGCTGCTGTTCACCATCTTCACCTGTCTCCTCCTGATGGTGAGGCCCCATCCCCACCCCTCACCTGCACTCTGCTGTTTGGTGCCCTGTCCCCACACCGGCCAAGCTCTGACCCATCTCTCTCCCCAAGTCCACCTGCACCTGCCGCCGGAAGAGCCGAGGGAAGCTGGACCTGCTCAGCCAGAAGGATTCCTACCACCCCATGGCTGAGTACCTGCAGTACCAGAGCCACGGGCGCTACGTGTCCCCCAACAGCAAACCCAACCCCTACAGCCAGGTGAGAGCCAGAGCCCCGCACCTGGGGGCTCCCAGAGAGCAGGGGGGCATCCCTGGGTGAATGGCTGGGATCCCTGCGTTAGTGGGAGATGATGGCAGGGACAGAGGTGGCAGGGGCAGAGGTGGCAGGGGCAGAGGTGGCAGGGCAGGGACAGAGATGGCAGGGCAGGGATGGCAGGGCAGGGATGGCAGGGCAGGGACGGAGATGTCAGGGACAGAGATGGCAGGGCAGGGTCGGGGATGGCAGGGACGGAGATGGCAGGGCAGGGATGGCAAGGGCAGGGATGGCAAGGACAGAGATGGCAGGGGCGGAGATGGCAGAGCAAGGACAGAGATGGCAGGGGCGGAGATGGCAGAGCAGGGACAGAGATGGCAGGGCAGGGACAGAGATGGCAGGGACAGAGATGGCAGGGCAGGGACGGGGATGGCAGGGACAGGGATGGCAGGGACGGAGATGGCAGGGCAGGGACAGAGATGGCAGGGCAGGGACGGGAGTGCGGGGAGCTCGTCCCTCGCCGGCCCCGCCGGGAGGTGAGTGTAACATTCACGCCTCGCTGGAGCAGCGGCCGGCGCGGGCAGACCCGGCCCGGCTCCGGGGAGCTCCCCACGACCTTGGGCAGCCTCTCCCCGTGCCCCGCCCCAGCAGCGTCAGGGGGCTCGCTGCCTGCCCACCCTGCCCCTTCTCCCGCTCTGCTGCGTCCCAGCCGCACCCTCAGCTCTCCCGCATCCTCTGCCGTGGGTGGGGAGCAGCGCTGGGGCACTGCAGAGCTGATTGAGGGGGGGCTGAGGAGGTGATTCCCGCAGCCAGCATCCCTCATCCCGCACCGGCGCCTCCCAAACTGCAGCTGGAGCTGCTGCAGCGGCGCCGGGAGCTGCCTGGAGGCGCAGAGGGCTCTGCGAGGCGATGCTGGGCACGGGGGGCTGCCCTGTGCTCCCCCCAGGCAGGGCTGTGGGCGGGGGCCGTGTCCAGCTGCTCCGGCTCCCTGAGAGCAGCTCACCCTGAGCAAATACCAGGGGCCTGGGTAAATATTTACCTTCGCACTCGCCAGGCCGGCTTATCGTGCGGGAACACGGCCGGGGCCACCGCGGCTCCTCCTGCGCACGGGGAGGGGCGGCCCGGGGTGTCCCTGGGGGCCCAGGGTGCCCGCAGTGCCCACGGGTGGGGGCCCAGGGTGCCCGCAGTGCCCATGGGTGGGGGCAGCAGCCCACCACGATGGGAGGATGTGATTTTTAGTGTCCCATAATGGGCATGGAGAGGGTGCAGGTCTTCCTGTGCTGCCCATCACGGTGGGAGGATGAAATTTTTGCTTGCCCACAAATGGGCATGGAGAGGGTGCGGGTCTTCCTGTACCCATCACGGTGGGAGGATGTGATATTTAGTTACCCACAAATGGGCACGGAGAGGGTGCAGCTTTTCCTGTGCTCACCATGGTCGGAGGGTGCAATTTTTGCTTGCCCACAAATGGGCACGGAGAAGGTGCAGCTTTTCCTGTGCCCACCACGATGGGAGGATAAGATTTTTAGTTGCCCACAAATGGGCATGGAGAGGGTGCAGGTCTTACTCTGCTGCCCCGGGGTGGGGGCTCAGCCCAGTCCTGACACCCCCTCTCACCTTTCCTGCCCCGAAGGTGGCCGGAGGCAGCACCACGAGGGCCGGCACCTTCACCTACACCAACCCCGCCGCCGGCTCCGACAACCTGTGAAGGGATCGCTGGAAGGAGGGCGGCTGCCCAGGGGAGGGGGCGGCCGCAGCCCCCCACTCCCGGGAGGGCAGCACCGGCCCCGGGCACATCCCCCGGTGCTGCTCGGCCGTGGGCAGCGGGAGCCCGATGGTTCTGGAGCAGCCGGATTCGTGCACATGGCAGAACTGCATGGACGGAGATCGGCGGCGGGGAGGGACGGAGGGTCCCGCACAGCCCACGGTCCCCGCACTCGCTTGGCTTTGCAACCCCGCTCCGTGCCGGGGGGTGGAGGACGGGGCTCGGGCTTCCCCTGCGATTCAATGGCTCTTTTTGTGGTGTTGTTTTATATAAATATCTCTGTTTGCGGGGTGTTGGCTCGGCGGGGCGGCAGCTCCTCGGCTGGGGTGTATTTATCACGGTTCAAATAAAAGGATGGGGGCAGCCATGTGCCAGGGGGGGCTTCTCTGGGACAGGGCTGTCACCCACCGAGGTGGCCTGGGCTTGGGTGGTGGCTCTTGTTTCCCATTCCAGGCCATCGTGGGCTCGGTGCTGGGGGTGTCACCGTGTCCCTGGTCCCTGCACGCCTCTGGATGTGACACGTCCTGCCAGACCCCGTCCCTCTCACCCCTCCTGGCAGTTTCTGCTCGTGATTTAACGTGTCTGGTTTGACATGCCCGCTTTCCCCGTGGCTGCACAGGCGGAATGTTCAGCTGCACGTGTGTCCCTGGCTGCCTGCAGCGTCTCCTGCTCCCCTCCCCTGCGGGCTCAGGCTCTTCCAAACACACTCAGCGAGCCCCAAAAAGGCTCCGGGGGTGCTGGAAGAAGAGACTGTGTGGCAGCAGCAGGGCGCAAACCATGGGAGCAGCCATCCCTGGTGGCCCCCTGGCAGCTCCAGTTTGAGCTGGGCCTGTTCCTGGGCGCTGGGAGTGTTTTGGCAACCGCTGAAAAGGCAGAAAAACAAGGAAACCAACCCTTGCCCAAAGAAAAGCCCATGTGGTGGCAGGCACGGAGCCAGGGCTTGGCTGGGAGCAGCCCCAGGAGCAGCGGGGCAGCTGATGGAGCCCTCGGCCGCAGAATGTGGGCTCTGGGTGGGGCCCGAGGCTGTGCCAGGTGCCCAGGAACCCTGGCATGTGCTGGGAGCTCTCAGAGCTGGGCTGGGGTGCAGGCACGGGGCTGGGGGGGTCTCTGGAGCACAGGGGGCTCCCTGAGACTGCTGGGGGGTGGGGGGTGCATTGATGGGGTGTCTGGCACAGTGGAGAACCCCCCCAACCCCCAGATCCATTCTGCCAGCTGGATATGGGGTCGTGTGCTTAGCACAGAGCCCCAAAGGGGATGGGGTGTGCCTGGCACTGCTGCTTCCCCTCTCAGCCCCCCCAGCCCTGGGCAGGGCCCCAGGGATCAGAACAGGGGCCTGATTTGAAGGGCTGGGGCCTACAAAGAGTTGCCTGTTCCCAGAGAGCTCGGCCCTGTGGCCCCCTCCCCTTCCAGCTTAGGGGCTGGGATCTCCAGGGATGGGCACCCACCCAGGAGGGCCCTGCCCTGCCTGTGGCCCCTCCACCTGCCATGCAGAGTACCCAGGTGGGGAGATCCGGCTCCAATAGCCATCTGAGAAGGTGCCTCAGCACGCAGCAGCCCTCCTGGCTGTTCTGGCCGCCCATGGGACTCCCCAGCAGTGCTGAAGGAGTTTGTTCTGAGCCCAGTGGAGAGCTGTCCCCTCCAGGAGCCCCCTGTGATGGGGGGAAGTGACCACATGGCCAGGCAGAGCACAGGCAGGACCTGACACGTCAGCACTGCCCGGGCTGGGCAGGGTTGGCACCTGCTGGCCACGGCCCAAAGGACAGCCCGGCCCCATGGCCCCGGTCCCGTGCATGCCTCTGGACACGTGCCTCTGGACAGCCTGCTCGCACAGCCCCATGGCCAGCCCAGCACCACAGCCCTGCTACCCCATGGCCCTGAGACCCCATAGCCCTGTGACCCCACAGCCCTGCGACCCCATGGCCCTGAGACCCCATAGCCCTGCAATCTCATAGCCCTGTGACCCCACAGCCCTGCTACCCCATAGCCCTGAGACTCCATAGCCCTGGGACCCCATAGCCCTGGGACCCCATAGCCCTGTGACCCCACAGCCCTGCGACCCCATGGCCCTGAGACCCCATAGCCCTGCGACCCCATAGCCCTGGGACCCCACAGCCCTGAGACCC
>JAWMQZ010000103.1:5003914-5016998 GCA_035584835.1 Tangara arthus | reverse complement strand
GGTGCAGAGTGGGGGTCTGTAGGTGCAGCACAGGGGTCTGTATGTGCAGAGTTGGGGTCTGTAGGTGCAGAACAGGGGTCTGTAGGTACACAATGGGGGTCTATAGGTGCAGCATAGGGGTCTGTAGGTGCAGCACGGGGGTCTATATGTGCAGAGTTGGGGTCTGTAGGTGCAGAACAGGGGTCTACAGGTGCAGGACAGGGGTCTTTATGTGCAGAGTTGGGGTCTGTAGGTGCAGCACGGGGGTCTGTAGGTACACAATGGGGGTCTATAGGTGCAGCACAGGGGTCTGTAGGTGCAGCACAGGGGTCTGTATGTGCAGAGTTGGGGTCTGTAGGTGCAGAGTGGGGGTCTGTAGGTGCAGCACGGGGGTCTGTATGTACACAATGGGGGTCTATAGGTGCAGCACGGGGGTCTGCAGGCGCAGAGCCGGGGTGGGCACCGCGGGCACGCTGCCACTGGCTGGCAGGAGCGCGGTGCCGCGCTGTCGGCTCCCATTTGCTCTGACACGGATCCATCCGTGTCCCGGCCGGCGCGCGACGCTCCGCGGCGTGTTGTGAAGCGATAACTCAGCCGCATTTGCAAAACAACTTTCCTCTTGTTTATTCCATAATGATCCATTGATTGTGGGTAATGTTGCATGCCCTGTGCCGCAGCGGGCGCGCTGCGCTCCCCTGGCACGCGCAGGGGGCTCCGGCAGGCGCCGGCACGGCAACCTGAGAGCAGCTGTGGCTCCAAACCCTCCGGGCCCAGGCCGTGGGGCAGGGTGCCCCACATCCCCCCCACACCCCAGCCTCTCTCTCCCCACCCCCTCGCTCCCAGGGAGGCTGCTTTGCTCTCATCCTCCCTGCTTGTGGCCAGGCCTGACATCATCCATAACGACAGTGCCAGGCCTCTGCTCCCGGGATGCCGGCGCTGCCGTGGCTTGTACAGGGGAGCACTCCTGGGAACACGGCTGGGAGCCCAGGTGCAGGCCACGGGGATGGGTGCAGCGCCGATCCCGTGGTCCTGGCATCACCCTGGTACTGCCCCCTCCACGTCAGGGACAGACTGTGCCTGGGGAAACCAAGGCAGGGAGCACTGGCGGGGGAGGGCTGGGCAGCCCCTGGTGGTTGAGCCTTGTGCTGGGCCTGCCACTGTGTAATGAGCCTCCTGGGGCACCGTGCTGGGTCCGTCCTGTGGCACTGGGATGTGGCACCCAACCCTGCTGGCCAAGGGGCTCCCCTGTCTCATCTGCCATGGCCCCAGCCCTGGAGCAGGGCCACCAGGTCACAGGGAAGGGGCTGGGAGTGAGGCCACGTGGACACAGCAAGACCCAGTGTCACCACCAGAGCACTGGTAGAGGAGCAAGAGTGGAAAGACAAGCCCATGTCCCCTGCTGAGGACAGCCTGAGACAAAAACTGAGGCTAGAGGTGCCCCATTGCCTCTTTTAGGACCCAACAGTGGGGCACAGGGTGGGCAGCGCCCTGGGTAGGGTGGGTGCCCACCTGCAGCGGCACTGGGGGTGCCAGTGGTGCCGTGCACATCGTGCACATGGTCATGGCCACGCACCTGGGAGCAGGTGACAATGGGCTGGGATTGGTGCCCGTGATGGAGGGACAAAGGTGAAGGCGTCTCAAGGTGTAAACATCACTACTGCTCCGTGTGGGGCAGGTAGGTTGGCCAGAGGCCGCCGAACTCGTGACAGTGTTTGCGGTTTGTTGGCTGGGGACACCCGGGAGCGCCCCGGCCCCTGGCTGGGCTGACGTCACCCTGCAAGGCTGGGGGAGGAAGAGGAGCCGTCCAGTTTGTGGCCCGGGAGCGAAGGCCGCGGTGACGCAGTGCCAGCTGCGTGCAGCCTGGCAGGTAGGCATGGCAGGTGGCATGGCCTGGTGCCAGGCTGGAGGGGGCAGAGCCACAGCCCCAGGGCTGTCCAGCTGTGCCAGGAGCTCGTGCCTTCGGCCACAGAGCCCTGACTGGGCAGGGGAGCTGCCCCGAGGTGAGGCAGAGCCTCGTGCCACACCTGGTACACATCACCCTACCTGGATCTGCTGCCCAGGCTGTGAAACCCCAAAGTACCCGAGGGGCACCCAAACCTCAGCGCCGGGGTCCCAACAATGGCCCCCCACTTGACTTGGGGCAACTGGGCTTGGGATTTCCCTCTACCAGCACCCCAGAAGACTCTTGGTGGGTCTGGGCTGTCCCGCTGTGCCCATCCCTAGGGCATGGAGCACACCTGAGCCAGGTGCCCACCGAGCCATGGGTGGTGCCATGCATGCACCAGAAGCGGTGCCAGGGTCGAGGCAAATGGCAGGAGGGATCCTGCAGGCAGAGCTCTCTGTGCCAGGGCAGTGACTCCGGCTCTCACACCCCCGCAGGGCACCGGCCACCCAAGCCGTGCCAGGCTCACTGTGCCACGTGCCACCAGCATGGCACCACACTGGCACTGGTGCTTTGGCCAGCCCCTGGCAATCAGCACCTGGCCACACATGGCCCTTGGCAGTGGCAGCGGTGCTGCCTCACCCACCCCGTGCCCACCCTGCCCTGGGCCACCAGACAGCTGCGGGTGGCACCTGGGGACCCCGGGAGGGGATCCACGGCAGGGAGCTCAGCCCCGTGCGGGCCAGGCCTGCCGGAGCGCGGGGGGGACGTGGCGAACCCGGCGCCTGCTGGGAGAGCTCCCAGGACCCGTCGGACGGGTTCGTCGGCTCTTCCCGCACCCGGACAAGCCCGGGCCGGCGGGACACCCAGCCACCGCCCAGCAGCGCCTGCTGGGTGGGGGAGAGCGGCTGCCCTGCTCTCTGCGGCTGGGAGGATCCCCCTCCCCAGGAATCCACACCTCGCAGCCCCTCATCCCTTTGGGGAGAGTTGCTGCCCCCTCCCTGGGGGCACTGAGCCCCTCCAGCCCCACAGAGCGCAGGGTCAGGAGCCCACCAGTGCCCCACTGTGTCTGTGGGGGTCTGGATACCCCAGCAACACCCCCTTTAGATGCGACCCCACCCCAGCACAATCCAGCCCCCACATCCCCTTGGCTGGAGGTGCTGAGGGGGGGAGCTGAGGGCGTCCCCCAGCCCGCAGGAGCCGCCAGCGTGTGCCAGATCCCCCCGGAACGGGCAGGAGCCGGCACGCCCGGCACAGCCAGACGCGCCGCAGGGGCCATGCCGCAGTTCCCATGGCGTTGCCAGCGCCCCGCGTCTGCTCGCTCCGTGCAGCTGCTGAGGATGGCAGGGAAGGATCTCTTGCTCTCAAAAGCCACCCCAGCACCCCCAGGGCTGCGTGCCACGGGCCCTCCGCGCTTGCCCTTACCTTCAGATGCTCCTGCAGTCCACGCCACATCCCTGTGCGAAGCACCGCGTCCCTGCCGGCGCTGGGGGGGTCGATGGGGAGCAGAGCCAGCGGTGGGAAGTGCCCTGCATCCCCCTGCCAGCGGCACCGAGCCTGGTGTGCCTGGCAAGGCGGGTGGCACAGCGGAGATCAGCCCTCTCCTGAACGCCTGTCCGAGCCGGAGCCTCCCTGGGACCCCTCCGAGGGCTGGAAGTGCTGCACGCCACCGTGACAGGGATCCCTTTTTTTTATCCTTTTATTATTTTTTTTTTTATAGACTAAGAGCAGAATATGAAAATCACCAGCCAAAGCACTTGAAAAAAAGATTGAGAATGTTTTTTTTTTGTTTTGTTTTTGTTTTGTTTTTCCCCAAAAAGTGTCTGTGCGTTTGCATAGGTCGGGTCTTCACGGAAGACGAGGAAAATCCAACACGTTCGACTATGTACAAGCCAGCCCGGGGCCGGCGCCGCTGCCTATGGTACAGTATAGATATAATATCTCTGTAGTCGCTCTCTGTACAGTATGTATAGATCTATATGGGTATGTACAGACTGCCCGGCCCCGGGGGTCCCTGCTCTCATCGGGCTCGGCGCTGCCCCCCCAGGCACGGAGCAGCCACGGGGGCGCTGCGGGCGGGACCCCCGCGCTGCCCGGGAGGAGCCGCATCCCTGCGGAGGTGCCAGTCCGGCCGGATCGCTGCGTGCCGGGGTCCCTGCCTCTCTCCGGGCAGGGCTGGTGCTCTCGTCGTATTTCCCCGCTGGCTCTCACGAGGGGCAGCAGATGGAGGGGGCCGCGCTCGGCAGAGCGGCGCTGGCCGGGCCCCCGCGGGCACCGGGAGCTACGAGGCCAAGAGCGTCATGAGGAAGAGCGCGGCGGCCACGGCCAGGGGCAAGTGTTCCCGCTTGGGGCTGGTGCCGCTGATGCTCTTCTCCAGCTTCGGAATCTCCGGGTTGAAGTTTTCTGTGGGGAAGGGGAGGGAAGGAGAGGATGAGGAGGGCAGCAGGGCGGCCCGGAACCCCCACCCCGTGGCTGGGGCTGCCCCGGGGGCGGCGGCGGGGAGCGGGGACGCGGCGCTGCGGGGCCGGGGGCTGTGCCTGACTCACCCAGGTCCTCGATCTTCACCTCGGGCCGCAGGGTGAACTGGGGCAGGGTGGGCGCCAGCTTCTCCCCGGAGTGCGACGCTGTGGAGGGAGAGAGGGGACGGGGGTCACGCTGCCTGCCCCGCACCGCAGCCCCCGCATGCAGCCGCCCCCTCAGGAGGGACGGGGCACCCACGGGCCAGCCTCGCCGCCCCCGGGACGGGCACGGGGGTACTTACTGGAGGCGCAGCAGACAAACACCTTCATCTTCAGGCAGGCCCGGTGGTGGTTGTGCGTCGGCGTGGCTGCAAGGAGAGAATGTGCTGAGAGGGGCTCCGTGGCAAGGGATCTCAACCCCGGGCACCCCGGGGCTGGGTGGGTGGGGACAGAGAGGGGGTTGGTACTGCCGAGGGGGATGCTCCAGGCTGGGGGAATGCACCAGCGCCCCAAATCCTGCACGGATGCCCTGCACCAGCACCCCAAATCCTGCACCAACCCCTGCACCAGCACCACAAATCCTGCACAAACCCCTGCACCAGCACCCCAAATCCTGCACCAATGCCCTGCACCAGCACTCCAAATCCTGCACCAGCACCCCAAATCCTGCATGGATGCCCTGCACCAGCACCCCAGGTCTGAACCATCAGCTCCAGCATCCCAACCCAGCGCCAGTATCAGGCACCAACACTGCAATCCTGCAGCAGCAGCCCCTGAACCCTGATCCTGCAGCAGCATCCTGCATCCTCCATCATCATCCCCCGGCATCCTCATCCACACCCCCAACCTTCTTCCCATCTTTTCCCACAACCCTATTTGTTCTCTGCATCATGTAACATCCCCCCCATCCCTTTACTCCTTCAACTCCTCCCAGAGCTCCAGGTTCCCACTCCTGGTGGGGAAACAGCTGCACAATTTTGGGAGTGCAGGTGAATCAGCCAAGGGGGACAAAGGGACCCAACTGGGGTGGGACTGAGGGGACCCAGCTGAGGTGGGACCTGGGGTTTGGGGGCTGTATGGGGGTCCTGCCCTGGCACCCTACATACATACACATGTAGTACTCCTCACACACGTAGTAGCACTCACATATGTAGTACTCCTCACACATGTAGTAGCACTCGCACACGTATCAGCACTCACACACTTAGTAACTCACACACTTAGCAGCACTCACACACATAGTAGCGCTCACACATGCAGTAACTCACACATGTAGTAGTACTCCTCACACGTGTAGTAGTACTCACACACGTAGCAGCACTCACACACTTAGTAACTCACACACATAGCAGCACTCACACACATAGTGGCACTCACACACGTAGTAACTCGCACACGTAGCAGCACTCACACATGTAGTAACACACATGTAGCAGCACTCACACACGTAGTAACTCACACACGTAGCAGCACTCACACGTGTAGTAGCACTCACACACGTAGCAGCACTCACACATGTAGTAGCACTCACACACGTAGTAACTCACACACGTAGCAGCACTCACACATGTAGTAGCACTCACACACGTAGCAGCACTCACACATGTAGTAGCACTCACACACATAGTAACTCACACACGTAGCAGCACTCACACATGTAGTAGCACTCACACACGTAGTAACTCATACACGTAGCAGCACTCACACACGTAGCAGCACTCACACACGTAGCAGCATCACTCACATATGTAGTAGTACTCCTGGCCCGCACGGAACTCGTAGCCCAGCGAGAAGGCGCTGTAGCGCTGGAACTTCTCCGAGAACTTGATGGGGCTGTGGGGCGCGTGGGGCCGGTTGCACTCCCAGCGCTTGAAGCCCTGGCTGGTGTTGCAGGTGCGGTAGCCCTCCGCGTTCACCATGTAGAGCACGTACTGCTCCAGCCGGTGCTCGGGCACCGAGGCGTTGTAGTGAGGGCAGTAGATGTCCAGGTAGTCGTTGACGTTCACCTGCACCGTGTAGCCCTCCCGCCGCAGGCTGCAAGGGAGAGAGGGATGGGAGGTCAGGGCTGGGGAGGCCTTGCACCACCCCAAAAAGGGGTCTCCAAGGGGAGCCAGAGGCTGGATGAGCTTGCAGCAAACCACTGGAGCAGTGGTGGCCCCTGCTCAAGCCCTGTGTGAAGCCCGTGACACAGTGAGACCCCTGCACAGCCTGAGCCTCACGAGTGGAGCAGAATCCCCGTCCTGGAGGGCACGGGTGGACCTGGGGAGGGGACAGGCGCTGCTGGGGACAGGTGTCAAGCCGCATGCACAGGTGGGATGGGCAAGAGTACGGGCATACGAGACAGCCTCAAAGGGGAGACGACGCACAGACACACCCAGAAGGGCATCAGGGTCCCACGGGCATCAGGTTCTCCACGGGGCAGCCCGTGGGTGTGCGGGGGACCCCGGAATTCCTTGGAATTCCCCGGCATTCCCCATTTCCAGCAGCCTGGAGCCGACCCACCGCTGCCGCCCACCCCGGCCCTGGCACGCGCCGCAGCTCGGAGCCAGGATTTCTCACCCCGCTCCAGCTAATCCCGTTAGTTCGTTAATGCCGTAAAGGGTGGCCCTGGGGGAGCCTCATTTACATTGATTAGGAGCAGCAATCCCCTCAGATCCACTCAGGAGAGGCTCCGCTGGCTCCTAATCCGCGCCCGGCGGAAATCGCGGCCGCGGTAATCCTCGCCGCCGCGCTGACCCGCTGCTCCTGCCAATTAATTACCGCCCGCCGCCGCCTCGGCACCGGACCCTGACCGGAGCCGCATCCCGCGGGACACGGACAGCAGCATCCCGCCACGCGTGGCCCCTGCGAAGCTCCAACTCCCGGCGCATCGCTCCGGGATCACCCTTTCCCCACCTCTCAGGGCAAACCCCCACCCCGTGCGCCCCCAAAGCAACACTCGGGGTTCCCTTGGCCGTGGCTGGGGGGTTCGCCGCCCCTCCCGGAGCGCAGCGGCTCGCTGGGTCTCTCTCCCCGGCAGGGCTGGGCAGGCAGCGGGCAGGGCTGCGCGTGCAGACGCCCCACCCTGCACCATCGCCCCCGGCGCTGTTTGAGGAGCCCCGGCGCTCCGCCAGCGCCCGCGGCACCGGAGCCGAGCTCGGAGACAGAACCGTAGCGGGACGCGGTGTTGGGAGGCAAAGACGGGGGGGACAAGAAGCGCCGCCTCCGGCATTGGGGGGCAACAGGGGGGAAGCTGATGGCAGAACTCATCGCTCGTGGGACATGGAGCGCGGCCCCACGCGGCCCCTCCCTCGCTGCGCAGCCGCTATTCCGCAGCCCATCCCGGCACCCGGCGGCAACTGCTCCGCCGGGAAGGTGCTGAGGCAGCCACCCTTGCTGAGCGGGCGCCGGGACCTTTCATCTTCCCCCTTTGATGTGGTGGGAAGGGGGGGCGGGGGGAGAAAAAGGCTTGTTATTAAAGAAACGGCCCCAAGGAGAAAATCGCAATTAACTCCACGCGGGACGCAGAGCTGGGACGCCGGCGTACCCCAATAGCAGCTGCCGCACACCGGGGCGGGCACCCGCAGCTGGGGCTCCCCACAGCTGTGCCAGGGGACAGAGGGACTGGGAGAAGTGTCACAAGTGACATTCGGTCAGGGCGTGCTGGGGAGAGGTGACCCCCCCGTTCCACTGGGGCACCCAGTGCTGAGGCACAGCCCCCCGGGACCCCAGGCTCGTTAAGGCACAGCTCATTAAGAAGTGTGGCTGCTGATAAACAGCCTCACTAACGAGGCACCGAAGCGTCCCCTGGGCTGGGGGACAGCAGCACCCATGGCAGGGTGCAGGAGCCCCAGCTGGTGGGGCAAGGGGCCCACGGGAGTGAGTCCCACGGGCATTGCCAGGAGCCCACAGGCATCACCAAAAGCTGAGAGGAGCTGGGGAATGGCCCCATATGGGGAGAGCCACAGGGCCACCACAGCCCGAGGCACATCCAGGTGACCCCAGCAGCAGCTTTGGTCACAACACTGTGTCCCTGCCACGTTTGGCTCCTCCTGCACAGCCACTGCAGAGCAGCTACTCTACATACCCCCAAACCCCTCAGTGCAACGGCCCAAGTGCTCCAAGATCTGCTGATGGCACCATCCAGGGAGCCCGTGGGCCTTGGTTTGGGGTGGAAGGGCAGGAAGAGACACTCTGAGAGAGGGACCCTGCCTCTTTTCTCACCAGCACCCATCCCAGAGCAGGCACGGGCTGCCTGGTCCCTGCCAGCTCCACAGATACCGGGAAGCACCAGCAACCTGGGCTGGGATGGACCCTCCACATCCCAGACTCTGGCAGCCACGGCACGGCCGGTGGGGACGGTGGGCTCTGGCAGTGCCCGAAGGGTTAAGTGCGGGAGGAGAACGGGCAGCATCACTTCTGCACGACTGCGTTTGTAGAGCAGGGCTTGGCGAGGCGGTGGTACCTTCCAGCAGCCTGTCATGCTGGGCAGATGGATGTCCCCTGGCAGCACCGGCCCCGGGCTCGGTGCCCACCAGCCCCGCACCGGAGGGACGCTGGTGGCACCCCGGTGGCACCCTGGCTACCTGGCACGCCGCAGGCACCGGTGAGCCGGGCGGCCGCTCCGCTCCGCTCCCATCTGCTGCCATAAATCCGGGCTGCGTGCCGCACGCTGGCTCCCACACTGCCGGGGAGCGCCTGGTGCACTGCAGCACGCCCTGGCAGCGGTGGCATGGTGGGACCGGACCCCCGTCGGGACCCCCACCCTACAGAGACTCATTCCCATGGTGCTGGAGAGGCCTGGAGGGCAGCAGGGCCCGAGCCGGGCTCAGCACCCCGCATTGGTGGTGCCAGCAGTGAGGAGCGGGGCAGCGTGGTGTGTCCTCCATGTGGTGCCCCCCAGCACTGGACAGCCCCCAGCACAGCCAGGCTCTTTGTTCGGCTCCAGTAGCTTCGTCCTTTTGGCGCATCCGGGGCCCATCCATCACCCGGGGAACAAAAAAGTGCCATTGATTTACGAGTCCCCTTCCCGTCACCCCGCACCACAGCGAGAGGCAAAGGCGCATCGACCGCTGCGGCCGGTCCACCCCGCCGGACGGAAGGACAGACAGACCACCCGCCCGTCCATCCTCCCGCACCCACCGCGGGGGAGCCGGGGGGCTCAGCGCAGCCCTCCCCACGCAGGCAGCGCTGCACAGTCACGGCGCCCAGACGGCCACGCACACGCGCGCTGGCTCGGCAGACAGCGCCTGCGACGCAGCCCACGCACACGGGTGGCACCGAGCCACAGCACAGCCCCCCCGGCCTCGCCTGGCGCAGCCGCAAGGCGCGGGCGCTACCGGCACACGGTGTCCCCGGGGCCACCTCCCTCCGAGGGGAGGGGAGGCGAGGGCAGATCCGCGCGTGGAGGGAGCGGGCAGCACCCGGCGGGCCAGGGAGAGCCGTCCCCAAGCTCGCCGGGACTCCAGCAGCACCCTACAGGTGCCCCCCGTCGCTATTGACGGCCATACAATCCCTGTAATCCCGGCTAAAGTCGGCGCCTTCCCGCGTTGCTAACAAGATCAATGAGGTTTCTAATTGGGTTTTAATTAAACCATCAATCTGCAACCGGTGACTCAATTACCAGCCCGGGCAGGAGCAGGTGGCCCCGGCCCTGTTGCACCCCGACACCGCGGCCGCTTCTCCCACGGGAACGCCGCCGGTGCTGCCGGGGTTCGGTGCCGCCCCGCGCCGTGACTCACGGGGCACGGCACGCTCTGCCCATGGGCACCGCTCCTGCCTGGCATGGCCGCGTGTTTGGGCTTTCTGGGTGCCCAGGCTGGAGGGTACAGGCACGGGGTGGGGGCTGGCCGAGCCCCCCAGCCAGCCTAGGGGGGTGTTTTTGTCACTGTCCCTACATTCAGCTCCACAGGTGGGCACGGAACTGCCCCTGCTCGGGCACGGCTGCCCAGCACCTCCTGCTGGATGCCCCCAGACCCGCGGGTCCCTCCTGCTGCGGGTGACTCCTCCTCACCCCGTGGATGGGGTGGGGGGATCTGGCCAGGCACTGCCCTGGTGTTGGGGTTTGGCTGCTGCAGAGGAGCCTGGGCCCCTCCAGACGTGCTCTGCAGGGACGTGGCTCCTCTCCCGTGTGAGATACGCCCCAGCTCTGCACTGAGGCTTTCCAGAGCTCACTCCAGCCCTCTCCAGGGCCCACTCCAACCCTCTCTAGAGCCCACTCCAGCCCTGCTGCCTGCAACACAGCCTGGGCCAGATAAAAGCCACCCTGAAGAGGTGAGCGTGGCGGCAGTGCCTGTGCTGGGGGGAGCTGCACGAGCTGTGAGCCTGCACAAGGTGCCACAACCTCCCTGCACACAGGTGGGCCCTGACCCCCCCACCACAGCCAGGCACCCTGTGTACCCCTGTGTCACCACAGCCCCCGCTCTGCCCCCTCCATGGCACCCAGTGCCCTCAGTACGAGCATCCTCAGGTCCCGAATCAGTCAGTGGCACAGTGTGGTACACCCCAACCTGCTCTGGGGTGATTTTTAGGGTGCAGCAGCGTCGGGAGCACTGGCCACGTCTGTGTCCATGAATTGCTGTCCCCATCTTGGCATCTGGGACACACACAGGGACAGAGCCTCCAGCATGCCAGGGCCCAGCTTGCCTGGGGACACTCCAGGAGCCGCTGACCCTGCTCAATGGGTCACCCCAGGGTCACAGGCCCTAAAAAAGCTGCTGCTGGGTGGACATGGCTGTCCTGCACCTTTGTCCCATGCCACCAGGCCTGTTCCTGGCAGGACTGGGGAGTGGAGGGCAGGGATGAGTCAAGGGTCATCCCACGCCCCCAGGGCCTGCTGGCTGCCACCAGGGATGGAATGCACAGCTGGACCAACAACCAGGCCGAGCAGGAGCAGGATTTGAGGATCCCACCTCCACACCTCTCCTGGGCTTTGCCAACACACCCCAAACCCATGGCATGAGGGGTGCTCTGCCTGCTTGGGGACCCTTCCTGGCCTCCTGGCACCCCCAACCACTCCTGGCATGGCCAAGGGGCTGAGCTGCCACCAACTCCCTGCTTTCCAAGGCATCATCGGGCTGCTCCCTGGGCTGCCTCTCATCCTGTCATCCCACTGAGGGCATCAACGGGGGTACCCAGGGCAGCATGGCAGGAGCCACAATAAATCTGTGGCCAAGGAGTGGCCACAACCAGCAACCCCCTCCTCCCCGGAGAGCCCCGCAGGGCCGCGCTGGGCTTGTTTATGGCTCCACTTGCAGCAGGGTTGCCGGGATTTGCAGGCTGCGGCCCAGGGAGCCTAATTCCCCCCATAATTTATCTAATCCAGACACTTTGCCGTGCGGCTATAATTGCGTCCGAGCTGCCGCACTGCCTAACAATAAATATCAGCTCCGGAGTCCCTGGGACACGGCTCTGCCGCAGCCGCCCCCACCGCGCCGCCCATGCCCTGAGCCGGACGCCGGCGGCCGCGCCAGACACGCCTGCGCAGGGGGTGCGGGCATCTGGCTGCGACACCCCCGGCTTGGCACGGCCCGGGCACCGCCAGCCCCTCCGCCCTGTCCCTCGAGAGGTGCCGGGGCAGCGGCAGGTCATGGTGGTGATGGGCTGGGGGAGTCACGGAGAGACAAGGGCGAGGGTGGCACAGCTGCCAGCGTTGTGGTGATGCCACGGTGTGGGGATGAGGTTGGGGGTGCAGGGGGTCCGGGCAGAGCAGGGGGGTGCGGGGGGATGCTGAGTGTGGAGGCACCTCGGCATTGTGCTGCGCCTCGGCACGTCGCACACACGCACGATTTATGGGGCCCGAGCTTCCGCCTGGCGACACAATCTCAATGGCAGGGGAGGGGGCTGCCGGGGCTGCTCCCACCCTGCACAAAGGGGTGTGGGATGGGGGGAGAGCCCAGGAGAGCCCCTGCACCGACGGGAGCCAGAGGATGCTCCGGCTGGATGCGTGTCCCCGCCACACCCCTGGGCACTCGCACCAGCGAGGCACCGAGAGGTGGGCGATGCCAGCAGGCGCAGATCCCCGCGGAGGGGTCCGCAGACGCACCACAGGCGCGCAGCCCCCATTTCCCGAGAGGGTCCAGCCCAGCCCGTCCCCATCCACATCGGCTCCCAGCCGTGGGTGCGCCGGCGAGGGCAGGGGCAGCCCCGGCGCGGGGTGTGAGGGAGGGGCTGGGCGACCAAGGCCACCGACCCCCGACTGCTCCGCTCCCGGTGGCCGCTCCCACCCTCCGCTCTCGCCCCGCGCTGTCCCCGCAGCCCCGGAGCCGCCGCTGCCGCCCTGGGGGTGCCACTGCCGCCGGGCAAAGACGGCGGGGGGCGGCAGGCACCTGTCGGGCCCCCCCCGCCTCCGCCGCGCCGCCGGTGCCGCTCCCGCACCCAGACACGCGGGGGGCGCGACTAGCGGGGGGAACGGGACCCCTGCCCTGCCCGCCCCGGCGCACCGGGAGATGGATGCCAGGGGGAGCCGGGCTCTCCCCGCTGCCCCCGGTGGGTCAGCGCTGGCGGGGGAGGGGGCTCTTCCCCCCGGTGCCCACGACCCCGTCGCGCCCGCACCGGGAGCCCCGCCCGGCAGCGCGGCCGCGGGGACACGAACCGGCCGGGCGGCTGCGCCCCTGCCGCCGCAGCCACCCCCGACTTCACGGGCAGGGCGAGGGGCACCGGGGGCACCGGCAGCCGGGCAGCGGCGGCCTCGCCCGCACGAGGGCGCCGCGAGGAGAGCGGCACCGGGGGTCCCGCAGTCCCGGTGCCGCCCGCCGCCCCCCGCGCCTCCGTCAGCGCGAGCCCC
>JAWMQZ010000103.1:4988971-5003549 GCA_035584835.1 Tangara arthus | reverse complement strand
CGCGCGCGCTCCCGCCGCCACCCCGGGCCCGCCCCGGCACCGGCTCGGCACCGGCACCAGGCTCGGGGATGCGGGTCCCCGAGGGTGGAGACACCGGGGCCGGGTCCCGGGAGGACCAGGTGGCACCGGGGTCTCGCCAGGACCCCCGTGAGCGGGGAGTGTCACCTGTGTGGGGTCCTGCCGCCATCGGGGTCTCACTGGGACCCCCGTGGGTGCTCCCACGCCTTGGTGCACCCCTGCCTGTCCCTGCGGGGTCCGGTACCACTGGGATCTCCCTGGCACACCCGCAGCTGGGGGCGGCAGCGCCAGGAGCCCGCGGGATTGGGGTCGCTGTGCTGGGAGCTCTGGGCCATGGGGCGGCTGCCCCTGTGGGCCTGTGGGAGCCGTGGGCGCGGGCTCAGGGCCCCAGAGGGTCCTCGCGGTGCTGCTGCCAGTGCCATGGGGGTCACATGTGCCCGCAGAGGGGTTTGGTCACTCTGGAGGCACAGGAGTGGGTGGGAGGGAGTGTGCCCGTGTGCCAGGACAGCCTGGCTACCGAGGAGCACAGACACAGTGCCAGGCTCTGCCGCCTGCCCTGACCTCCCTCAGGAACCAGCCCTTGGCCAAGTGCCCACCCACATGGGCAGGCCCTTGTTCTTCCCACACCCCAAGGGTTCGCGGGGTGGAGGTTCCTGGGGGGACCCCCGGGGGCTGGGGGGGCTCCCCTGGCTGTGGGGATTGAGCCGAGTGCCAGCTCCCACTGCCCATCCTCGGTGGGATCCCTTAGCAACTGCCGAGCAGCGCCGCCCAGCAGAGCCCAGTGCCAGGGGATCAGCGCCCTGGCACACGTGGGCACGCACGGGCACGCTCGCACCGGCGCGGGCACGCACAGCTCAACGGGCACGTGCAGCTCAGTGGGCACACTCAGCACACTGGGTACGCACAGCTCACTGGGCACACACAGCTCAGCAGGCACAGTCAGCTCAGCGGGCACGCTCAGGGGGCACTCTCAGCTCAGCGGGCACACTCAGCACAGTGGGCACACGCAGCTCAATGGGCACACACAGCTCAGTGGGCACGCGCAGCTCAGCGGGCACACTCAGGGGGCACACTCAGCTCAGGGGGCACGCTCAGCTCAGGGGGTACACGCAGATCACTGGGCACACACTGGGCACACTCAGCTCAGTGGGCACACTCAGCGGGCACACTCAGCGGGCACACTCAGCGGGCACACACAGCTCAGCAGGCACATGCAGCTCAGTGGGCACACACAACTCACCAGGCACACTCAGCTCAGGGGGCATGCACAGCTCAGTGGGCACACACAGCTCAGTGGGCACACGCAGCTCAGTGGGCACACGCAGCTCAGGGAGCACACTCGGTGGGCACACTCAGGGGGCACACACAGCTCACTGGGCACACACAGCTCACTGGGCACGCACAGCATGCCCCCAGCTCCCACGTGGGCCCACCAGCCCCAGCCCAGCAGCCTGTGCCCCGGCAGTGCCGGCGTCGTACATCACCTGGAGCCTTGGCAGCCTTGAGGAGCTCGTGAATGAAACCAGGAGGTTCCCAAACCGTGGCTGGGCTTGCTGAGCCGGCCTGAGCTGCTCCTGCCAGGAGCTATCTCTCTGGCGTGGTGAGCGTGGCCAGGGTGGTGCCGTGCCAAATGTCATCTTCCCATGTCCCCAGTGGGCCTGGTGACTCTCAGGTGCCCTGGTGCTGAGTCTTGGGGGGTCTCCTGGCTCCCCAGAGTTTTATGAGGAGCTCTGTGTGCAAGGAGAGCCACCCTCAGGGTGTCCTCAGGGTCCCTTAGGCCGTGTGGATGCTGCCCCAGGCCATGGAGGGGGACAAGGAGGATGATGATGATGGGCAGGGTCCCTGGTCCCACTCAGCACTGTGGGAGACCCATGGCATGCCCATTCCCCATCCATACTGATGGAACCCAAACCCCTGCCAGAGCCCCGCCAGGAAGGGGGAGGGGGGCAACGGAAAGGCCCGGAGGACCAAAAAAGCCTCTATTAATTATTCATCCGAAGAAGTGAAGTGAAGAAAACACAACACGTGGAAAAGGGCTCTGGCTGCCTGGGGGTGGGAGCGCGGGAGAGCTGCGGGGGGGGCACAGGGGCCGGGGTGAGGTGGCAGCGGCAGCGGTGGCATCCCAGGGTGCCGCACACCTCTGGGAGGACCCAGAGCACCGCGCTGCCACCATGGAAACGCCTCGGCTCGGCAAACCCATGGCAACACCCACCTCCACATGGAAACCCCCCCGCTCATGGCAACGCGCGCTCCGCCGTCAGCACCCGCACCACGGGGGTCCCCCCGCCACGCACGGCCCCGTGCGGGGACACGGAGGGACACGGAGGGACACGGAGGGACACACCCGGGGGGCAGGACACAGCCCTGAGCATCGCGGGGTGTCAGCACCCAGCAGGAATTACTCCTGGAATTACACACAGAGGGGGCTTGGCCGGGTTTGGGCACAACGGGAGGCGGTGTCTGTGGTGGGGTGGCTGGGGACACACCCTGGTGGCTTCGCTCGCAGGGATGTGAGGCCTCGAGCTGCCCAGAGCTAGGGCATGGAACAGCCCTGGTTCCCTGCTCTGTCCCCTCCACGCTGTGCCCGTCACAAGGACCAGCAGCTTTTGGTGTCAAAGCGGTGGGGAAAGCCTCGCACCTGCCGTCCATGAGCCCCGAGGGGCTGGGGTGTGTCCCCAGCGGGGCAGGGGACCCGCTTGGCCCGCCTGGGTTGATGTTTAACCGCGGCTTCCTGTGACAGAATGTCGCAACCGCAGAGCAGAGCCGGCGTTCAATAAATCATCGTGCCGGGCTGGGGGAGCGGGGAGGGGGCAGCGCCCAGCCGAGCGAGAGGGGGAGCCGATAAATAATTCATTAAATAAATAAACATGGTGAGAGTGCGGGGAGGAGGCAGGAGTGTAACCAAGAAAGGGCTCGGTGAACGCGGGCATGAAATATTCACCAGCCACACCTAGCAGGGCCCAACGTGCTGAGCTCAGGGCTCCCGGCCCGCCCAGCAGGAGCCAGGTGCCGGCACGTGTCCAGCCAGACACGGCGAGAACAAGCCAAAGGCATGCAGGGAGCATGGCCTGGGTCGGGCAGCAGGCAGCGTGGCCATGTCCTGGCTCCTGGTGATGTTTGGGGCAGCTCCTCACAGCCCCATGCCGGTGTTTGGGCACGGCTCTGTCCTGCCAGGCTGGCACGCCTGGGGCACGCTCAGCACACGCCGTGTGCCCAGCAGCCCTGCTCCTCCCTGCCCCTTCCCTTTTATATCCCGTGTCCGTCGTTAAATTTGAATGAAGCCTCACGGATGGTTGCGCCGCGCCAGCGCCTCGGCGAGCGCTGGGCGGGCATCGCCTCGGGGAGGGCACAGGGGCTGAGCCTTCCCATTTCCCAGGGAGAGGGGGGAAAACCCAGCTCTGGAGGAATCCTGGGGGACATCCTGGGGCTGGGCCTGGGTGTGAGGGCAGCGTGGACACAGGGGAGGTGAAGATGGGTGGCCAAATCCCTGATGAGCCACAGGTCCAGGCAGAGCAACCTCTGACCAGAGCGAGCCCTACTGTGCGGAGGGACATGGGAGAAATCCATTAATTAGTGGCCTGAGTTAATTTATGTGAAGCTGGATTCTGTGGCCTTGCAGAGGAGGGTGAGTTGCCATCAGTGAGGGAGCAGCGGTGCCAGGCGGTGGTGCCAGGGCCGTCAGAGGAAATCAGTTTCCTGGTGGAGCCGCTGCATGAAGTCGTGCGCGGTTCCAGCCCCGCTGCTCCCGCTGCCCGGCGGGAGGAAGCTGCAGGGTTCCTGCCCTGGGCGCCAGACGCCTGTTTGCCGGAACCCTGGCTCCAGCAGCTGTGCCAAATCTCACCCGCCCTGGGTGTGTGGGCACCCAGAGGTGGTGGGTGGGAGGTGAGAGCCACCAGCTCCTCGTGGCTCCCACGGCTGGCAGCCACGGTGCCAGGGTGAGCCCGGGTAGGAAGGGGTCACCATATGGTGCAGCACAGTCGTGCACGCTGCCAGCTTAGTGCCGGACCGGTGTGCCAGGCGGTCCTGTCTGTCCCCTGTGCCACATCCTTGTCCCAGTCCTGTCTGTCCCCTGTGCCACATCCTTGTCCCAGTCCTGTCTGTCCCCTGTGCCACATCCTCGTCCCAGCAGCCCACGCCGGCAGTGGAGGTTACCTGGCAGGAAGCGCCTGAGTCAGCAGCCGGCACCGGGTGACTCAGCCGGCTCCTCTCCTCTCCAAACCTCCATCCCGGCCTCAAGATCACTCCAATATCATCCACCGGGGGCAGCCCCGGCCTCACTCCTGTCCCCTGCTGCTGTGACATGACCACGGCGTGGATGTGCTGGAGGGTGTGAGGGCCGTGCTGGGTGGGAGGCTTGGGTAGGGCAAGGCTGGCACATGGCCCCACTGCAGCCACAGCTCTCTGGGGAAGGGACAAGCACACAGGGATGGGTTTGTGGCTGCCAGCCGCAGCACCTGGCTCCTCACTGGCTCTGGAACAGGCTCTGCTCATCCCATGTGCCACCCTGGTGTCCCCTGTGAGGTGTCTGGTGGTGTGTAAGCGACGTTAATCTGATGAAGGAGTGACAAGCAGCATTGATATCCTGCTCCCGTTGCACACAGATCACGCCACAATCAGCATCTAGGAGCACTGGCAGAGGTGGCAGTGAACTGGGAGGTGCCAGGGACAGACCCACAATGTGCTGCGCTCTAGGCTGTCCCCATCCTGCCCTGACCCTGCAGGTGATGCTGCCAGGGGACCTGCAGTCCCTCAGGCCCAAATGAGGGCTGGGGATGGGCACAGGGAGCACAGGAGCCATCCTAGGAACCCCCAGCTGGCACTGAGCTTGGCAGTGCGGGGCTGCTCTGGTTCTACCACCAGCAGCGCCCACGTGCCCCTCGGGAACAGCCCATTCCCATCCCATTGCACGCCATGGGTGACTGTCCCCAGGGAGAAGGGCAGGGTGACACCGTGCCCCCGCCTTGGTGCTGGGCAGAAGCACAGGGAAACAAAGGAGCCAATGAGCTGGGAGGGCAGGGAGGGGGACTGGGGCTAAGCGTGCAGGCGCAGGAGATTTCAGGGCCTGAAATATTCATCAGGGCTGAGGCGGCGCCTGCCGTCACGGCGGCCGCGAGCGATGGCACGGGGGGGCTTCAATAATGCATCGCTGGAAACGGCTCACCAGAGGGGCTGGGGGCACGGGGAAAATGGGGGGTCCATCCACTGGCTCAGCAGAAATGGCTCACCAGAAATGGGGGTTCCATCCATGGGCTCACCAGAAATGGCTCACCAGAGGGGCTGGGGGCACGGGGAAAATGGGGGGGTCCATCCACTGGCTCAGCAGAAATGGCTCACCAGAAATGGGGGTTCCATCCACTGGCTCACCAGAAATGGCTCACCAGAAATGGGGGCTCCCTCCACTGGCTCACCAGAGATGGCTCACCAGAAAGGGCTCACCAGAGGGGCGGGGGGCATGGAGAAAATGGGGGTTCCCTCCACTGGCTGCAGCTGTCCCAGGCCTGTGCTGCTGGCCAGGTGATGGGAGCTGGGTGCTGGACAGGGGACAGAGCAGGAGGTGCTGGGGGCACCACCGGGGATAACCAGGAGAGCACCAGGAGGTGCTGGCAGATGTGGGACGCCCTGTGCTGCTGGCAGGTGGGGGGTGCCCTGTGCTGCTGGCAGGTGTGGGATGCCCTGTGCTGCCGGCAGGTGTGGGGTGCCCTGTGCTGCTGGCAGATGTGGGATGCCCTGTGCTGCTGGCAGGTGGGGGGTGCCCTGTGCTGCTGGCAGGTGTGGGATGCTCTGTGCTGCTGGCAGGTGTGGGGTGCCCTGTGCTGCCGGCAGGTGTGGGATGCTCTGTGCTGCTGGCAGGTGTGGGATGCTCTGTGCTGCCGGCAGGTCTGGGGTGCCCTGTGCTGCTGGCAGCCACCACCCAAGGGGCTGGCAGAGGACCCTGTGTGGGTGCAGTGTCCCTGCAGCCTGGCAGTGTCCAGCTGCCCCATCTGGGCTAGGTGGGGGTCCCACGCCTGGCTGTGAGCATGGCAATGCCCCCCATGCCGGCGTTGCTGTCGCAGCCACTTTGTGCTCCTGTGCTCAATAATTCAGAGCATCCACCCACCTGTGCTGCACTTGCCTCTGGCCATGGGTTGGCCACACCAGCCAGTCCTCCTGCCAGCTGCTGGGACTGGCCTGGCCTGTCCCTGTCCCTGGGCTGGGACTGCAGGCACCCGAGGAGCTGCCCTGGTGCTGGTCAGGCAGCTCAGGCTCTGCCCTGGCTAACGAGCTCTTTGCCAGGGAAGCTCGTTAGCAGCTTGAGGATCAAAGGAGCACAGGGCACGCGGTGGATGTGGGGAGCAGGGCCCAAGACACTCCAGGGCTCCACCTCCACCATCCCCACAGCATCCTTCTGCTGGAGAGGCCGTGAGCCCGGTGACACCCTGGCACAGAGCACCTCAGCATCCACTCGGGCACCCTTAGGAGGTGGTGCTCTGGGTGGGCACCTGCCCCAGCCTCTGCCCCCACTGTCTGGCTGCCCTGGAGACAGGGACACTGTGTTGGGGTGGTGCCATGTGTCATTTGCACCCACCCATTGAAGTCCTAATCATTCTCCCCAGGGACGCAGAGATTGTCCCAGCACGGGGACCACGCAGGCCCTCAGTCTGCAGCAGCTCCAAGCAGAGCTGGCAGCAAGGGCAGCTCCTGCCCATCCCTGCTCTGACATTGTCCAGCAGGATTATTGTCCAGCAAGATTACATCACACTCCAGCACGTGCAAGGGCACAGGCACGACAGGACAGACAGACACAGGCACGGACAAACAGCTGCCCTGGCCCAGAACGGTGATTTCACAGGCAACATCTGCGCCTCCACCCCTGCACGTGCGCACCCACCGGTGCCAGGCTGTCTCACACACACCGACTGCCACCCTGGCCCCTGGAGCGGGCACACCTGGCAGCAGGGACTGGCCAGCTGCTCTCGCAGCCCCCCAGGATGCAGGTGGGATGTGCCAGCCCCCGCCTGTGCCAGTGCCCGTGCCCTCATTGCTATGGCAGGAGCGGGCTCGGCGCGTGCAGCTCCGGTTAATTAAGCGGCGCGGGCCGGCTCCCTCCAAGCCCCCGCTGAGTGTTTTGCTCAATGATAACCTTGACGATGCACATCATCAGGAGGCTGCTCGGGGAACGGCTGCTCCGGCCCCTGCATCCCCTGCTCAGCCCTGCCGCGGGGCTCTGGGGCTGCCCAGCCACGGGGACATCACAAGGAGGTGGCATCATGAAGAGGTGGTACCATGAAGAGGTGGCATCACGAAGAGGTGGCATCCCTGGGAGTGCCCATGGCTGGTGGGTAATGAGGGAGTTGGCCCGAGGTGGGTGATGGGTTCTCAGGGTCCTGTGCCCGGTGCCCGCTGTCCAGTGCATCGTGCCCAATGCCTGGCATTCCCAGTGCCCTGCTCCTCAGGGCTCGGCGTGCGTGTCCCCTCAGCACACGTGTCCCCTCGGCGTGTCGAGCCGGTGGCCCCGTTTCCATGGTGACACGGAGCCATTTCCCATCTCCGGGATGCTCTCGACAGCTCTGGGGTGGGCGCTGCCGCCGCTGCCCTTTGCCCGTGGGGAACAGGCAGGGATGGGTCCCACTGCCCTGGGGGGGCTGTGCTCCCCCCTGTCAGCCCTCGGGGAGGGGCACCGTGCCCTGTGTCCCCTGTGTGTCCTGGGGCTACCCCGGGACAGCTGCAGAACCTTGTGCCGGGGTGATGAGGGCTGTTTGGGGCACACTGAAGCCCCTGCCATGGTAGGGTTGGGTGGGGGGCAGCGCGGCCAGGTGAGGGATCTGGTGCCAGGAACGGGAACACCCCAGAGATAAAGGGATTGTGCCAGGCAGGCTCATCCTAGTGCCACAACCCCTGTTGTGACAGTGAGCCAGGCCATGGGGTGGGCACGGCCACGCCGTGCTCCCTCCTCAGTGCCTGCTGCGGCTCCCAGCCCCTGGCACGACACGGCTCTTTATCCTGCTCTCCATCTCCCTGCTGCCTATTACCATTTCCCATCGCTCGCTATGCCAGGTGATAAATTTTTCCTTCCCGCTTTCGGAAGGTTTAACTCCCACCCACCTGGGGCACCCCACATCCTCACCCCACACTCCTCCCCACGGGCACCCCAGCACCCCGGGGCTGCTATGGGTGGCACTGGGGAGCAGGGTAGGGGCTGCCCCGAGGCAGGGGGGGTGGCGAGACAGAAGGGATGGGCTAATGGAGCCCATTCCTTGAATAGATTCAATTTCTGCCGCGGCGGCTGCGGGGTGCGGAGCCATCAATTGGATTCAGGGGACGGGGAATCTGATTTGGAGCGGCCGCGCCATCAATTAGCCGTTATTGATGGCATTGCTCATTGGAAGTCGATGGGATTTGAAGCTGGTGGCAGCTCCTGCATACCAAACAACACCGGCTCAAGGACAGGGCCCAGACTTAGCACCCACTCTGGGGGTCTCACAGGAGCCCCTTGGCCTTGTCTGGGGATGCCTGAGGGTCTGGGGAAGCGGTGGTGCAATGGGCAGCCCCCCCTGGAATCCCTGCATGGGTTCCTGCAAGGCACAGCCCACCAACATCCCCGCACAGGCGGTCTGCAGGGCACAGCTGTGCCCCAGCATCTTTGTATGGGGGTTCTTTGGGGGATGCCCGCATTCAGCATCCCTGAATGGGCATCCCACAGGGCATGGTTGTGCCCTGGAATCCCTGCATGGGGGCCCTGCAGGGTACAGATCATGCAGGACCCTGGTCATCCCTGTATGGGGGTCCCACAGGGTACAGCTCCCTGGAATCCCTGCATGGGGGTCCCACAGGGTACAGCCCCCTGGAGTTCCTGCATGGGGGTCCTGCAGTGTACAGCCCCCTGGAATCCCTGCCCGGGGGTCCCACAGGTCACCATCACCCCGACATCCCCACCCACCGGCCCTACAGGCCCCATTGCCCCCCAGCATCCCCCCAGGTGGGTGCTTTGGGGGATGCCCCACGCAGCACCCTACACGGGGGTCCCTTGAGTACGATGCCCCCCAGAATGGTCTCACCCCCTCCTGGGGAGGGGAGGGTCCCACAGGAGATGCCCCCCTGCACTCGGCAGCCCCTGTGCCCCCCAGGGGGATGGGGACCCCTCCCTGCAGGGCAGTGGGGTGCAGGATGGGGTGCAGTGGGGGAAGGGCAGGCAGCCGAGCGGGGGGAGGGGAGCGGCACGGTCGATGCTTTCTCTCTCAGCCTCTTGCCAAGCAGCTTCTCTCTCCCAGAAGCCATAAAACCTGTCTGACGTGCCCGGCACCACTGCGGCAGGCGGCTGGCAACGCCTGCACGGCCAGGGGCTGGGGAGCCCTGCTGCCGGCGGCCCCGGGGGGGGTTTGGGCCCCTCAGGAGGGTGAGTGGGGGGCTGCACTCGTGGGATGGGGGGCTGAGAGCGACAGGGAGCTCTCCTGCTGTTGGCAAGGCTGGGGCATGTGGCAGAGCCATGGCTCTGACAGGGACATGGTTGTGCCATGGGATGAGCCCCCACTGATCCCCCTTCCACTCGGGCAGGTGGAAACCCTGCAGCTCCACACCCCCCCCATTTTGGGCGTCTTATGGGGTGCAGAGCCCCATAGGTGATGGAGAGATGGACAGAGAACAGCTGCTCTGTGGGCACCCCAACCACACCCAAAGGCGGCAAAAGGAACCAGGGTGCCTGGCTGGGGGCTTTGGGTGAGTGACCCCCAAGCCCACTGTCCCCTCACCCCCTGCCCCAGCGCTCATCCCACCACCAGGCCTTAATTACCAGCAGCTCGTCTGTAATTAAAGCTCTCCGGTGACAGGAGCTGACGACTCAATATCAAACTGCTGCAATTAAGGCCATGAGGGCTGTGCAGGGAGCGAGGGGCAGGGACACCCTGGAGGGGACACCCTGGAGGGGACACCCTGGAGGGGACACCCTGGAGGAGCCCCCCCTGGCACCCGTGCAGGGCTGGGGGGCACGGGCAGGGGGACGGCGGGGGCTGCACAGCCGGGGCGCAGCGATCTTGCAAATATTGTATTGCTCAGTCACTACCAAGGGTTAAAACCAAACCGAGGGCACGGAGGAAGGCGTCTTCCCAGAAGACAGATCAGCGTGTCCTCGCTGCAGGAGGACACGGCGGAGCGGCGGATGCCGCCATCGGAGCTGCTGCCCCGCTCCGGGGTCGGGGGTCCCTGGGCCCCAGGGGAGGGGGTCCGTGGGGAAAGGCACGAGATGAGGTGATGGCCGTGGGGCAGAGCAGGCGTTCGCTGAGGGGACCCCAGCGCCGGGCCGGTGGCCGGTGGGGCAGCGCCGGGGCGCGGCGATCCCAACGCGCGGACTCGCGGCGATCCCGGCGTGCGGCGATGCCATGGCCCTGGCAGGGAGAGAGCCCCGTCCAGGGATGCTTCAGGGCAGCACGCAGGTGCTCACCCAGTGCCCCGGAACCCCCCGCTGCCCCTCACCTTCCAGCCCGGAGCTCCCGGCCCCAGCTCGGCTTTGCGGAGGTCCAGCAGGCGGGTCATGGCCTGGGGCTGCCCCACGGGCTCGGGGGTTTGGCTGGGAGGAAGAGTCTGGAAGCGGCGGTGGGGCAGAGGAGCCCATCCCCCCGGCAGGGGCAGCGCCGGGGTCAGATCCAGAGCAGGGCCAGGAGCACGAGCGCCAGGCATGGGGTGCAGGGCTGCGATGGGGCCGCGGTGCCCCGGGCAGGAGCCACATCTGCCGGGGTAGAAGCAGCGGTCAGGGCGAGCCGGTTCCCGATCTCCCAACCGCGCCCCCGTACTCACCTTCGGGGCCCCCGCGCCCTCGGGGCTGCGAATTCGGCACCTCTGTCACCGGCTCTGGCGCTGAAAACAACCCCGCGGTGGTCAGGGAGCGGCTCCCGTGGGTTACTTGGAGGCTCCGGTGTCCCCCAGTGGGGACCTGTGGAGCCCCCGAGTTTTGGGGCGCAGTTCCCCACCCCCAGCCGGACTCACTGGTGCCTCGGCAGCAGACGGTGACGCGCAGCTTCAGGCATCGCCCGGCGCTCTCGGGGCTGGGCACGGCTGGGCAGGGGGGTCAGCGGGGACCGGCTCCGGTGCGGCCCCCCCGGGACCCCCCGGCGGCGGCTCCGCACGAGCCGGGGGCGCCCCCTCCCGGTGGAACGCGGGGAACGCGCCCCCACCCCGGAGCGCGCAGAGCCCCCCCCCGGACCCCGAACCGGGGGCACACCGAACTGGGGACACCCCGAAACAGGGACACCCAGAGCCCCCCCTGCACCCCGAACCGGGGGCACCCCGAACCGGGGACACCCCGAACGAGGGACACCCCGACCCCTTGTGCTCCGACTCTGGAGCACGCAGAGCCCACCCTGAACCCAGAACTGGGGGCACCCCGAACCAGGGACACCCCGAACTGGGGGTACCCAGAGCCCACCCCGCACCCCGAACCGGGGATACCCCGAACTGGGGGCACCCCGAGCCTTCGTGCCCACACCCCGGAGCACCCAGAGCCCACTCAGCACCCCACCTCCCCACACATCCCCCACCCCACGACATCCAGACCCCACCCATGCACCCTGATCCCCTTCTGCCGCCCTCCAGAAGCATCCAGAAACCCCTTTAACCCCGATCCACTTGTGCTGCCCTCCATGGGCATCCAGAACCCCTCTGCACCCCATACCTCCATGAATCCCCCACCCCAGGGCACCCAGAACCCCTCTGCACCCCACATTTCCACGAATCCCCCACCCCAGGGCATCCAGAACCCCTCTGCACCCCACATCTCCATGAATCCCCCACCCCAGGGCATCCAGACACCCCCTGCATCCCATCCCCTTGCACCGCCACCCTTGGGACACCCACAGCCTCCTGCACCTCAGCCCTGGCATCACCCAGAGCCCCCGTGTTCCCCTCAACCTCAGTGACATCCTGGCTGTACCCTGACCCCCCATACACCCTAAACTGGTGACCCCCAACCCTGGGGAGCTGCACTCAAGCCCCCCTGACACGTTCTGACCCCGGGGACCGCACCCAGCGTGCCGCGACCCCCGCGCAGCCCCCGAGGGGACTCACAGATGTAGTAGTAGGTCTCCCCCGGCTGGAACTCGAAGCCGAGTGAGAAGGGCGTGAAACGCTGGATCTTCTCGGAGAATCGGACGGGCCCGAAGGGCGCCCGGGGCCGGTTGCACTCCCAGCGCTTGAAGGCGCCGGGGGTCTCGTAGCAGCCGCGATAACCCTCCCGATCCACCATGAAGAGCGTGAAGGTCTCAGCCCGGCCGGCGGGCACCGCCCCCTCGTAGTGCGGGCAGTAGATGTCCAGGTAGTCATTGATGGCCACCTGGATGGAGTAGTCGTCCCGCAGGAACCTGCCGGGCAGGACAAGCCGGGGGTCCCTTTGGGAGGGGTGCCCTGCTGCCCCAGCGGAGCAGGGAGCTGGATTTTTCCCAAAAAAAACCAAAAAAACCCGACCGGACACCGCCAGGCATCAGCTCGGATTAGCCGCAGGCCGCTGGAGCTGAATGGGCTTGGCCACCGCGGCCGGGGGGGTTTGTGCAGCCACGCTGGCCGGGCACAAAGCCCCTCGCCCCAGGCACCCGCCCGGCCGCTGATCGGACATGACACGGCGGTGGGGGAGCGTGCGGAGGGACGCTGCGGGGCTGGCAGGGGGTGGCGGCCGGGGCAGGGGGCACGGGGCGGGCAGGGCACGGGGGGCAGCGCTGGGGATGCTGTGAGCTCATGGTTGTGCCGACGGCAAGCGCGGCCAGGCCGGGGTGGAGCAGCCGTGCAGGCACACACACGTGTGCACACACATGAACGTGCACACGCGTGCGAACACGCTTGGTCCTGAGAGTCTGGGGCTGGTGATGGAAAAGAGGGGTTGGTAGGGAGACCTCAGCCCTCAGCTTGGCCCCAGTGCAGCCCGTGTTCACAGACAGTTCTGGCAGAGTCCAGAATATTCATCACCGGGATGGCAGCGCTGGCAAGGGGGGATTGAACCCCCGGCACCCCACTCAGGCTGGGGGCTCCCCGAGGGCAGGATGGAGCACAGACTCCTGCTGACTCAGAGCATCCCACGGGTGACGCTGCCTGGGACGGGCCTGGGCAGGGCCAGGGCAGGGGGACGGGGCCCTGCCTGACCCAGCAGAGGGGCACACAGAGCCCCCCTTCCCGGGGCATCCATGGGTGGTGGGGTCTCACCTCTCCCATCTGCAGGATGGGAGCAGGGCAGCGTCCGCACACCCAGCCCTGCCCATCATGTGCCAGTCTGCCCCAGGGCAGCAGGCCCAGAGCCCAGGACCTCCATGGGAAGGCCCCTGCATCCTGACCCTGCCTCCTGCTCCCTGAGAAGCCCCGAGCTGGGAAATTCCTAAAATGGAGGAGGTTGGGAAGAGGGATGGAGCCAGAGCCTGGCCTGCTGGTGACAGCCAAGCTCCCAGTGGCAGGGTGTGGGCTGGAGTGGCCCCCACCATGGAAACCCACAGCCCCGAGAGTGCCACCCACCAGCCTGGTGCCACAAGAGGATGCCCAGAGTTCAGTGTCACCAAGGGTGTTCAGGTTCAGCACAGGTGGGTACCACCAGCAGATTGGCAGCACCAGGACTGCCCACCCGCTTGGTGCCACCAGGAGTGCCCACTGGCCTTGGGGCAACCAGGGCTGCCCACTGGTGTGGGGACACCCAGAGCTTGGTGTCACTGAGGGACACTCACGAGCAGGATGCCACCCGGGGCTCAGCGCCACCAGCAGTGCCTGGGGCTAAGCACCACCCAGGTGTGCTCGCTGCCCCGGTGGCACCCAGGGATGCCCAGTGGCTCGGTGGCACCGGGGGCGCTCAGGGCTCAGTGCCCCCCGTGGGCACCCGGGGGTCGGTACCAGCTGGGGCACTCACCGGCTCTGTACTGCCCGGGGCTCGGTACCACCGGGGGTGCTCGGGGCTCGGTACCACCGGGGGTGCCCGGTGCTGCTCAGAGCTCAGCACCGCCGGGGATTCTCACCTGCTCCACAACACCCAGGGCTGCCCGGTGCCTCGGTACCACCGGCGCTCGGTACCACCGGGAGGCACCACCCGGGGCTCGGTGCCGCTCGGGATGCCCGGGGGCTCGGTGCACGGGGGGCCGCTCGCCCGCTCGGCATTACCTGTGGGCTCGCTGCTGTCGGGGATGCCCGGGGGCTCGGTCCCACCGGGAGGTGCTCCCCGCCTCGGTCCCGCCCGGTGGCCCGGTGGCCAGCAGCCCCGCCCCCCCGGAGCCCACCGCCCGCGCCCCTCCCGTCCCGTCCCGTCCCGTCCCGTGGCGGCGGCGCGGGCCCGGGGCTCGCTGGGGCCCGGGGCTCGCTGGGGCCCGGGGCTCGGCGGGCCCGGGGCGTACAAAGGCGGCGGGGCCGGCGGGGGCGGCGGCGGTACCTGGGGTTGCTGCCGTTCCAGTGGACGCCGTGGCGGAAGCCGCGCACCGGCGGCGCCCAGAGCAGCGGCGCCCAGAGCAGGAGCCCGAGCAGCGGCGCGGGGCGCATGGCTCCGCCGGCGGCGGGGGGCGGCGGGGGGCCGCGGGCGGGGCGGCCCGGCGGGGCTCGGCACGGCCCGGCCCGCCCCGACAACTTCGGGCCA
>JAWMQZ010000103.1:4966759-4988296 GCA_035584835.1 Tangara arthus | reverse complement strand
CCCCGCCGTTACCGGGACAGCAGCCACCGGTACCGGTACCGGCAGTGCCGGCTGCCCCCCGCCGTTACCGGGACAGCAGCCACCGGTACCGGTACCGGCAGTGCCGGCTGCCCCCCGCCGTTACCGGGACAGCGGCTACCGGTACCGGCACCGGCAGTGCCGGCTGCCCCCCGCCGTTACCGGGACAGCAGTCACCGGTACCGGCACCGGCTGGGCCCTGCGGGCACGGGAGATCCCACGGGGCAGCTCTTGCACACGCGTGTGCCCGGCCCACCGGGCAGCTCCTGCCCACGCGGGGCTGTGCCCACGTGTGCCCATGCACACGGGACGGTTCTTGCACATGCGTGTGCCCGTGGTGGTGGCAGCTGCTGGCCATGCGTGTTCCTGCCCACGTGGCAGCTCTTGCACACCTGTGTGTCTGCACACACGTGTGCTCAGGTGTGACAGCTCCTGCTCATGTGTGACACCTGTGACCAAGCCTATAGGACAGATCTTGCACACGTGTGTGTGTCTGTGTCATCAGAGCAGCTCCTGCACACACGTGTGCTCAAGTGTGACAGCTCCTGCTCACGTGTGACACCCATGTCCCTGCCCACCAGGCAGCTCTTGCACACACACGTGCCCATGAGTGTAGCAGCTCCTGCCCAAGTGCATACCTGTGTGTGTGACAGTCTTGCACACGTGTGTGGCAGCCCCTTTTCACATGTCCCTGCCCAGAGAGCAGCCCCTGCACATGCATGTGCTCGTGTGTTCAGAGCAGCCTCTGCACACATTCACATTCCTGCACACCAGGCAGCTCTTGCACACTTGTGTGCTCAACATGCTCACGCTCACACGTGTTCCTGCCACATCTGTGCCCACCCAGAGCAGCTCTTGCACACCTGTGCCTGTTCAGGTGTGGGTCCCTGCCCTGCACACATATGGTGAGCACACAGGGCAGCTCTTGCACACGTGTGTGTCAGACCCACAGGGCAGCTCTTACACACACATGTGCCCATGAGTGTGTGGCAGCTTCTCCTGATGTGTTCCTGCCTGCAAGGCAGCTCCTGCACACGTGTGTGCCCATGAGTGTGCCCACAGGGCAGCTCCTGCACACACACGTGTGTGTGTGTGGCAGCCCCTTGTGTGACCAGGTGTGACTTGTGCCACCATGCACACACAGCGGCTTTCACACTTACACATTTCTGTCCACCAGGCAGCTCTTACACGCACACCTGTGCCCCATAAAGGAGCTCTTACACACACAAACACACACCTGTGCGCGCACACACACACATGCACACACACACCTATGCCCACACAGACTAAGCAGCTCTTGCACACGTGTGTGCCCCCATGTGTGTCCCTACCCACCGGGCAGATCTGGCACACTCGTGTGCCCACGGAACCACTCTCACACACTTGTGTGCACAAAGAACAGCTCTGGCACACTTGTGTGCCCAAATGGCAGCTCTGGCACACTCATGTGCCCACCAGGCAGTTCTCAACACACTCGTGTGCCCACAGAACCGCTCTCACACACTCGTGTGCCCACCAGGCAGCTATCACACACCAGTGCGCCCATCGGGCAGCTCTCACACACTCGTGTGCCCACGGAGCAGCTCTGACTGACACACATACACACACACACACACACACACACACACACACACACACACACAAACACACACGTGCCCACTCGCGTGTGTCCCCCCGTGTCCCCGCCCGTGCCCACGTGGCCCCCGGACACCGCCCCCGCTGCCGCGGCGCGCAGTCCCCGCCAGGGGGCGCCGGCGCTCGGCAGCCCCTTCCGGCGCGGGGCCTGCCGGGAGTTGTAGTTCCGCCCCGCTCCCCCTCCGTGCCGGTCGCGGTGCCCCGGTGCCGGTGCGGCGGAGGCAGCGCAGAGGCGGCTCACAGCCCCTTTATTGACGTGGCGGGAGAAAGAGCGGGCGGCGGGGCCCGGCGGGGTTCGGCCTTCCCCGCGGATCCAGCGCTGCGCATTCCCTGCCCGCGGCTCAGGCCTCTGGCGGGGCCGGGGCGGGCCTGGCAGAAGAAGGGAGGGCGCTGGGGTGAGGGTGGGGTCTGCACAACTTCCCCCTGCAGTTCCCCCCGTCCGCCGCTCTGCATCCTCACCCTGGCCCCCTCCTTTCTCCTCTCCCGCTCTGTTCTGGACCCTCATTTCTCCTGGCTACCCCCTCTCCCCCACCCGCACTCCCCTCAAGCCTTTGCAGGCCCCAATCCTGGCACCCCGCATCACCTCTTCACACTCCGCATCACCTCCTCACACCCCGCATTGCCCCCTCACACCCCGCATCGTCCCCTCAAACTCCCCTGGAACTCCCAGCCCCGTGCTGTCCCCCGTGCTCACCTGGCAGGAATCACGGTGACATAGGGGTGCCCAGGGGGGCTCTCGCTGCGGGACACCGAAGGGCCCGGGGGGTCCGAGGGCAGCGGCCGCTGCGGTGGGGGGGGCTTGGCTGGACCTGGGGGCTGCAAGGCCATGGCGGGGGGGTCAAAGCTCGGTGAGGGGCTGACCCCCCGACGGGCTCGGGGGTGGGAATCGGCCTCCAGCCCCACACGCAGGTGCTGCTGCCGTTACCTGAGCGCTCAGCAGCACAGGGTCTGCGGGCAGCGGGCGTGTGGGGGGGGGCGGCCTGTCCGAGGGGGGGGCCTGGGCAGAGAGAGAGGGACAGTGTGACAGCGGGGGACAAGTGGGGGGGAGCGGGAACCAGCGTCCCACTGGGCTGGAGGGGTCTGGGGACAGCCGTGTCACACAGGTCCCTGAGAGCTGGAGCGCAGCCAGACATGCAGCGGGTCCGGGGTGGGCTGGGGGGTGCCCCCTGCCCTGCCCGGGCATTACCTTGGGCACAGGGTCCGGCGGGAGAGGCCGGGAGGGCGGATCAGGCCGGGCTGAGCCGAGGGCAGCCGGCTGCGGAGAGAGGGAGAGGGGGGGCAAGCCATGCAGCATGCGGAGACCCCCCTCCCGCCAGGCAGAGACAGAGACCCCCCCTCAGTGCACAGCCCTGGCTGGGATGGGCTCCAATCCTGGCTGTGCCAAGTGGCTGTGCCAGGCTGCTCCACATGCCAAGGAGTGGGATATCCCCACACGTGGGATGCTCTGAGCTGGCACCCCAGGACCGGAGAGAACTGGGTACCTGCTACCCCCATCCTCACCTTGCTGCCATGCATGACCTGCAGCTCCGTGGCCTGCCGCCACTGCGGGGGCCGGGGACGCGCAGGGGGACCTTGGCTGCTGCCCGACGGGGGCTCTGGCTGTGAGATCCTGCAGGGAAAACCCAGGATGAGACCCTGCTCGCTCTGGGTGTTTGGGGGACCCCGCACGGCCACCGAGCGACACCGACACCAGCAGAAGCCCAAGAGAAACGAACCCCTCGGCGCCGGAAGATGCGACACCCCGCACCCCGGGGCTGCCCCGCACCCCACGGGCACTGCCAGGGGAAGAGCGCAGCACCGGAGGCCTTGCGAAGCAGGACGGCTCGGGGACAGCCCCACGCCCGGGCGCCGGCGGTGACGTTACCCGCTCCAGCCGTCTGCGGCTCCGGGACCCAGGAACCGCACCCGGGTCTCAGCACTGTGGGGAGAAGAGTGGGGGGCTCAGCCCGGGGCTGGGGGGCGAGAGGAGCCGCGGGGATGTGGGGTGACGGGGCTGTGACCTGCGCTGGGGACGCACAAACACACACAGGGACGGTCGCTCTGCGGGGACACGTGTGCACCGCGCTCAAGCGGCCACCACGGGGGACACGTGTGCGTGTGTGCTCACATGCCAGGGCACACGCATGCAGGATTGAGCGTGCCACCTGCGTGCCACATGCAGAGGTGGGCGTGCCGCCTGTGTGTCGCAGCACGCGTGAGCAGAGTCCAGCAGGCCGCTGATGCGCCACGGCGAACGCGTGCAGAGGCGTCGTGTGCCACCTGTGTGCCTTGGCACACGCGTGCAGGGGCCAGCGTGCCATCTGCATGACATGGCACGTGCATGCAGAGAGGGTTGTGTGCCACCTGCGTGTCACAACACACATGTAGAAGTGAGTGTGTCACGGCACACGCATGCACAGGTGAGTGTGGCAGCTGTGTGCCACCGGTGTGCCTCGGCACGCGCATGCAGAGCCGAGCGTGCCAACACCCACGTGCCCCCCACATACCCCCGATGTGCCCCCCATGTGCCCCCTATCCTCGGTACCTGTACTGGCAGGAGGTGCCTTTTCCAAGCTGGCAGAGGCGCTTGTGCAGGCCGGCACGGCGGGCACGGCACAGCCCCAGTGCCAGCGCCAGCCCCAGCAGCGCGCTCAGCAGCAGGGCCGTGGGCAGGGCGCTTCCCCCTGCGGGAGAGCAGCACGTCAGCCCCCGCCGTGCCCAGCACCCCCCCCGGCGCCGCACAAAGCCTCATTCTCTGTGCTGGCCTTGTCCCTCACCTCGCTCAAGGCCGGCAGGGCCGCTGTCCTGGCTGCCCCCCACGCCGGGGCTGTCACAGCTTGGGGGGGCCCAGCCCCGCTCACAGTGGCAGTGCCCGTGGTTGTTGCACACCTGGGTGGGTGACACCGGCTGAGCTCAGCCCCTGAGGGGCAGGTCCCCACTGCCCACAGCCACTCCCCAGCCCCGCACTCACCCCGTGCCCGTGGCATTTGCTCTGGCACTGCTGGTCACCCAGTATGGAGACGTCCTGGCACCGGTGCTGGAGGCACATCTGCAGGGCATGGAGTGTCAGCAGTAGCAGACTCCCCCTGGACCCTTCCCTTTCACCCCACTGCTCACCTTCCCGGGGCCACAGGTGGTGCCAGGCAGCACCATGGCCACATCTGTCACATCCTCATCCCCAGGCAGGGTGGTGCCCTGGCAGGACCCTTCTGGGCTGTTCCCACGGGAGCTGCCGCGCTGGCACTGCAGCATCCCACAGCTGGTGTCCCTGCAGGGACAGAGGGGTCAGAGCTGGTGGCACAGCAAAGGGGACATGGGGAAGGATGGGGACCTCACTCACTGCTGGGTGCAAGTGACATAGGAGCCATTGGGGAGCTGCCCACAGTGCCCACGTTCATCCCCTCTTGCGTTCAGGGCAGCCATGCAGGAGCTGGAGACAGGACTGGCACCTGCAGCGGGGCAGAGACTCTCAGCATCCCTACTTAGCTGCCAGCACCCCACCCCAGCCCTGCTCTACCTACCTGGCCCCAGCAGCTGCTGGCACTGCCCCTCGTAGGTGGCACAGGCCCCGCTGTAGCAGCGTGCCCGCCCACTGGCACAGGGCTGCCCGTCCTGCAGGAATGTGTCAGGGGGGCAGCGCCGTGAGACCCCGTCACAGAACTCGGGCAGGTCACACTCGCCCAGCGGCTCCCGACACACGTGGCCAGCACGGCGCAGCTGTGGGGGGACATGGTCAGAAAAATGGGGTAAGGGGGGGAACATGGTCACATAAATGGGGTGAGTGGGGGACATGGTCACATAAACGGGGTGAGTGGGGCGACATGGTCAGACAAATGGGGTGAGTCGGGGGACACAGTCAGATAAACAGGGTGAGTGGGGGGACATGGTCAGATAAACGGGGTGAGTGGGGGACTCGCCCACCACGGGGAGTGGCTGGTGTGCCCATGGCAAGGGCGCCCATCCTCACACACCTGGCAGTCCTCACAGCAGGCGTCCTCGGTGGCACACACGGCCCCTGGCATCAGCTGGCAGGAGCTGCTGTTGCAGCAAGGATCGGTGCACTCCTGAGGTGGGGGGGCTGCAGTCAGTGGGTGCCACCAGCACTGGGCACTGGAAACCACCCTGCCAGCCCCAGACACCCCAGGGCAGAGCCATGGAGAAATGGGGTGGCTCCAGAGCTTCAGGCCTACCCAGAGCCCCCCGTACCACGCTGAGGCCGCAGTCACATTCCTCGCCGAGCTCTACGAAGTGGTTCCCACAGGTGGGGCTCCCAGTCAGGACCTGGGGCTCGGGGACATTGGAGAGGCACCAGCCCTGGCCCTGCTGCAGGCTCCGCTCCAGGTCCTGCCGGCTGCAGTTGCTGAAGCTCAAGCCAGGTGTCAACCTGCAGAGGCAGGAGGGGCCTATGAGGTGAGGTGAGGTGAGGAAGGGGCTTGGCCCCAGCTCCCCGAAGGGCTGCCCGCTGCCCTCACCCCGTGGGCGGTGCCATGATGCAGCCGCGGTCGTGCCGGAGGTCGCCGCAGTCGCAGAGGCGCCCGGCACTGTCGTGGCGCATGCCCAGGTTGTGCCCCAGCTGATGGGCCACAGTGGAGGCCACGACGAGGACACTGACAGAGTGATCCTGTGGGACAGGAGGGTCAGAGAGGGCAGCTGGTGGGAGGACGGGGTGGGGGGACAGAGGTACTGACCATGCTGACCCCCCCGGAGCGCGCGGGGGAACACACGGAGGCTTGAGTCGACATCCCCACGGAGACATCATCAAAGTGGGCACCTCTGGGGAGAGAGCACAGCGGATTGGGGAACTGCTATGGCCTCATCCCCCTGTCCCCACCCTGTCCCCCACTCACGTCAGGAGCTGGGCATTGTCGTGGGGCAGCTTGGGCAGCAGCTCCTCCCGGCGCCAGCGCAGGAACCGCTCCAGCACAGCCCGGGCGCTGCCGCCCACCGCGATCTTGTCACCCTCGCTCCAGACCTCCACGGCCAGCAGGGCCACCCGCACGCCCAGCGGGCGGAAGAACTGGGGGGGCACAGAGGGGTCAGAGCCCCCCAGCACTGCAAAGGCAGGGGCACAGCTGGGCACTGTGCTGGGACAGACAGACACGACCGTGACTCACCACATCCACCTGGTTGGCAATTTCCAGGGTCCGGGTGCGAACACGTTGTAGGTTGGGGTAACTCTGGAACTGGGGAAACGGGAAGAGGGGTCAGAGGGGTGGCTGTGGGAAGGGCAGCCCCTGCTGTGGGGACACTGCCCAGCACTCACCGCAGCGTGGTCCACCACCATCACCAGCTCCACAAAGCGCTGCTCTACTGCTGCCCGCTTGCCCTGGGGACAGAGAGGGGTCAGAGTGCTGATACACGGACACTCTGTGGGGCAAGACCCCTGGGTGACCTACCCTCTGTGGCCAGGGGGGCTCTGTTGCCTCTGCCCCAGGCTGGGAGCCCTGCCTGCAGCTCTGTGGCTCCGGCCGAAGCTGGGATGCCACGTGCTGCCCTGGGCTGCTGGTGTCTGGCTCCAGTGTGTAGCTCCTGGTGTCCGACAGCCAGAGGCGGCCACTGGGGAAGGACAGAGGAGCTGGGATATGGAGCCCATCCCATCATCAGCACAGTGGGAGTGGGCTCACGGACCACTGGGCTTCAGGGCTCACCTGAGTCCAGCGCAGGCACAGAGGTTGGCCCAGGAGCCAGGGAAGCCCTGCACTGTCCCCTGGTAGCAGCAGTGCTCCTGCAGCAGAGAAGGGGGCTCAGGATCCAGCCCCAGGCTGGGGTCCCCCTGGGGAACAGGGACAGCTCGGGGACAGCACAGGTGACAGCCCCCAGCTTGGGGACAGCAGAGCCATGCTGGAGGCCATACCTGCTCTCTGGGCTCCTGGATCACCCGTGTGCCATCGGGCAGGTAATAGAGCAGTGCCCCAGTGCCCTGCACCAGCTCCCTGCCAGAGACTCGTGTCACCCACAGCAGGAACCCCCAGCTGACCCTGCCCTGAGCACACCCCGGCAGGAAGGGAGGACTCAGCACCTCCCATGTCCCTGCTGTGGGTGCACCCTGGGGCTCCCACCCCACCTGTGCCGTGGATGGAGACAGGGAATAAGGGACCCCCACTCTAAGTGCACTATGGACAGAGGCAGAGCCCCAGGGTCCCAGGAGGATCCCCACCCTGCGTGGGTCCAGGAGCTCCATCCCACGCCCTGCTGTTGCCCCCAGAACCACACTCACCAGTTCTGCTCCAGCTCCAGCAGCAGCCGCACCCCCTCCAGCTCCAGCAGGACTGTCAGACGGGCGGGGAACCCCCCCTGGCACAGGCCGCGGTTAAGGGGGTACCCCCTGAGCCAAGCTGCCCCCTCCCCACGCACCCCCAGCGGCAGCGGGACCCGCCCGGCCCTGGCGCGTGCCCGGAGGGAGCGGTCGGAAGGGATGCCCTGCCCGCCCCGCAGGAAGCGTCCCTCCCTCCCGGCCTCATTGTGTCGGGGAAAGGGGGGGTTGGACCGAGCGGGGCCCCCACCCCGTTCCCCCAGCTCTTCCTGCCCGGTGCAGCGCTGCGGAAACACCGGAGAGACTCCCTGCGGTGGGCTGGGCCCTTCCGCCCCAGCCGGGAGGGGCGCGGGGTGCGGACCCCGACCCAGAAAGGTTCCTCCCAGCATCAGGAGGGGAAAGGGGATTTGCTGGGGACCCCCTTCCCCACTGCTTCTGGGTGCTGGGGACCCCAGGGATGCGGCACCAGGACATGTCCTGCACTGAGAAGAGGGCAGGGGGAGGTGGCAGGGTGTGGGCACTGCCACAAGTGTGGGAGAATGTGGGCGGGGGCTCACCTGGGTGGCTTCTGCCAAGCTGAGTGTCCGGTTATCCCACAGCACCCGCGGGGTCACTGACGAGGAGTGTCCTAATTCCTCACTGTGCTGCTGCTGCTGCTGCGAGCTGTCACCTGCACAGGCCCCTCACCACTGTGTCACCCAGCATAGCCCAGACCCTCCTGGATATCCAGCACAGCCCAGACCATCCTGGTCACCCAGCACAGCCCAGACCCTCCTGGATATCCAGCACAGCCCAGACACCCGCATGGTCACCCAGCACAGCCTCAGATCCCCCCAAGGTCACCCAGCACAGCCCAGACCCCCTCAGTCACTCATCACAATCCAGACCCCCAAGGTCAACCATCACAGTCTGGACCCCCAGCCTGCACCCTGGACCCTCCTGGTCACCCAGCCAAGTCTGGCCACTCAAGGCATTACAGCCCCCTCAGCCGTCACCCACTGCAGCCCCCCAGGACAGGTGGGAAGCAGTGTCAGGGACCCCCACATTCAGCCTGATGGGAACCCCCCTGTTTGGGGGCTGCAGGAGGACGGGATGAGCTCTTCGGCCAAGCTTTGCATCACCTCGGCCGGCTGCCCAGTACAGCCAGCACAGAGACTGGGCAGGGCTGGGAGCCGGGCTGGGCTGACTCAGACCCCCCCTCCCGCCAGCTTTTGGGGAACCCCAGCCCGCCCAGGGCCCCGGGATGGGGTTTGGAGAAAGCACCAAACCCCGCTCTGCACGGCCACACCAGCCCGGGCAGCGCCGGGGACAGAACCGCGGTACCGGGGGAGCACCGAGCGTACCGGGGACGGGGCACCGAGCATCCCGGGGAGGGATCCCCGCGTATCCCGGGGAAGGGGCACCGAGTGTACCAGGGGGCGCACCGAGCGTACCGGGAGGACGCACCGGACATCCTGGGAAGGCGGCAACGAGCTTCCAGAGGGGCTACGACTCCCGATCCCACCCCGGTCCTCCCGTGGGTATCCCCGCGATGCCCCGACCGGGGCCGAGCCGCCCTCCCCACCGACCCCCCGATCCCGCTTGGGATCCCGGTTCCCCGCTGACCTGCAGCGCTCCCGGTGCCAGCGGCGAGCAGCAGCCCCGCGGCGAGCAGCAGCCGCGGCCCCATCGCCCCCATGGCCGCTCCGGGCCTCGCTGCCCCGCCGCGGCCGCCCCCGCCGGTTCCCGTCGCGCATGGCCTCGGCACCGGCACCGGCACCGACCCCGACCCCGCCCGGCCCGGCCCGGGGGCGGAACTTCCCTGCCAGCGCCGTGGCCCCGTTCCGCTCCTCCGGCACCGCCCAGGCCGGGGCGGAGCCGGGGTGGGTCCCTGTGCGCCGGGAGGGGCTGGTGGTGGCCGGGGTACCGGTGGTGCTGCTGCGGGTGGGACCCCTCCCCATCCCGAGACCCCTGCCCTCATCATGCCGTAGAGTGGAGACCCCCACCTTCACCTCGCAGGAGAACAGAGGCACCCACCTTCATTAGCTCATGCTCTGGAGACCCCTCCTTCATCATCCTGTACATTGAAGACCCCCACCTTCACCTCCCAGGAGAGCAGAGGCACCCACCTTCATCATTTCATGCTCTGCAGACCCCTCCTTCATCATCCTCTACACTGGAGACCCCCACCTTCACCACCCCGTGTGGCAGAGCCCCCTGCCTCCATCCCCCAGGGCAGGAGAGACCCCCACATCCCCCAGCGTCGCCAGCCCTGCCTTTATCTCCTCGTGCAACAGAGACCCTCACCTTCATCATCCCAGACAGCAGAGACCCCCACCCTCATCATCCCAGACAGCAGAGACCCTCACCCTCACAAGCAGACACCACACAGCCCCACCTTCACCTTTTTAAAACCAGATATAAGTAAGGAGAGTAAGAAAAAGATTGAAGAAAAGATTGTGTCAGGTCTTTTTTTTTTTTCCTTTGTGACTGGTTTTTGTCAAGGGAGGTTACTTCACTTTAAGCTTTCTTCCCCCTCTTCCCCTCTTTTTCCACACAGAAAACTTTGACTTTATTATGAAACACTACCGTCAACAAAAAGGACTATTTAAAGCAAAGAAACAGATGTTAGTTTCCTTCCTCTGTTTATCAGATTTTACACACAGAAGACCCCCCACTTCCATCTTCCCTATATCCTCTTTTGACCCCGTGGCAGATGCACCCCACAGACCCCATTTCATGCCATGCATGGGGCTGCAGCCTGCATTGCTGCTGTCCTGCAGGAGCCTGGGCTCTGTGACACCGCCGGCAAGACACGAGGTGCCACCCCCCTCTGAGACACCACCGGAGCCCTGCTCCATCCCATTCTCCATTTCTGGGAGCAGGAAGATGATCCAAGCAAGGCTTTATGGCCCGTTTGGGTCACCAAAATGTTCTCCTGAAATGGGTTCCTCCCCCTGGTGTGTAAGAGACCAATCCCAGCCAGAGCCAAGGGATTTGATTGATCTTCAGTTCTGTGCAGGGGTCAATCCCCAATGCAACCCCAAATGAGCAAACTGTTCACTATTTCTATGTGGAAGAGGTTTTACAGTGACTTCTGTGAACCAGAGAGAAGTTTGAGAAGAGGATCCGTGTTTACCACGGAAAGAATTTTCTACCAAAGTTGTTGACATAGAAACCAAGAAAGAAAGAAGGATAAATAAAAGAAACCTGTTCCAATAAGCATTTTGTTTGTCTTTCCTGACCAATGAGTAAAGTGTAAACTTATGAGTTTTGTAAGAATGTATAAAAAGCATGCATGCTAGAATAGAAACAGTTTGAAGCCTTCTGAAAATGGAGTGTGTTGCTTTGTATTGTCTCTGTCTCAACTATGACATTTCTACACTTTAGCAAACAAGTATTAAACATGGTCTGCAAGTTACACAGTTCCTCATTAATTACTATTAATTAATATTTTCTCTTCTATTGGTTGAATGAGTCTCTTGCTTCTCATGCTAATTAGGGTGCATGCCCAGTGTTCTCCTTTTGGGTCAATGGGTTTCTTGCCTCAGTGGTTGTGATCTTTCCCTGCTGCAATTAGCCACTTTGCCCTTTTGGCTGATGTCTGGCCTTGTTTTTTCCTCTCCATCTCGTGGCTGTGTGGCCAAATCTCCCTGGTCTGTGTCTTCAGTGTCCCATGGACTCTGATCCCTGCTGATTTATTGGCTGAAGCTTCTTCTCTCTACAACTGCTGAGGCTTATTGAACCTGCAATTACTGACACGTAATTACACAAAATTTCTCTGTTGGGAAGATGAACATCAGGGTGTTGAGCTTTTACTGGGTCTGGCATCTTCAAAGAGACACGAGCAGCTGTGGGTTGCTGTAAGGTTGTTCATTGTATGAATACATCAGTCTGGAAGGCAAGAGTTCCACGTTAAAAGGCAAAATCCGTGTTAAAAGCTTTCCTAGTATAGAGTCCCAAGCTGGAGTTTGGGCTATACATTGGAGGGGAATCTTTAGTATCAGGCGTTCTGGGAAGTCTGTACCTCTCAAGTACCTCAGAAATGAGAAAAGAGAGAGAAATTAAGATAAAAAGGAGGCTGCATCCTCCAAAAATTGGAGGCACCCCAAAGGACTGTGCCATGACCTCTCCCTTAATTCAAATAAAGTAAAAGGACTCCTCTGTCTCCTTTTTGGACATAAACCTCTGATTATGGAGTTTGTGGATTAATTTTCCTGACAAACCCCTTCATTTACTTCCCTCCCTGAGGAGCTCAGAGAGGCTTGTATTCCAATGTGAAAAACGCCAATCACTTGTTTTAAAATTTTAGAAGTTTAATGGTAATAAAATGGTTATAAAAATAGTAATAGAAATTAGAGCAATAAGAATTTGGACAATCAGAGTTAGGACAATAAAGCAAAGAATACGAACGTTCAGATGCTTTCCTCAAAAAAAGCATGGCTTGCTAACAAAGGATTAAGTCTTAAAAGCAATAGCCTGTTGCATATTCATATATCTCACAAATGATGCATAAATTCTTTTCAAACAAAGGGTGTTCTCTGGTTATTGTCAACTTCTCCTCCTTAATCCTGTTGGCACCTCAAACAAAAAGGAGGTGGAAAAAAGTTTGTCTTTTCCAATAATGAGGCAATATTTCTTTTCTATGGGCTTGTTGCTGTTGTCTCTGTGTGAAGAATTTCTTGATTATCTCATCTCTTTCTTGAGCTAGTTAAAGAGTATCTTACATAGCATAGTTTCTATTTTAACATTACGTTATAACCTAAAACTATATTTAACACACTACATAAGAGAATTAGTACAGCATAACTTTCTAACATACCACATATAATATTCATTTTAATATTTGCAAAAAGCCAGTCATACAATATGCATTTTGCACACCAACACACCCAGTGCAGCAGAGCTCAATGGAAACTGCTGAGGGGTTCTGAACACAACAGAAACCATCAGGCAGGACCTGCAACGGTGCAGCAGCACGTTGGACACTGCTCTCTCACTCTGCTGTTCTCCCACCCAGACAAAGCTGGAGGGAGCAGCAGCATCCTCGGCATGAGGCTAAATTCCATAAGAAATTGAAAATTAAAACAGAGGGTTATACATTAGAGGGGAATCTTTGGTATTAGGTGTTCTGGGAAGTCTGTACCTCTCAAGTACCTCAGAAATGAGGAAAGAGAGAGGGAAATTGGGATAAAAAGGAGACTGTGACCCCAAAAGTTTGAGACGCCAGGGGAATGTCCCATGACCTCTCCCTTTATTTGAATAAAGTAAAAGGACTCCTCTGTCTCCTTTTTGGTCATAAACCTCTGATTATGGAGTTTGTGGATTCATTTCCCCGACAAGGTCCTGCATTTATTTCGCTCCCTGAGGAGCTCAGAGAGGCTTGCATTCCAACGCACGCAGTGCAGCAGAGCTCAACTGAAACTGCCCAGAGGTTCCAAACTCAACGGAAACCGTCAGGCAGGACCTGCAACGGTGCAGCAGCACGCTGGAAACCTCTCGCTCGCTCTGCTGTTCTCCCACCCAGACAAAGCTGGAGGGAGCAGCAGCAGCCTCGGCATGAGGCTGGTCTCGGGGCTGGGCAGAGCCCTGCGGGCCCGGCGGGGCCTGCCCAAGGACCAGGCCCCGCAGGCTGGGGCCAAGCGCAGGCCGCAGGAGCCCAGCAAGGCCCAGGAGTTCGCCCGCAGCCTCGGCGGCCTCACCCTGGGCCTGCTGCTGGCCAGCATTTACGGGGCCCTGGTGCTGCTGGTGCAGGGTCACAATGTCTGGTACTGCCTGAGCATCACCGTCTTCATGGGCGCGGGGATGGGCCTGGGCATGGCCTTCTCCATGACGACGCGGATGACCGTGCTGCTGGCACTGCCGCACTTCTTCACCAGTGAGCGGCCATGGGGTCCAGGGGATGCCGGCTCCTGGCTGAGCACCAGGACTGTGTTAGAACCATAGATACTAAAAAAATTAAATTTTCCGGGTTAAAAAACACAGACCTTCAGGAGAACACTACATTTGACCTAAACCCATAAAAAAAGTTTCCAAAATTAATTATTAACAGATTAATAATAAGATTATATATTGTATTTAGCAGATTAGTTATATGCATCAGATGAATAAGATTATAAATTTATATAACAGATTAATAATAAGATTATAAATTATATTTAACAGTTTAGTTATATTTATCAGATTAATAAAATTATAAGTTATATATAACATTAATAATAAGATTATAAATTATATATAACAGATGAGTTATGTATAACAAATTAATTATAAGATTATAAATTATGTATGGCAGATTAGTTATATAGAACAGATTAATAATAAAATATAAGTAATATATAGCACATTATTTATACAAAACAGATTAATAATAAGGTTATAAATTATATATAGCAGATTAGTTATATGTAAGAGATTAATGATAAGATTATAATTTATATATAGCAGATTAGTTATATATAACAGATTAATAATAAAATTATAAGTTTTATATAACACATTATTTGTATGTAACAGATTAATAATATTATAAATTATATATAACAGATTATTTATATATAATGGATTAATAATAAGATTACAAGTTTTATATAGCAGATTAGTTATATATATCAGTTAATAATAAGATTATAAATTATATATAGCAGATTAGTTATATGTAAAGTGTTAAAGATAATATTATAATTTATATATAGCAGATTAGTTATATATAACTAATTAATAATAAAATTATAAGTGTGTAGTTGAAATAGAAGTGTGTAATATCACCCAGCAGAAAGCTTAGAGTTTAAAGTTTTAAAATATAGTAATATATATAAAATTAAGATAGACATTTAAGGCAGTAGCTAATCAGTCTTCTTCACCTTCTTCTTCATAAGTCTAAGTAGTATTTTATAATTAAACTTAAAAAAGTCCACATTGCAAAAAACAAATGATTAGTTATTGAGTTAAAAATAAAAACAATTTAAGTGTCATTTCTTAATTAGACAATTTTTCCTTTAAAGACCTTGTAAAAATAGATACAAAACCATTTTGTAATTTATTAGTAAAATACTGTAGAACTCACAGTTTATAAAACAGTGATATGGACAAAAAATAATAAACATCTAAATCCAGACACAAAATACCATCTTGAGCACTTTCAATCCCAACTCTAACAGAAACAAAAAAGAAGTTAAATAACCAACATTAGTGGTGCCATGTGTGAGGGTGGAATTCACAACCTTCAGATTATGAGACTGACTGATTTTTCCCTGTCAAATTATGAGATTGATTCTTCCCTGTCAAATTATGAGACTCATTTTTGCCCTGTCATATTGTGAGATTGATTCTTTGCTATCAGATTATGAGACTGATTCTTCCCTGTCAGATTATGAGACTGATTCTTGCCAGTCAGATTATGAGACTGATTTTTCCCTGTCAGATTATGAGACTGGTTCTTGCCTGTCAGATTATGAGACTGATGGATTTTTCCCTGTCAGATTATGAGACCGATTTTCCCCTGTCAGATTATGAGACTGATTTTTTGCTGTCAGATTATGAGACTGATTCTCGCCTTGTCTTTGCAGAGGAGGGGAAGATGATGATCATGGTGCTGGCGCTGTGCCTGACCGTGCAAGGCCCTGGCACCAATCTCATGCACAACGTCTCCCAGCTCGCCAAGGCGCTGTCATGTGGGGCTGAGCTGGCCCAAAACCAGACGGCCGAGCGGCTGCAACGTGCCAAGGAGCCACTGCTGAGTGAGCAGGGGGCTGGGGGAAGGTGGAGGGACTGGAGGGGCCCTTCCTGGGGGGGAACAGACAGCTTCAGGCTACCCTCACTCTCTGGGGTATGCTCAGAGAGGTGTCCCCTCTCTCTGCAGACTTGCAGAGGAAAATCAAAGAGATTGGCCAGAATGCCAAGGTGCTGGGTGACCGCGTCCGTAAATTCATCCGCTCCATCACAGACTCCACCAGACACATTGGTGAGCGTTGGACCCCCGGGGGTGCCCCCAGCCCCAGCACCCCCTACCCTCCTCTCAGACCATCCCTGTCTCCAATGCCCGCTCCCTGCCCACAGCCCGGGCCCTGCGCAACGTTTGGATGTGGCTGTCGAGGGCTGGGAACATCTGCAACCGCGAGCTGGGGGATCCCAAGACCAGCTGCTTTCGCTACATAGACAAGGCCAGGGACAGGTGTGAGCGCGCCCTGCCCCTCCTCTTCCACATCTGCTACGTTATCATCACCTTCAAGGCCCTCTGCGGCATGATCAGCACCCGTGAGTCCCTGTCCCTCTGCCATGGGGGGCTAATGGGGTGATGGGGCAGATGTGTCCCCATCATGGGGGCCCAGCCCTACAGAGATTCTCCTCTCTGCAGTTTCATTCATGTTCTGCACCATCCCAAAGTACATCCAGACCTTCATCCGGGCCAACGTCGGAACCCGTGAGTATCCAGTGCCATGTAGCGGTTGGGGGTTGTCACTGTTTTACATGAGAGACATCTATGGAAGTGATACAAAGCTGTTAACCACTCTCCCTAAATAAACAAAAAAAAGACTATTAAAAAAGTAGTAAACTAACTAAAATTTTATTCTTTACATTATCAGCAAGGAAAAAAAGTTATAATAAGAAGAAAAGTATTCTAAAAGTTTTGTTTTAATTCTTATTGCTCTTCCTTTAAGCTACTATTAATACATTTTTCTTTATACCCTTTTAAAATTTTAAACCTTCTTTGCCTTTCTCCTAATCCTATCTCACAACAAGAAATAAGTACATTAGTTATTAGCCACCACACTCTTTAGTACATTAACCAAAAAATCTCAAAATTAACAAAATCTTACATTAACAAACCAAAACCACTGCGCGGGTCCTTTTCTGCGCCTCTCATCTGGTTCTGACTGCAAAGCACCGCACCTAGCATGCCCTCTGCAGCCCTCACAGACGCCCTGAACCGTGTCCGTGCTGAGTTTGAGTTCAACATCTCGGTCGTGCACCACTTCAGCGTCAACCTCAACGCCAGCAAGAGCCTGGGGGAGGTGTCTGCCGATATCATGGAGGCCGTGCATCACCACATGGAGCCCTACCACCGTGTCCTGGAGCTCTTCTCCTACATCTCCTTCTTGGCCGTCCTCTTCTTGTGGTACCGGTGAGTAGCGCCCTGGTGACCCATGGGGATGGGGACCTGGTGTGGAGGTGCTCAGCTTCCCCCCGTGCACCCAGCGCGGTTAAGTACCGGCGCCGCTACCTGCGGGACGACACCTTTGACAACGTTTACATCACGCGGCGCTTCGTGGAGATGGACCTGCGGTGTGCAGAGCAGGGCAAACCCACCGTGCTGCCCCTGTCGGCGCGGGAGAGGGGCCGCTACATCCCCCCAGGTCAGTCCCACCCCCGAGGGTATCCCCCAGCCCAATCTGAGCCCCCCCGACACGGCCTCACGGTGCTCCCGTGGCCGTGCAGGTGCGCTGTGGCTGTCGAAGACTGAGCGAAGCCAGTATGGGATTCAGCTGTTTGGGTTCCTGCGCCACACGCTGCTGGGGTTCAGCATCATCCTGGCTGACTACAGCATCTTCTGGCTCCTTGACCTCTTCCGGCATCAGCTGAGCGCGGAGATCATTGCCAGGGGTGAGCAGCACCCTCGGGTGCTCTGCTGGCTGAGGGTCAGGGCTGTGGGATGGCCCCAGGTCTGAGCTACTCGCCCACAGCGCCGTCGACCATGACCATCAGCGTCAACGGGACGGGCTACACCAGTGAGATCTACAAGGACCTGGTCTCTGCCTTCAACACGCTGCAGGAGGGCGAGGTCTCGGTGCTGTCCCAGGTCTGCCTCATCCAGCCCGTGGAGCCCGACCACAGCACCTACATCACCATAGGTGTGCAGACCGGGGCTGCTGCACCCTCAGCGACCCAGGTGGGTGGAGGGGTATAGGGGGTGCCCTCCCCACTTGACTTGTTTTCTTCCCACCAGGAATCCTGTACGGTATCTGGCTCTTCATCGCCGTCTTCGGTTCCTACATGGCACGCCTGCGCCGGGCAGTGTGTGCCTGCTACTTCCCATCCCGTGAGCTGGTGAGAAACCCCCTGTGTGTGTCCCTCTACACTCCCTGAGCCACCAGCTGCCCTCACCTCATCCCCTCCATGCCAGGAGCGCCTGGCCTTCCTCCACAACATCATCCGGGCACGGCGGGAATGGGCGGTGTTTGCCCTGGGCCGAGGGGGCACGCAGCGCTTGGGCGATACCGGGAAGAGCAAGCTCTTCCTTATCCTCATCTCCAGGTAAGCTCTTCCAGGAGATGAAGAAGGGGCAGCATCATCCCTGGGGGTCGGTGGCAAGGACCTCTGGGATGGCATTGCCCCGTGTGCTTGCAGGTTCCCTCTCCTAGCTCGCCTCGCTCGCCGTGCGGGCATCCAGCGCAAACACTGCCTGACCTGTGGGATGGCAGAGCGGCCGGATTTCACTGCCTGCATCACACCCAACTGCAAAGGTAGGAGCCCCCACAGCCCAGGGACCCCCTCCCCAGAAAATTCTCCCCCTGACAGCCCCATTTTCCACAGGGCTGTATTGCAGCGACTGCTACAGAACCCTGAACAACATCTGCTCCGTCTGCATGGCCCCCCTGAGCTACCCGGACTCTGGGGATGAAGAGCTGTGAGCAGAGGGGTGCTGGGAGCCCACCCAAGCCTAGGGGGTGTGGGAGGGGGGTGCTGCAGCTCAGCCCTGCCCTCTGTGCCCTGCAGGGACTCGAGTGAGGAGGAGACAGAGGAGCAGGGCGCTGCGCGGGCGCTGCGGGGCCAGGAGCGAGGGCAGTGGCTGCTGCAGCGCATCAAGGACATCATCAGCGGCTGGAGGTTCCCCTCCAGAACATCCAGGAGGCTGCAGGAGCAGCTGGAGGAGGAGGAGAGCGAGGGGCTGCTCTCCAGGTGAGGGCTGATGTGGTGTTTTCTGAGTATTTTCTGGGTATTTTCCTCCCCCGACGAAGGGAGGAATGAAGAATCTGACTCCATGTCCTTAGAAGGCCAATTTATTATTATATGATACTATATTATATTAAAGAATGCTAAACTAAACTATACTAAAGAATAGAGAAAGGATACAGACAGAAGGCTAAAAGATACTAAAGAAAAATCGTGACTCCTTCCAGCGTCCCAATACAGCTTGATGGTGATTGGTCATTAAGTCAAAACAATTCACATGAAAAATCACTTGTTGGATAAACAATCTCATTCCAAAGCAGCAAAACACAGGAGAAGCAAATGAGATAATATTGTTTTCCTTTTTTTCCTGAGACTTCTCAGCTTCCTAGGAGAGAAATCCTAGCAAAGGGATTTTTCCAGAAAATATGATGGTGACAGGCTGCCTGTGGGGATGGCAATGTCCTTCCCTTCCAGTACTGGTGTTGGATTATACTTTTTTCAGACTTAGAGATGGGGCAACTGAGAGGTGTTTTACAAACTTTTATTTTATTTTCAGTCTCATGAGAAGGGTGAGGCCATACAGATGTTATAATTCATGCTATCACAATCAGAATTACAATATGCAATAAGTATTTCTTAGTCTATTAGCTTTAACCACGCCATACTATAAATAACTTAAAATTAATGGTCTAAAATTACCCCTCATGGGTCCTACTACAATGCATCATTCATTGTTTTATTTCTCTAAAGTATCTAGTCTTATTTGTAAAGCCATCCCTTAAAACTTGTGTCCAGTTCCATTTCTCTCTCAACAATCTGTCCATTATAGGACAGGTTTAGGATTTCTAAATCAACATTTCTTGTCTCAAAATTTACATACAAATACACACTACATGAACCTTCTGTCAAACTTTTACAATTTTCTACAAATTTTAACTTTAAATATTTTCTGTAAATTCTAAAGTTCTGTCAAACTTTATGAATTTTCAGTATTTAAAATAAATGTTAAAAAATTCTATATGTATAAAATTTTATAAATTTTCTATAAATTTATATTAAATTTTCTATTAAAAATTTTCTATAGATTTTCTATACATGTCTATGAAATTTTCTATAATTAAAAAACTGCTAAAATTATTATTATAAAATTTCTATATTATATATTTATATACATTATGTATATTATAGATATTTTCTATATCAAATTTCCTGTAAAATTTTCTCTATTCTATTTCTACTTTATAAATTTTCTGTATTATATATATATTCTATACCAAATTTTTTCTATATAATATTTTAAATAAAATTTCCTATATTTCTATACTATAAATGTTCTATATTATATATATATATTCGATATTTAATTTTTTCTACATTATAAATTTTCTATAGAATTTTCTATATTCTATTTCTGTATTTTGAATTTTTGATATATTTTATATATACATATATATACATTCTATATTAAATTTTTTCTATATTATAAATTCTCTATGAAATTTTCTATATTTTATTTCTATATTATAATTTTTATATATTATATATATACACATAAATATATACTATAAATATTTTTAAACAGTTACGTTTTACGTATATATGTATGTATGTATTCTATATTAAAATTTTTTCTATACTATAACATTTTCTATAAATCCATTTCCCACCCACCTGGACTGCTGCTCCCCAACACTCCTCTCCCCACCTACAGACCCGACTTTGACTCCGAGGATGAAGCTGCGAGCAGTGACAGAGAGCTGCAGGAGGTGGTGGTGGTAGAAACCCCCGAGCCTGTTCCCTCTCCATCGGAGCATCCCCCGGACACCAATTTTGGAGCAGAATCCCGTGCTCAGAAACCTCCCAACACGAGTGAGCTCCGCCACCTCTCCTGTCCCCGGCAGGGCAGTGGCAGGGCAGGGCTGACACCTGTGTCCCCTCCCAGCCCTGAAGCGAGTGGTGCTCTCCGTCCTGCCCGGCCCGTGCAGCCGCTTCCTCTGGAGCCGGCCCGACCAGTACCGCTGCAGGAAAGCCTTCCTGGGAGCCGGCTTCGGGATGTTCCTCGGCCTCGGTGAGTGGGGGAATCCCTAACGTCACAGGGTTTGGGGAAGCTGCAAAAGGCAGGTCTTAGAGACAGCAAAACTGCTACAAATTTTCTATATTATATAAATTATACATCTATCTATCTATCTATCTATCTATCTATCTATCTATCTATCTATCTAATCTATCTAATTATATCTATATCTATATTTATATCTATATAATCTATATCTATATCTATATCTGTATCTATATCTATATCTATCTATCTATCTATCTATATCTATACCCATATCTATATCTGTCTATCCATATCTGTATCTATATCTATCTATCTACATCTCTATCTCTATCTCTATCTCTATCTCTATCTCTATCTCTATCTATATCTATATCTATCTACCTATATATCTGTATATCAATATATAAATATTTCAAGATATCTCTATCTATCTATCTATCTATCTATCTATCTATCTATCTATCTATATCTATCTGTCTATCTATATCCATATCTATATCTATCTATATCTGTATCTATATCTATGTACATCTCTATCTCTGTCTCTATCTCTATCTCTATCTCTATCTCTCTACCTATATATCTGTATATCAATATATAAATATTTCAATACATCTATATCTATTCCATATATCTCTATCTCTATCTATCTATCATCTATCTATCTATCTATCTATCTATCTATCTATCTATCTATCTATCTATCTATCTATCTATC
>JAWMQZ010000103.1:4923357-4948695 GCA_035584835.1 Tangara arthus | reverse complement strand
CCCATCCCATCCCATCCCATCCCATCCCATCCCATCCCATCCCATCCCATCCCATCCCATCCCATCCCATCCCACCCTCCACGTCCATCCCAGCCCATCCTGTTCTCCTCCCACCCAACGCCATTCCCAGCCCACCCCATCTCCTTTCCCATCCTGTGCACTCCCCACCCCAATCCCGTCCCAACCCCATCCCCATTAACCCCTTGGGTGCCCCACCGTGGCTGCCCAGCCCTATAGGGAAGCCCAGTGCCCCATCTGCCCTCCCTGGCTGGGGGTGCCCACCCCAGCTGTGCCCACCCACTCCAGCTGTTCCCACCCCAGCTGTGTTGCCCCCAGCTGTGCCCACCCACCCCAGCAGTGCCCACCCATCTCAGCAGTGCCCACCCCAGCTGTGCCCACCCACTCCAGCTGTGCCCACCCCAGCCGTGCCCCCCCAGCTGTGCCCTCACCGCTGGAGCAGCTGGGCCCGCGCCAGCCCGGCTCGCACTGGCACAGCTCGGGAGCCACGCAGCGCCCATGGACGCACTCCTGGCTGCAGTGAGCTGGGGGCACACGGCACGGAGCGTCCTCAGGGAGCTCTGGGGACACCCCGCAGGGGGACACAGCCCCAGGGCCCCCCCGAGCCCCGGCCCCACTCACGGACACACGAGTCGCGGCTCTCGTAGTAGCCCTGGCAGCACTGGTAGCGCCGCCGGTAGTCGGTGCGGACGGCCAGGCGGTACTCGGTGCGGTACAGCACCCTGCGCCGCCAGGGGACACCGTGAGCGTCCTGCCCGCCAGGGACTGCGGACAGCCTGAGCTGGGACAGCCCTGCCAGCGTCCCTGTGCCCCGGGCCTTGGGGACAGCCTGAGCTGGGACAGCCCTGCCAGTGTCCCTGTGCCCTCAGCCTTGGGGACAGCCCCCTACCCAGGGCTTGGGGACAGCCTGCACTGGGAGAGCCCTCCCAGTCCCTTTGTCCACCCTGCCCTTGGGGACAGCCTGCACTAGGACAGCCCTCCCAGCTCCCCTGTCCCCTCCAGTCCTCCCAGACACCCTGCCCTTGGGGACACGCTGTGCTGGGACATCCCCCCTGGCCTTGGGGAAAGCCCCCCACCCAGGGTTTGGGGACAGCCTGCACTGGGACAGGCCTCCCAGTGTCCCCTCCAGTCATCTCAGGACTTCAGGACACCCTGCACTGGGACAGCCCTGCCAGTGTCCCTGTCCCTCCTGTCCTTGGGGACAGACTGCACTGGGACATCCCCCCTGGCCTTGGGGAAAGCCCCCCACCCAGAGCTTGGGGACACCCGGCACTGGGGCAGCCCTCCCAGCCCCTCTGGTCCCCTCCAGTCCTCCCAGGGCTGGGGGATACGCTGTGTTGGGATAATCCTCCTTCAGCCCCCCTCCAGTCCCCCCTGTCCTTGGGGACACCTTGCAGTGGGACAGCCCTCCCAATGTCCCTGTCCCCCCTGCCCTTGGGGACAGCCTGCACTGGGACAGCCCTCCCAGCCTCCCTCCAGTCCAGTCCTCGCAGGGCCTTGGGGACACGCTGTGCTGGGATAATTCCCCTTCAGCTCCCCACAGCCCCTTGGCACCTTCAGCAGCCTGCTGGCCTTGGGGACAGACCCTCTGCAGCCCCTCCATGAGCCTGGGGACACCGGCATTGGGACAGCGCCCCTGAGCTTGGGGCAACCCCCCCAGCCCCTCCTCCAGCCCCCTCACCGTCCTTGTCCCCCCCCAGCTCCCCATGACCCTGGGGACACCCTGCAGAGGGACAGTCCCCTCTCCATCCCCCTCCAGCCCCTCATAGCCTTGGGGACACCTTGCAGTGGGACATTCCCCCTCCAGCCCCCTCACTGTCCTTGTCCCCCTCCACCCCTCCCCGGCCCTGGGGACACCCTGTGGTCCCCGAGGGGCTCTGGGGGCGCTCCCACCTCTGCTGCGGGCAGGGCAGGGGGAGCCCCAGCCCCCCGGGGCAGGGCTGGCTGGAGGACACCACGTGCGGTTTGCTGTAGGATTCCTTCACTGGCGCCGTGAAGCTGCGGGTGGGGGGAATTTGGGGTGACTGCCGGTCCTGGGAGACCCCAGGGCTGTCGCTGTCCCCCTCCCCTGTCCCGTCACTCCTACCTCTCCCAGTAGCTGCAGACGTTGGGGTCTCCGGGCCGGAGGGCAGCCAGGAGCCCGGCGTGCACCGCCAGCACCGCGGCCCGCAGCAGCATCCTGCACGGAGAGAGCGGCTGCGCCCTGTGCCTCCGCACATTCCCGCTCCCCACCCACCGCCCCCGGGCCCAGCTCCACATCCGACCTCCCTGCAGGGCTGCCTTTGCATTCCTCCATCCCAAAAAACAGCCCCGGCCCCGCTGCTCCCCGAGCGCTGCTCTATGCCAAAGGGAAACTGAGGCACGGTCGCTCAGCAGCCTGGGTGGCCCCACCAGCCTCATCCCAGCATCCTGAGACACCTCGGGGCACATCTGGAGCATCACCCCGACCTGTCCTGGGCACCCCATGCTAAAGGGGGGGATGCCCGGGGTGCCAGGGTGGGGCCGGGCACGGCGCCTCCAGCCCTGGCACGGCTCCGCGCGGCCCCGCTTCAACTCGCTCTGTGTTTATTCCCAGCTGAGTTTCCTGGATCCAGCAGCTTCTTGCTCAACCCAGAGAGGGTCTGGCTCTGCCGGGGCGGCTCTGGGAGCGTTTCCAGCCGGGGGGCCGGGCTGGGAGGGCCGGCGACCCCCGAGCCCGCCGTGCCGAGCGTGCTGTTTACCGGGATCAGCGTTTCGGGGCAGGGCTGCCGTGTGCCAGGGAGGAAACAGAGGTTTCCTGGTCAGCACAGCTGGATTTACCGGGGCTTCCTTGCTGTTCCAGCCATAGGATACCCCAAAGGTGCTCCCTGGGTTCGTTCTCCCCCTCAGCAGAGCCCGCGCTGCGTTTTGGGGCCAGAGCATCCGGTTTGGGGTGGGAAAAGTGTCAGTGGGAAAGTTTCCCCCCATTTCCCTTCAACTCCCGGCAGGGAGGAATTAATTGCTCAGCCGCTGCCAGAATTCCCTCCCATGGACTCTGCCGAGGGGGGAGAGCCAGGGGAGCCCCGAGCTCATCTCCAGCCTCATCCTCAGAACCCTGACTTCATCCCCAGCCTCATCCTCAGGAGAACCCCGACTTCATCCTCATCCTCAGGAGAACCCCGAGTTCATCCTCATCCTCAGGGGAGCCCCGAGCTCAACCCCAGCCTCATCCTCAGGAGAACCCCGACTTCATCCTCATCCTCAGGAAAACCCCGACTTCATCCTCATCCTCAGGGGAACCCCGAGTTCATCCCCAGCCACATCCTCAGGGGAACCCCGAGTTCATCCTCATCCTCAGGAGAACCCCAAGCTCGTCCCCAGCCTCATCCCCCTCTTCCAGCAACGTGGGGGGACCAGGGGGGTCCCAGCAGTGCTGGGAAAAACAGGAACCACGGGGAGATGCCGGCAGGAAAAGCAAGGAGTCATCAAACGCTGCCGGCACGTCCCATCTGCTCCTCACCGCGGGGCTCAGCCCCCCCAAAACGGCAACAGGCACCCCCAGACCCAGCGCTCCCCTCCCCGCTGTGTCCCTAAGAGCGCCCCGGGTGGGGTGAGGAGCATCCCGCGGGTGATGGGGCTGGAAGGAGCGTGTGGGGTGAGGGCAGGGGAGCTGCCCTGCCCTGTCCCTGCGGGGGCCGCGCTGCTGACCCCCCCACAGCCGCTATCTGTGCCCAAAGCGCTTCCTCTGCCACAGCCCGGGGGCTGACGCGTTTCCTCCGCAGGGATGGGGCTGCGGAGGGCGAGGAGGGCACGGGGGGCGAGTCAGGGGCAGGGAAAGGGACAGGGGCGGCTTCGGGGTCACCACAGGGCTGTCGCAGCGCTGTCCCACCCGCTGTCCCCTCAGCCCGGAACCTGCGCCCTCCCGTGTCCCCCGGGGCGATGGGCACCGTGCCCTCGCACAGCGCCCGGCAGGGCACGGTGCCACCCGCCCGAGCCAGCCGTGCCCCGGGGTGCCCCGCTGGGGACAGCGGCACTCACCTGGCCGGGCCGCGGCGGCAGGCAGGGGCAGGGCTGGCCTGGCCGGTCGGGATGGCGCAGCGCGGCCGTCGGAAGCGGAGGGAGGGCTGGAGCTGCTCTCAGGAAGTTTGGACGTGGAGTCAACTACGGAAAAGGGAAAAAAATAAAAAAAATCCCCTTAATTATTTTTTTTCTTTTTCTTTTTTTTTTTTTTTTTTCGCTTCTGTCCAGAAACCAGAGGGTTTTGGCAGAGCAGCAGCGCCGGGACTGCTCTCACAGAGCACTGGATGGGGAGGGGTCTGTGGGGACAGCCTGGTGCAGCCCCTCGGGGGGCTCCTGGTGCTGCAGGGTGTCCCCTTCCCCAGGGCCTGACCCGGGTTGTCCCCCAGGGCTGGGGCAAGCGAAGGGACCCCCTGAGCAAGGGGCAGCTGCTCTGTGCTGAGGGCATGTGGGGACCAGGGGGTCCTCTGGCTTCAGGGCAGCGGCTGCTGACAGCAGAGCAGAGCCCGGGGTTGGTGCCCAACATCCTGGGCACAGCATCCCTGTATCCCAACAACCCAGGGACAGCATCCCTGCATCCCAGGACATCATCCCTGCATCCCAGGGACAGCATCCCTGCATCCCAACATCCCTGGCACGTCATCCCTGCATCCCAGGATATCATCCCTGTATCCCAGGGACTGCATCCCTGCATCCCAACATCCCTGGCACATCATCCCAACATCCCAATGTCCCTGGTACATCATCCTTGCATCCCAGGACATCATCCCTGTATCCCAGGGACTGCATCCCTGCATCCCAACATCCCAGGCACGGTATCCCCGCATCCCAGGGACACATCATCCCTGTATCCCAGGATATCATCCCTGCATCCCAACATCCTGGACACATCATCCCAACATCCCAGGACATCATTCCTGCATCCCAACGTCCCTGGCACAGCATCCCTGCACCCCAGAGACACCTCATCCCTGCATCCCCAAATCTCAGGTGCGCATGTCCCCCACACCCCGGGCACAATGTCCCTCCATCCTGGGCACAGTGTCCCCCCATCCCGGGCACACAGCATCTCCACGTTTTAGGATCCTGGGCACACCCCAGAGCTGCAGGCACGAGTCACTCCCTCACCCCAGACACCCCAGGGTCCCTGGCCATGTGTTCTCCTGCATCCCAGGATCCCTGACCACTCATCACCCCCACACCCTGGGATCACCCCCATACCCTGGGATCACCCCCACACCCCCGGATTCTCAGCCATCCCCCACCTCCGCATCCCAAACACCGCAATTAAATCCCGGATTCCTGACCACCTCCCCTCATCCCGCGATCCCCGTGTTCTCCCGACCCCGGGACCCCCGGACAGGCAGCGCAGCACCACGAGGGCCCCCGGGCCCAGCTGCCCCCCACCCCCAGCACACATTAGCGGCTCCCGAGGCGCCGTTAATTGCTCTGCTCGTTACAGGAACAGCTCTAATCACTCACAACGATTTTCACATCCCAGGGAGACTCGGCTGCCCGCCCCCCTCGCCGTTCCTCTCCCGGGGTCTCCATTAGGATCCAGCCCACCCGCAGCTGGGGCTCCCCCAAAACGGCGTTTCCCGGAGCAGGGGTGGGAATGGGGAACGTGGGGGCTGCGGGGCCCTGGAATGGGAGAGGATATTGGAGATGGGACGGGCTGGGGACATCCGGAGGATCCGCCGGGGAAGTGACCCCTCCCTCCGATGCTTTTTAAGGCGTCCCCAGGGCAGGGGGGGGAAATATTGCTCGGGGACATTCCAGGGGCACTTCAGTGCTGAGATGCCTTTGCAGCCCCCCCGGGACCCCCAGAGGCGGAGAGGACGGAGACCCCCGAGTGCACTTTGGTGTGGTTGGGGCTGCGCAGAGCCCGTCGCTCCCAGTGCCGGGATCCGGCTGCATCCTCAGCTCCCCCAAACCCATCACTGATCCTCTTAGAGAGGACCTGGGGTGCCCTGAGGAGCTTTTGGGATGGAGTGGGACCCTCTAAAGGGCAAAGCCAACCCTGCCATGCTCAGAGCTGCTGGCACCAGGGCACGGGAGGGCGGCACAGGCAGGGCAGGATGTGAGTGGTGATGCAGAATGAAGCAGAATCGGGCAGGAGGGGACCCCAAACACATCACTGATACTCTTAGGGTCTCCTTAGGAGCTTTTGGGATGGAGGGGGAACCTCTAAAGGGCAAACCCAGCCCTGCCATGCTCAGAGTTGGTGGCACCAGGGCGCGGAAGGGTGGCACAGGCAGGGCAGGATGTGAGTGGCGATACAGAACGAAGCAGAATCGGGCCCGGGGAGCCCCAGCCCCGCCGAAACCGGGTGAGCAGGGCCAGGCCCCGGTGCCGCTGGGGCGGCAGCCTCGCCAGGGAGCGGAGCCGTTAATTACCTCATTGCCAGAGTCCATTACCGCTCCCCCCGGAGCGCTGAAATGGAGAAACTTGGGCAGGAGGGAGGGGCTGGGGGGATAAAATCGATGGCGGGGTGAACTTTAACTCTTCCCTGGCCGCTCTAAGGGGGAAACTGAGGCACGGCCACGCCATGAAGGAATCTGAGGCACAGAGGCAGGCAAGCCCACCGTGTTCGGAGAGGGGGTGTCACCACCGCACATGGTCCTTTTGGGGCTTTGGTCTGCGGCAATCTCCAGCACGGGGCTGGAAAAGCTCAAGGTTGTAATCTAGTTCCTTCCTCAAATTAGATAAGAGGGGGAAAAAAAGGCCATAAATCAGCGTGGGCAGCGATTAGAGACCCCAAGGAAGCAGGTGGGGGGCTCTGCCAGCCGGGCTGAGCTCCAGCAGAGCCAGAGCTGCCCGTGCCAGGTCCCCATTTCCCAGGGCAGGACCCTCAGCAAAGATCCAGGAGAGCCTGAGGGGCCCGACCTGGGATGAATTACAGCCTGGGAGCTCCCATTTCCCCCAGTTGTCATTGTGCCACAGCAGCCACAGGGCACAGTGGGCACAGCCAGGTGCCATGGCAGCCCCAAACCCCACCAGAGCCCCCCCCCCGACCGCTCCCACCTCGTGCCGTGCCTCAGTTTCCCCCGCGACCTCGCTTCCCCCCTGCTTATCTCGGGTCACAGGGGGTAACAAAGGAGCTGCCAGGGCTCTGCCTGCGCTGCCTAATTATCCAGATGAAATCAATTCAGCTCCATTATGGTCCAATCCAGGTCTCAACCATTACCAAGGCGGCTGGAGAGCCTGAGGGAGGATGATGGAGTGGATGCTGCGGGGCATGTGATAACCCGCGGTTCCGAGGAGAGGACACAGCCGAGGGGGGGGGGTGTCACTCTTTTGGGGGGATGGGTGCTGCAAAGTCCCATCCTCCACCTGCAGAGCCCTTGGCAAGGAGGCTCCCCAGGCCCGGGTGTGGCACAAGAATCCCTGGATGCTGCCCAAAATTATCCTCGTGGCACAGCCTAAACCATCCCTGTGTGGGCTGGGGATGGGGACACCATCCCTGCCCAGGGCCTTGGGCACCAAACACAGCACCCCGGGCATGTGAGAGCCTCGACCCACGCCCTGGGAGGATCCCTGGCACGGCACCTCCCCTCCAGCTCCTCTCTCCCATCCAGGGCAGCTTCCCTGATGTGAAAAGCCCCTTTTTCACCCCAAAACGCCCCCATCCCTCCTGCCCAGCTGACACCCCGCAGAACACAGGGGGAGCGCAGGGGAGACACAGTTTATTAGTGACCGGTTTTGCTGCAGAGCAGGTGAGCAGGGGGCAATCCCAACTCCCCTGGGAGAGCTGAGCCCCCCCAGCTCCTCCCCGTGCTGGGCTCTCCCAGCTCTGCCCCCCCTGAGCCAACCCACATCAGCCCAGAGCCTCCATCCTGGCACTGTGGGAGCGCCAAGCAGCCAAACGGGGGTGCCACAGCCCAGCCCAGCCCTCCAGCCCCCTCCTCCCCAGGATGGGCTGGCATTTTGCACTATCAATAACATTTCAGGCTTCTCCCTCCTCGGGGCATCAGTCCAGGGCTGTGAGGGGCAAAGCCGTGCCCCGGGCAGCAGGGCAGGCAGGGGAACAGCAGGGAGCAGAGGGTGCCTGGGGGTCCCCGCTCAGCCCAGGATGTCCAGGTAGACCGGGGGTGTCTTGACGAGGGCCTGGAGGCGGCTGTGGATCTCCTTGATGGGCTGGCGCTGCTGGGGCTCCCTGTGCCAGCAGCTCTGCATGATGGCATAGACCTCGGAGGGGCACGTGCGGGGCCGCTCCAGCTGCCGGCCCTGCGTGATGCACTCGATGGCCTGCGGGAACAGGGCTGCACATGGGACCCGCTGCCCTGGGTACCCCTGGGGGGGGTGTCACCATCCTCCCTGCCCTGCTCTGGGGTTGTTACAATCATCCCTGCCCTGCTCTGGGGGCTGTTACCCTCCTCCTTGCCCCACTCTGGGGCTGTTACCATCCTCCCTGCCCCACTCTGATACCCCCAGGGGCTGTTACCATCCTCCCTGCCCCACTCTGGGGCTGTTACCATCCTCCCTGCCCCTCCCTGGGGGCTGTTACCATCCTCCCTGCCCCTCTCTGGGGCTGTTACCATCATCCCTGCCCCACTCTGGGTACCCCAGGGGCTGTTACCATCCTCCCTGCCCCTCTCTGGGGCTGTTTCCATCCTCCCTGCCCTGCTCTGGGGATGTTACCATCATCCCTGCCCTGCTCTGGGGGCTGTTACCCTCCTCCCTAGCCTGCTCCGGGGAATGTCATCATCCTCCTTGCCCCATTCTGGGTACCCCCAGGGGCTGTTATCATCCTCCCTGCCTTGCTTTGGGTACTCCAGGGGCTGTTACCATCCTCCCTGCCCCTCCCTGGGGACTGTTACCATCCTCCTTGCCCCTCCCTGGATACCCCAGGGGCTGTTACCATCCTCCCTGCCCCTCTCTGGGGCTGTTACCATCCTCCCTGCCCTGCTCTGGGGGCTCTTACCATCCTCCCTGCCCTGCCCTGGGTACCCCAGGGGCTGTTACCATCCTTCCTGCCCCACTCTGGGGATGTTACCATCCTCCCTGCCCTGCTCTAGGTACCCCCAGGGGCTGTTACCATCCTGCTTGCCCCACTCTGGGGCTGTTACCATCCTCCTTACCCCACCCTGGGTACCCCCAGGAGCTGTCACCATCCTCCTCGCCCCCTGCTCGCTCACCTCAGTGTTGGAGAGTTGGTACCAGGGCTGCTTCCCGTAGGTGAAGATCTCCCAGAGCACCACGCCGAAGCTCCAGATGTCGCTCTCGGTGGTGAATTTGCGGTACAGGATGCTCTCGGGAGGCATCCAGCGGATGGGCAGCATGGTCCTGCCCCCCACCTGCCCACAGCAGGGCTGTCAGCATGGCAGGGACCCTCCTGCTTCCCTTCCCTCATCCCTTAATCCCCAGGTTTGATGTAAGGAGGAAATTTTTTACTCTGAGGGCGGTGATGCCCAGAGGAGCTGTGGCTGCCCCATCCCTGGGGATACTCAAGGTCAGGATTTGGAGCGAGCAACCTGTTCATTTGGAAAGCATCCCTGCAGGTTGAGCTGGATGGCTTCCAAGCATCCTTTCCAACCCATTCTGTGGTTAAATATGGATGTGAGGAGAAGGGGTGGGAGGCAGCAACCACGAGGGAAACTGACTGTGGCCTCCCAACCCAAGCCAGTGCAGAGAGGAAGAGGGAGCAGCTCACCCGGTAATAGTCGGTGCTGTAGATGTCCCGGGACATGCCGAAATCCCCGATTTTCACCACCAGCTCGTGGCCCACCAGGCAGTTGCGGGTGGCCAGGTCCCGGTGCACGAAGTGGAGGGAGGCCAGGTAGACCATGCCCGAGGCGATCTGCGTGGCGATGTGCAGCATGTGCCCCAGCGCCAGCGGCCCCCGCGCCTGCCCCGCGCCCTGCTCCAGGATCTTGGCATCGGGGCCATGGGACCTGTGGGGCAGAGGGGCTGCTTGGAGTGTGGGAGAGAGCACAACTTCCCAATTTTCCAAAAAATTCCCGTTTTTGCTGGGAAGGCAGAGAGCCCCGCGCCTGCCCTGTGCCCTGCTCCAGGATCTTGGCATCGGGGCCGTGGGATCTGTGGGGCACAGGGGCTGCTTGGAGCGTGGGGTGGGTGGCAGAGAGGCTGTGCTGCCTTGTCACAGAGAGCAGCGGGCACAACTTCCCAATTTTCCAAAAAATTCCCATTTTTCCTGGGAAGGCAAGTGAGAAGCACAGAATCACTGGGTTGGAAGAAACCTTCAAGATCATCGAGTCCAACCCAGCCCCAACTAAACCCTGGCACCCAGTGCCACATCCAGGCTTGTTTTAAACACATCCAGGGATGGTGATTCCACCACCACACAGAGAGAAGGAAAGAAAACAATTCTTATCCCAATTCACTGCTCCTGTTTTTGCACACGTGGAATGTGTTATGGAGATTGTTTACCCAAAGTGATATTGGACATGGGTGAAAGTTGGTTTGAGTGATTAGCCAATCACTCAAAGCTGTGTCTGACTGTCCGGAGACAGTCACGGGTTTTTCTTTAGTATAGTAAAGAAATATATAAAAATAAATATATCTATTTATATATAAATATATAAAAATATATAGAAAAATTATAAAATATATAAAAATAGATATAAAAGATATATATATAAATATATAATATATATATAATATAGGGAAAATATTATATATATAAATATATAAATATAAAATATAAAAATATATTAAAAATATAAATATGTAGAAATATGTAGAAATATATACTTTTTTTCTTTTTAGTATGTAATTTAGTATAGATTAGTGTAATATAGTTTAATAAAGCAATCGTTCAGCACTCTGAATCACGGAGTCAGAGCTCATTATTCAACAGGTGAGCGACACCCTGATTCAATACTCCCTGGATGGGGGAAAGGGGTAAAAATAAAGGTTTGGCAAATAGGGAAAGGTGCTCATTTGTGTCCAGGGATGGGCAAGCACTGGTGTTCACACTCACCAGAGAAGGGCGTGCACGTGTGTGTGTGTGCACATGTGGGGGAGGAAGGCACCCATGCCTTGGCTGCAATAAATGCAACAAATAATGCAGGGGAGGGTGGCTGGGGAAGGGCGTGGGGTGCAGAGTCCAGCGGGGTCTGAGCACACACACACACACACACACGTGTGTATCCTCCCCTGGCACGTGGGCACCAAGGGAGAGGCGTGGAAGGTGTGCCCAGGTGTGCCAGGGAAGGGAGCACACACACACACACACGTGCACAGAAGGGAAGCACAGAAGGGAAAGGTGCTCACATGGTGTGTGTGTGCACGGGGGAGTTACACACTCACGGGGGAGAGGTGTGCGTGGGTGTGCACACCTGTGTGTGCACACGGGGTGGGGCACACGTGCATGTGCACACACAGCGAGGGCACACGTGTGTGCACACACAAAGGGAGGGCACACACACAGGGAGGGCACTCACACCTGTGAACACACAGGGAGGGCATACACATGTGTGCACATGTATTTTTTATGCCTTTTTACCCCTTTCCAGGGGAGGGCACTCACACCTGTGCACACTCAGGGAGGGCACTCACACCTGTGCACATGCATAGGGGAGGACACGCACACAGAGGGCATACACACCTGTGCACACTCAGGGAAGACACATATGCATGTGCACATGCACAGGGAGGGCACACGCACCTGTGCACACACGGGGAGGGCACACACACCTGTGCACACACACTGGGACAACACACATACCTGTACACACTCAGGGAGGGAACACATGCATGTGCACATGCACAGGGAGGGCATGCACACCTGTGCACACTCAGGGAGGACACACACACACCTGTGTACATGCACAGGGAGGGCACACGTGTGTGCACACACGCAGGGAGGGTACACACACCTGTGCACATGCACAGGGGAGGACACACACACAGGGAGGCAGAACGTCAGGGTGGAAGGCAGTAGGGTTGGGGTGCAAGGCGGCGTGCCAGGGCACACGGGGAGGGTGTGAAAGCAGCAGCGTGCGTGCAGCGAGGCGTGCGAGCCCGGCCGGGGGCCAGCGCGGCTCCGCCCGCCCGCAGCCCTCGGTGCCTTTGATGCCGAGCGCGGCTGACAGCCCGGCCGGGGCGGCCGTGGCCGGGGGCTGGGGGAGCTCTGCTCGGCAGAACCATTAATGCCAACTCCCATAACAATAATCATAAAAGCCACGTCTCAGAGCTCCTCGCGCGGCCACTAAAGCGATGCCTCTGGCAGCCCCCCCCGTCTAGCAGCAATACCTGGGGGGGCAATCGAAAAGTCTCTGCTTATTCCAGCTGATGGCCAATCTCTCTCTATTTAAGCCTCTCAGACAGCTAATCTAATCAATATTGCAAGGAGGGCTGCATTAGCAGGGAGCAGGCTGGCTGCGCTGATGGAGAGGCAGATGGGGGGCTCCCGTCCCCCCCCGTCCCACCTGAGGAAGCGGTTGAGGTCGCCGTGTTTCATGTACTCGAAGACCATGATGAGGGGCTCGCCCTCCGTGCACACGCCGTAGAACTTGACGATGTGCTCGTGCTGCAGCACCGTCAGCAGCTCGGCCTCGCGCTGGAAATCCAAGCGGGCGCTTTCCGTCACCTCCTTCAGCGCCTGCGGGGACACGGCATCAGTGACACCCCACCCAGGGACCCCCTCAGCCCCCCATCCTGCCCCCTCCTCACCTTCACGGCCACCAACATCTTCTCCTGCTCCGGGAGGAGGTTGTAGCACTCGGCCAAGAAAACCTTCCCGAAGGCGCCCTCGCCCAGCTCCCACTTGAGCACGATGTCCCTCCTCTGTACATGGTGCACGCCTGGGGGGACCCCCACCCGTCAGCGCCCCCCAGCTCGGGTGTGAACATTGAGGGGTGCTCGGGAAGCACAGTCCCCAGCCCAAGCCTTACAGGTGTTGCAGAAATACTGGGGGTTCTCGATGAAGTTGCTCTTGAGCCCCTCCAGCTTGCTCTCAGCCGAGGAAAGGGGGCTGCTGCCCAGGTTCATGAAGTGCAGGGACATGGCCAGGTCATCCTCTTGGGCCAGCACGGCTGAGCCTTGTGGGGACAAGGACAAGGCCATCAGGGGGTCCCCCAGCTCTCCTCCCCCCCAGCCTGTGCAGCCAGTGCCAGGCTCTGCCGAGCAACCCCCTGCTCGTCCGGCCCCCGGGGGCCAGGCAGCCCGATCAAAACCATTTAGAGGCTGAATCCATTCCAGGAGTGAATTAGCAGCTGCTGCCCGCGCTCCCGGGGGAGCCAGCACCTCTCCACGGGTGTCCCCCCACCCACAGCCCCTCTTCCCACACCTGTGACCCAAGCCAGGTGCCACAGGGGCGTGGGGACGAGGCTGTCCCCGTGCCACAGCCCCAGTATGGAGTCGCCAGGCTGGGGGCACTCACGGTTAATGCCAAACTTGGAGCGGCGCCCGCACTTGTTGAGCAGGATGAGCATGGCAGAGAGGGAGAGGCAGGCGAACACAGCCAGAGCCACGGCCACCGAGACCTGCTGGCAGCGAGGACAGAGGTCAGCCAGGTCCCACCAGGTCCCACCAGGTCCCACCAGGTCCCTTTTCTCAGCCCATGGGAAACTGAGGCACTGAGAGTCTGTCCTTCATCCCCATTGTATAACCCACATCCCCTGAGTGCTGCTTTGGCCACCGAGACCTGCTGGCAGCGAGGACAGAGATCAGCCAGGTCTCACCAGGTCCCACCAGGTCCCTTTTCTCAGCCCACGGGTTGGGAACAACCCCATGAGATGGTGACAAGCCCCAGGAGGTGCCACAGAGGAAACTGAGGCACTGAGAGCCTGTCCTTCATCCCTATCATATAACCCACATCCTACTCGCTCCTCTAGGGGTTTGTGCCACCCTCTTGCAGGTGTCCTGGTCCCCCCATCCCACACTGCAGAGCGTCTCCTCACCCCAAATGTGTGCTCATCTGTTGTCTCCACAGGCCCCTCCAGAGAGCTGTTCCTGGTGCCTGGGGCAGGGAGAAGGTGTAGGGTGAGTGTGGGGTCCCCATTCCCCCAAAAATGGCCCTGGAAGGGCCTGGACACCCCGGGATGGGTGGAATGCCCAGTTTAGGGGAGCTGGGGCAGCAACCCTGGCCACTCACCCAGTGGGGACAGAGACACTGGAGCAGCCCAAAGGGAGAGAAAGGAGAAACACTCGTTATTCCTCAGGTGGGAGCAGCCCATCCTTCCCCCTCTCATCCTTGGGGGAAACTGAGGCACACCAGGGCTCGTGTAGACAACAGGCAGAGCCCAGTACAACCCATCCTGCACAGCAGGTGTGCCACAGCTCCTCTGTGAGCCAGGGGACAGCCCGGGCAGCCCCAGGCAGCTGGCACCTACCAGGGATGGGCTCCTCGGGGCTGAAGCTGAAGGGGTTGTCCATGAAGCGCACCTGGACGCTGCGGGAGGCCCGGCCCAGGGCGTTCTCCACCACCAGGGTGTAGTTGCCGTTGTTGACGTGGGTGGGACGGTTGAGCTGGAGGCAGCCGTGGAGGACGGTGGAGTTGTGCTCGTACTCCATGATGAGGGTGTGGATGTAGGGCCCCTCCATCAGGGCCGTGCCGTTGAAGAGCCAGTGGACATCAGGGACGGGGTTGCCATCCACGGAGAAGGGGATGCACCAGGAATGCCGGGCGATGGCTGTGTCCAGCAGCAGGATCACGGGGGGAACTGGGACAGACAGGCCTGGGTGGGTTCCTGAGCCAGACCCCCTGCCCAGAGCCCAGCCCAGCCCCTTCTGGCCTCCTCACAGGTGACGTTCAGCACCACGCTGTCCTCTGCCAGCCCCGCCGCGTTCTCTGCCCGGCACACCAGCTCCTTGTGGTTGAGGTGGGAGGAGACGTTGCTGATCTCCAGGACGATCTCCCAGTCCGAGAGCTGCAGGGAACACCAGGGGTGAGCAAACGCCACCCCCCAGCCTGATCCCCCCATACCCACCCCGCCAGTGAGAGGATGCTGGGGGGGTCAGCGCTGCTGGGGCCAGACCCCTGGGAGGCTGAGCTTGCCTTGGTGACAGCGAGCAGCTCGGGTCCCACCCACTCGGCGGTGGCCGCTGGGCTGGCGCTGATGTGGCAGGTGAGGTTGACGCTGTCCCCTTGGCTCAGCACCACCTCGGGGGGCTCGATGCGGACGCTCGGGGGGTCTGCAGGGGCAGGAAGGGTGAGCCACGTGTGTCCCTGTGTCGCTGCCATGCCCAGGCTCAGGACAGGGGCCAAAGCCATGGCCAGGCACGTACCACAAGCGTGGAGAGCCTGGCTGCCCAGGGCCACGGGCACGCTGCCCTCCCAGCAGAGCAGGGACTGGTTGCCCAGCTCGGCCCGGCTGCTGTTGTGCCACAGCTGCAGCCAGCGGAGCCCGCAGGAGCAGTTGAAGGGATTTCCCACCACGATGCTGAGATGGAGCAGGGAAGAGAACTCAAAAGGACTCCAGGCCCCACACGTTCGTGGGTGTCCCAGCAGAGTCGGCCAAGGCTGCACCCGGGCACTGCCAGCCTCCAGCTTTGTGTCACACATACCCCATGTGCCACCCTGTCCCTGTCCCCACACCCGTGGGTGTGAGAGCCACCATTCACTGAGCATCTCACCCTCTCACTGCGTCCCCAGCTCTGTGTCACTGCAGGGGCACATCCCCAGTGGGAGATGCTCCACACCCACCTCCCCCCTCTCTCTCTCATCACTCACAGCTCCTGCAGGGGCAGATGCCAGAAGGTTTTCCAGGAAAGGCTTTGCAGGGCATTGGAGGAGAGATTCCTGTTGGGACAGCCCCCATCAGCCACCCCTTCCCATCCAACACAGGCTCTGGTGGCACAGCCCCGAGGCTGCCACACCGTGACCCAGCAAAACCAGCTGTGCCAGGCGTGCCACCAGCCCTCAGGGGGGAGCCCCGTGCACCCCAGAACTGGGCCCCTCCCCGTTTTTGGGGGACCCCACCCTCACTGGGGCAGCACAGAGCTCGTGGGGGGGCAGCACTGCCTGCTGTCCTGCCCAGATCGATGGTTTCCCACTCAGCAGCAGAGCCCCCGTGCCCCCCCGGCCGGGTTGATGTGCCCGGGGGCGGCGATGGGACACCATCGATCCTGCCTGGGCAAGGGGACACGGGGACCGGCCACCCTGCAGCGGGCACAGCCCCCCGGGCACGAACGGGAGTGGGGAAGGGGAAGGGGAGACTCACACGTGGCTCAGCCTGGGGGTGTCCAGGAAGGCATCGGCAGAGATGTGCTGCAGCCCCGACCTGGAGATGGTGCTGGAAGGAGGGGAAGGGTGAGCACCTGTGAGAATCTCTGCTCTGAGAGTGATCCCTGCCACTCCTTGCAGTGGGATGGAGCTCTGAGGACCCCTCCACCCCCCTCATTTCGCTGTGCAGGGATCCCACCCCCGGTGGGCTCACACTCTGGGAGTGTCCCCTGCCACTCCTGGCAGTGGGATGGAGCTCTGGGGATCCCTCCACCCCCCTCATTTCCCTGTGCAGGGACCCCACCCCGGGGTGCTCACAGGTTCTCCATTCTGGGAGCAATCCCTGGCAATTCTTGGCAGTGGGATGGAGCTCTAGGGATCCCCCCCTCACCCCCCTCATTTCCCCGTGCAGGGAACCCAGCCCAGGGGTGCTCACAGGTTCTCCACTCTGGGAGTGTCCCCTGGCCGTGGGATTGAGCTCTGAGCATCTCCCCCTCCACCAGCCCTTCCCTCTCCTCAATTCCCTGTGCAGGGACCCCATCTCCAGGGTGCTCACAGGTTCCCTGCACTGGGAGCATCTCCTGCAACTCCTGGCAGCGGGATTGAGTTCTGGGGATCCCCTCCACCCCCCTCATTTCCCCGTGCAGGGACCCCACCCTGGGGCGCTCACAGGTTCCTGAGGTCCCGCAGTGTCCTGGTGTCAGCTCGGGTCAGGGCGGTGAGCGCCGGCTGGTTCTCAATGACCCTGCAAGGCAAAGGAGGGGGCTCAGGGTGGCAGCCCACGACCCCTCATGCCCCAAAGCGTGAAGTGAGAGCTCTCCCAGTGCCCAGGCTGTGCCCACAGCCGGGGATGGGGACGAGGTGGAGCTGTGCCGCCCCACTGTGCCTCAGTTTCCCCTGGGATGAGCTGGGAAGAAGGGGGGATGGCAGCGGGTGATCCCGATGGTGCCGAGCCCCCGGTCAGTGCGACCTGTGCAGGGTCAGGGCTCAGCCACCACCCGGAGCCCACACAGAACAAGTTTGCTGGGTCTCAGCCCCCCTCACCCTTTGGCCCCCCACCTTTTCTCTCACCCCCGGGTGTGCACTGTGACAGGGACACTGCTGTCACTGTGCCCCCACCCTTTTCTCCAGGCAGGAGATGAAGAAAAGCCCCTTTGGGAGCAGCTGCGGGGTTTTTCCCTGCCCCACCCCACTCCTGTGAACCCCAAATCACAGGGGCTTGGTTAATTGGGGTTCAGATCCACACCAAGGGGGTTTTGGTGCCCCTGACCCCGGTGAGGATGGGACGAGCACAGCTGGGGCAGTGGGATGGCTGGGGGTCTGTCGGGGACCACCATCCCCACCACCAGCCACGCCACCCCACCCCACGAGCCAGCGAACAAAGAGCTGGCAGCGCCTGTGGCGCCGCACGTGGGGAAACTGAGGCACGGAGACACCGCAGCCAGGCCCCAGCAATGCGGCACGGGCAGGGCTCTGGGGTGGGGGCAAACCCCAGCAATCGGGGCACTTTGGTGTCCTGCAGCACTCCGTGTCCCCAGCGCCCTCCTGTCTCTGCTCGCTCCAGCCCTGCTCTCCCCACCACACATCCTGCAGCAGGGGAAGGAGTGGGAGCAGAGCAGACACCCCAAAGCAGCGAATTTGGGGTGTGTCCCCCCAGTACGCCCACCCACAGGCCCCAGGACACAGCGACAGCCCCAACGGGATGGGCACAAGCTGCTCCCCACAGCCCTGCCCTGCCCAGCGCGGTATGGGTGCTCCCAGCTGCACCCTCAGCGCGTTGGCATCGCCGCAGGAGGGGGTGAAGAGCTGCCCCCAGTCCCTCGTTTGCTCCCTGGGGGGATACTGCACCCCCCCACCCCATTTTGCAGCCCCCAGTGCCTCCCACCGAGCAGGCGCTCTCCCCACAGCGATCCCAGCCCATCCAGCCATCTCTGCTCCAGCCCCCGAGCAAACCACCTCCGTCCCCATCACCGCCCAGCCCACCAGCTCTGCTGCCCCCAGCCACAACCACCGCCACCCCCATCGCTCCCAGCCCCTCTGCCTGCTCCCCAAAACCCGGCACTCCCAGCCCCATCACCTCTATCACTCCCAACCCCATCAGCTCCATCCCCGAGCTCGGTCACTGCCAACTCCATCGCTGCTTCAGCCCCATCGCTGCATCCCTCAGCCCCGTCACCCCCAGCTCCTCCGCCTGCTCCCGGAGCTCTGTCACCCCCACCCCGAGCTGTGTCCCCCCCAGCCCCAGCCCGGTCCCTCCCAGCCCCACCGCGCTGTCCCATCGCTCCCCGTGGCCCTGCCCGGTGTCTGAGCTCCATCCCCCCGACCCCCGGCCCCACTCACACGTCGGTGAAGCTGCCGCTTCCCAGCAGCGGGGCCAGGCTGCTCACGGTGTCGGGCTCCCGGCAGAGCAATATCCCGGCCCCGGGGCAGCGGCAGGGCCGGGGGCAGGCACCGGCAGCGCCCGGGGCTGCCGGGGACAGCGGCAGGAGCAGCGCGGCCAGGCAGAGCCAGGCGGGCAGCGGCGGCATCGCGGGGCCGGTCCCGGTGCCGGTGCTGGTCCCGGTGCCGGTGATGGTCCCGGTCCCGGTGCCGGTCCCGGTGCCGGTGCCGCTGCTGCCGGTGCCGCCCTCCCTCGCACTTGCCCGGCAGCCCGAACACGGGGCCGTGCGGGGCTTAAAAGCAGCGACACGGACCGGCCTCCCGGGAGGGGCCGGCACCGGCACCGCCCCCGGCCCGGCCCGAGACACCCCCGGCCGGGATTCACCGGCACCGGGAAGGCTCCGAGCCGGGACAGGGGGATTCCTCACACTGGCACCGACCATGGAGCCCGTCTGTGCCCTGCCCGTTCGCTGCCCGTGCCCTGCCCGTGCCCTGCCACCACCCTCCCTGCACGCTGGCACCCTACACCTGCACCCCCAGCCCCACCCAGCGGATCCATCCCACCAAACCCCCAAAATTCCCACCAAACCCTCAAAATTCCCCGGGCACACCCGTGTACACACAGACACCACACCCGCTCCAGAATGGCTCAGGACGGGCTGCAGTACAAGGGACGGGGCTCGTCACCATCCCGGGGGCCACCTACTGCCCCCCGAGCTGTCGCGCCCTCCCAAATCTCGGGGCGTGATGGCCTCTCCTGGATCAAGCTCTGCCCAGCACCCCGGGGGCACAGAGATGCTGGAGATGGGGACAGGTTTGGCGGCACAGTGACCCTGTCCCCAGCTGTCCCCTCCGACCAGGACCCACCTCCTCCTCCTCCCCGGGGTGGGGCAGGACAGGACGGAGTTCCCCATCCCCACCGGATCCTGTTTTGTCCCCGAGCTGGCTGGGAAGCCCGTCGGGGGTGGCTCATCCCAGCGCTGAGTTCTGCACGTTCTCATCCCGCATCCTTCCCCCAAGGCTCATCCCCACCGCCAGCCCCCAGCGGCACCCAGGGAACCCCGATTCCTTTGGGGTCACCTCCCGTGGGGCCCCACTGGACACCCCAGCACCCCCACCCGCGGCAGAGCGGGCCCGTGGCTGTTGCCACATCCTCCTGAATTCCACTGCTTTGACGTTTTTTCTCTAGAAACGCCCCCGGTTTGGGCACCGCAGGGCAAAGCCACAGGACGCAGATAGGGCTGGGGGGGGTGGGGAGTGGGAAGCCCCTTGTGCTGCGCCCCCCTGCGACCCCCCCAAGCCAGGCACTGCCAGAGCTGAGCTTCATCCCCTTTATTCGAGCTCGCGTTAGGCAGTGATGCCCCTTCCGTGGGTCAGCACGGCCTCTGGGAAGAGACATCAGGGCAACCCCAGGATTCTCTGAGTCCCGTGACTCAGTTTCCCCACCTGGGAAAGGTGTGGGGATCACAGGGGTTGCTGACCTGGGGGGCAGATTGATGGGGGACCCCAAATGTCAAACCCTGCTACCCATTCCCATACCCACCTTATCCCACCCCCCCGAAAAAGGAAAAATGGGTGTTCTCCTCCCAGCCAGCAGCCCCCCACTCCCTCCCCCTGACTCGGAGCACCCCCAATTTATTTTCAGGGGGAAATGCATCCCACGGAACATCCCTGCCTTGCTGCCACCCTCCTCCCAAGGCACCCACGCCTCGGCTGGGCCCTCGGAAGCAATAAATAATGCAGGGGGGAGGTCCCAGCAAGCGGGGGGTGGCTGGAGAGGGGCGTGGGGTGCAGAGTCCAGCGGGGTCCGAGGACACGCCGGGGTCAGAGCAGGGCTGTCCCGTTGGGGATCTGCCCTGGGCTGTGGTCCCTGCGTGCGGGCAGGGGGGATGCGAGGGGCTCATCCTCCTCGGGGCACGGGTCTATCTCGGTGCTGGAGGGCTCTCCCGAGCCGTGATGGCCGTTCTCGGGGCTGTAGAAGAAGGAGAGGGTGCGGAAAGCAGGCGCCATGTGGTCCTTGATGCGCTCCAGGAGCTGGACGAAGGAGGGGCGCTGGCGGGGGTTCTGCTGCCAGCACAGGCACATCAGCTCGTGGCTGCGGAGAGAGGGCACCCGCTGGCTTTGGGGGGCTCCCAACAGCCCCCCCAGCACCGCAGAGAGCAGGATGTCCCCCGGCAGCCTCTCCCACAGCAGGCTGGGGCTGTCCCCAGCACTCACAGCTCGTCGGGGCAGTTCTCGGGCCGCTCCAGGACGCCGTTGTCCATGACGAAGCGCAGGACCTGCTCGTTGGACATGCCCTGGTAGGGCTGCTCGGCCAGCGTGGCGATCTCCCACAGCACCACGCCGAAGGACCTGCCAGAGCACCTCTGCTCAGCCTGGGGGGGTCCCCAAATTCCCCCGGCTGTGCCCACCCCAGCACCCACCAGACGTCAGACTGGGTGTTGAAGATGCCGTCCTTGAGCGCCTCAGGGGACATCCAGCGCACGGGGAGCAGCCCCTTGCCCCCCTTCCGGTAATAATCCGTCTCATAGATATCCCGGGTCATGCCGAAATCTGGCGGAGGAGGAAGAGGAGGAGGAAGGAGACAGGGCTGGCACCGCCACCGCCCACCCACTGTTGCCCTTTTCTGACCCAGAGATGGGGCAGCTGAGAGGTGTTTTAAAAACTTTGATTCTATTTTCAGTCTCGTGCGAAGGGTGAGACAATACAGATGTTATAATTCATGCCATCACAATCAGAAGCTAATGATTTCTTAATTACAATACACTCTAAGTGTTTTTTGGCCTATCAGCTTTGGGTACACCATGCTGTAAATGCCTTGCAGCTAATCATCTAAAATTACTCTTAGTGGGTCCTGCTCCAATGCATCTTTCATAATTTTATTTCTCTAAAGTATCTAGCCTTTTTTGTAAGGCCATCTTTTGAAACCTGTTTCTAGTTCAATTTTTCTCTCAACAATGTCTGTCTTATTCCACGGTATCTCTAAGTTAGTGTCTTATCTCAAGATTTGTATACAGATACACACTATGTGAGTCTTCTCACAGAAATCACAGAATCACTGGGTTGGAAGAGACCTTCGAGATCATGGAGTCCAACCCGGCCCCAACACCTCAACCAGACCCTGGCACCCACTGCCCCATCCAGGCTTTGTTAAACACATCCAGGGACGGTGACTCCACCACCCACCCAGGCAGGCCATTCCAGAACTTTATCACTCTTTCTGTAAAAAACTTTTTCCTAATATCCAACCCTTGGTGAAGCTTAAGGCTGTGTCCTCTGGTTCTGTCAGTTCCTGGAGAAAGAGACCAACCCCACCTGACCACAACCACCTTCCAGGGAGTTCTAGAGAGTGATAAGGTCACCCCTGAGTCTCCTTTTCTCCAGGATGAACACTCCCAGCTCCCTCAGTGGTTGGAAGAGACCTTCAAGATCATGGAGTCCAACCCAGCCCCAACACCTCAACCAGACTCTGGCACCCAGTGCCACATCCAGGCTTTGTTAAACACACCCAGGGATGGTGACTCCACCACCTCCCTGGGCAGGCCATTCCAGAACTTTATCACTCTTTACGTAAGAAACTTTTTTCCTAATATCCAACCCTTGGTGAAGTTTAAGGCTGTGTCCTCTGGTTCTGTCAGTTCCTGGAGAAAGACACCACCTGACCACAACCACCTTTCGGGGGGCTTTGGGGAGTGATAAGGTCACCCCTGAGTCTTCTTTTCTGCAGGCTAAACACCCCCAGCTCCCTCAGTGGTTCCTCACAGGGTTTGTGTTCCCAGCCCCTCTCCACCCTTGTTGCCTCCTCTGGACGCGCTCAAGCATCCCAACATCCTTCCCAAACTGAGGGGCCCAGAACTGGACACGGTTCTGTCAGGTTTTGAGAATTTTCTGCACATTTCTCATGCCCACCTCCAATCTTGACGGTGAAGTCCTCGGACACCATGCAGTTGCGGGCAGCCAGGTCCCGGTGCACGAACTTGTTGGCGCTGAGGTAGGCCATGCCATCAGCGATCTCCCCCGCCATCTGGATCATGTCCTTCAGCGATGGTGGAGGCAACCCGGGGTTGTTCTGCACCGTGCACACACTCAGGGATGGAGCAGGGGCACGCCAGGACCACCCTGGGCACAGGGTGAGTGTCCCTTCATCATTGTCCTGGCACCTGACCAGCTCCTCACCTCGGCTTCAGGCCTGAGTGAGCGCAGGTAGCTCTTCAGGTCGCCACGTGTCATCAGCTCCATGATGACCAAAGCTGGCTGGCCCTGGGATACCACGCCGAGCAGACGGACCTGCAGGGGCAAAGAGGGCTGGCATGTCAGTGGCCAGACCCCCCCATGTCCCCTCCCTCCCCCTCAGCTGCCCACCTACCACGTGGTGGCACTTGAAGGCTTTCATGACGGAGGCCTCGTTGAGGAACTCGATGCGCTCCCGCATGGTGGCCAGCTCGTTGACTGTCTTCAGGGCCACCTTGGTCTCCTCTCCCTCCGTGACCAGCCCCAGCGCCACCCCCTCATACACCATCCCAAAGGAGCCCTGTCCCAGCTCCCGGATCACTGTGATCTTCTCCCGGGACACCTCCCACTCATCAGGCATGTACACTGTGGGGTGAGTGGGGATCACCCCGTCCCCATCGCTGTGACTAACCCCATCTGCGCCCCCATCCTCATCTCCATGTCATCACCATCCTAGTCCCTATCCCCATTCCCATCTCCAACCCATTCCCATCCTCATCTCCATCCTCATCCTCATCTCCATCCCTTTCTCATTCCCATCTCCAGATCATCGCCATCCTCCTTCCTGTCCCCATCCCCATCCCATTCCCTTTTCCATCCCCATCCCCATCTTGATCTTCATCCCATTTTCATTCCCATCCCATTCCCATCCCCACCTCCATTCCCATCATCTCCACTCCATCCCCACCCCCGTACTCATCTCCATCCCATCCCATTCTCACCCCATCCCATCCCCATCCCCTCCAGTGTGACCCCAGCACAGAAAGGGCTCAGTGGCCCTTTGGGGTGGCCCCTGCCTGTCCCCAAGTCCCCACGTACTGTCCGAGGCGCTGAAGTACTCGGGGTTGACAGAGGCGTAGAGGGTCCCGCTGGGGTACCCGTCGTGGTTCCTGCCGGGGTGGGCAGGGCTCGGAGCTGCTGCCTCCCACCAGCCCTGCCCAGGCCTGGTTTGGCCAGACCCCAGCCCAGCCCCGGGGGGGCAGGGGGGTCATTACCTCTTCTTGTTGTAGAAGAAGACAAAGATGGCCAGGCAGGAGATGAGCACCATGAGCACCACGGGCGTGACGGTGAACAGCACGTAGAAGCTGCTGGACTCTTCCTCGGCTGCCGGGACCAGGTGGCCATGGATCAGGGTCTGGGCACTCATCCCAGCTCACATGGGACACCTGTCCCATCACCAGGATGGAGAGGGGGAGCCTCCAGCTCCCCAGACCAGCAGCACCCTCTGATCCCTGTCCCAGAGCATCCCTCAACCCTTTTGTCCCAGTGTCCAGCTCCTCAATCTCCCAACTCCTCAATCCAGTAGCATCCTTGGATGAAGGATGGGAAGAAGACCAGCCTGGCTGAGCAGAGGTTTTTGGCTGGAACTCAGGGAGAAAGGAGAGACTCTGATCTTTGGAAGAGGGGGCAGGAAGTTCAGGAGGATCTGAGGGAGCTCAGGACGAGAATGAAAGTTAGAAGGGCCAAAACCCAGCTAGAACTGAATCTACCATGAGAGACAATAAAAAATGTTTCTATAAATCCGTTAGTACCCAAGGGAGAGCTGAGAAGAAAGTGAGTGCTGGGCACTGCTGAGGAACCTCAAATCCTGGGGTCAGTTTTGGACCTCACATGACAAGAAAGAGGGGCTGGAATGTGACCAGAGAAGGATCAGAGCTGGGGAGGGGTGTGGAGCACCAGGAGCACCTGAGCGGGGTGGGGGGCCTCATCCTGGAGAAAAGGAGGCTCAGGGGGACCTTGTGTCTCTGCACAACTCCTGACAGGAGGGGACAGCCCATTGAGGGTAGGCTCTGCTCCCAGGGAACAGGGACAGGACCAGAGGAAGTGGCCTCAGGTTGTGCCAGGGGAGGTTTAGATTGGATATTGGGGAAAACTGGAAAGCATTGGAGCAGGCTGCCCAGGGCACTGGTGAAGTCTTTGTCCCTGGAGGGATTTAACAGAGGTGTGGATGTGGCACTTGGGGACATCAGTTAGAGACAGCCTTGGCAGTGCTGAGGGAACATTTGGACTTGGAGGCCTTTTCCAACCCAAACAATTCTGTGATTCTGTGATGCTCCAGTGTCTCAGGCCAGGATCATCCCTCAACCCCTCAACTTCCCAGTCCAGAAACAACAACTCCCACCTTCAGCAGCATCCCCTGACCCCACACATCCATCCCAGCAGCACAGCCCAATTCCCCAGTGAGCCCCAGCTCCCCAACTCCACAGTTGCCTCCTCCCTGCCTGCCAAGGTCCCTGCTGATGTCCCCCTGTCCCCTGCAGGTACCTGGCCCCAGGATGTAAAACTTGACCAGCCCTGTCCAGGAGCCGTTGCCAGCCAGCGAGGTGGCCCTGACCTTGGCTGAGTAATTCCCTGGCTGGAGCAGAGCCAGGTGGACACCCCCATACTTGGAGTAGCGGTGGCGTGAGACGCAGACAACAGTGGTGACCTCCTGGAGGGGACAACGTGGGGGTGGCAAAGGGGATTCACCCCCCTCAGACATGTGTAAGGCTTGGGAGAGGGATGGGATGGAGATGGGATGGGATGGGATGGGATGGGATGGGATGGGATGGAGCTGGGATGGGATGGGATGGGAGGGGATGGAGATGGAGATGATGGAGATGGAG
>JAWMQZ010000103.1:4878013-4891613 GCA_035584835.1 Tangara arthus | reverse complement strand
AAAGAGATTATTCAATTTTCATTACTTCCTGACAGTTATTCCCCCACAATTCTAACACTTCTTGTGGGTTTCTCACTGCTTGGCCACTCTGAATACACTGCATAAAAAGCCAGAGGGGTTTTGAAGGGAAATGTTGCAAATATCTGCCCAATTCAAATATCTGCCCAAGGTGATCAGTGTGGACAAATGGATCCCAGCAAGAAAAGAAAGAGATTATTCAATTTTCATTACTTCCTGACAGTTATTCCCCCACAATTCTAACACTTCTTGTGGGTTTCTCACTACTTGGCCACTTTGAATACACTGCATAAAAAGCCTGGGGGGTTTTGAAGGGAAATGTTGCAAATATCTGCCCAATTCTCAAATTAATGCCTCTTTCACCAAGATTTAATTTGGTGAAAGTGCCCAAAAGAAAGTGTGGGAATTCTTACAATCAGAGAATTTTAGGAAAAGTGTAAAAGCAAGGGCAATATTTTTATGCTTTATTCCTGGGGGGCAATAAAAAGGTAAGAAATTTATTTATTTCAACGTTTTATTTGTGGGGGGCAATAAAAAGGACTTGAAAAGCCATGGGATTTTAGGAATATCCCTAAAGCCACGAGGTGATCAGAGTGGATGATTTACACAAGTGGAAGCCCAAGAATCAAATACTTTTTCCCATGAAAATTGTTTAACCAAGTGCCCTTGTTATTTACCTGAAGAGTATTTTTTTTCTTTGCTGGTTCATCTTCCTCTGAATCTGACTGAGAGAGAAAAACCAGAGCTCAGCACAACTTGAGACAGCAAACTAAAAAAGTTATGTTAATAAATCTCAGGAAAATAAACCCAAAGGGAGGGAAGAACTGCAGGTGCACAGCTACAGGTCAGGGACAAACAACAACAGAGTTACTGGAGGGGAAGCACAAACCACACAAAGGATGCAAAGTTCACTGCAGGAATACAGAGAAATGTTCCAAATAATGCTGAAAATGCTAAATATCTGGTTAAAACTTGTGTGGAAAGCCTGGCTGGCAGCAGAAAATGTATCTTTATCATCTCATGGCTCCTCAGAGAACTTGCAAGAGGCAGCAGGGATTGAGGGCTTGTGCCAGTTTGCCTCCAAATCATAAACCATAAACAGGGAAAGACAAGGAATGTGCATAAATAAAGAGAGTTGGGAGTGACTGTAAAGCCTTGTGTTGGTTTGGGAGAGAGGAGACACTGCAGCTGCCCTGGAGCATCTCCAGGGGGTGAACTACAGCCACGGGAGGGATTTTAAGGAGAAAAAGGGAACAACTGAGGATGTCAGCCACAGGCCAAGGGACCTCCAGGAAGCCCAAGTGCGAACTGCTCACACCAGCTCCAGTTTAAGGTACTTTTTGTCCCTTCCAAATTCATCTGCTCAGCACTGAGAACCTGCAGATTGTGTGGTCACAGCAGAGCACAGAGAGGGGTGAGGCAGGAACAGATCCCCGTTCATTCCAGCTGCCTGGAATCCCAGCACACTGCAGCAAGGAGGGACTGAGATGTCCCTCATCCCTCTGTCCCAAAGGCTGAACCTCCAGAGCTCTGGGATTTGCCACCCTGGGATGGTTATTGGGAGCAGGAAGGGATGGGGAACCTGTGTCCTCTCCCCTTTTTGTTTTGTTTCCTCTGACCACCCCCAGACACAGCACTAAGGTCATCTAGGCTCCCCCAAATGCTGCCAGGCCACTATCCATGGACACTGTTTATAAATCCACCTGTGCCCATGGAAATGACCCCAAGCTGCCAGTTCAGCTCTCCCCACTGCCACAGGTACTCCTGTCACACCAAAACCAGTGACACAACCATCACCTCCACATGGGGCAACCCGGGCTAGTGGAAGCTGTCCCTGCCTGTGGGCACTGTGAACAGGATGAGTTTTAAGGGTCTCTTCCAACCCAAACCACTCCAGGACTGCAGGTGCTGGTTTTGATAAGATATTAGGAAAAAATTCTTCTGTCAAGGTGGTGAGGCCCTGGCACAGGGTGCCCAGAGAAACTGTGGCTGCCCCTGGATCCCTGGAAGTGTCCAAGGCCAGGCTGGACAGGGCTTGGAGTAACCTCGGATAGTGGAAGGTGCCCTGCCCATGGCAAGGGAGTGGAGCAAGATGGGCATTAAGGTCCCTTCCAAGCCAAACCATTCCATGATTCTCTGACAGTGCTGTCCCAGAGGAAATGAGCAGTGGGGAGAGGATGAAACTTCATCAGCAGGGATCCCGACTTAAAAACCAGATGGAAACCTGCCTTCCCCTGCTCTCCCTGTCTGGGTTCACAAGCCCTACAAGGCACAGTAATTATAAAAAAAACCCAAAAAAACAACAAAACACAAAATGAGAGGGAAATGGTCACCAAAAAATTTGAAAGTCGCCTGAAGCCTTTAGACAAATAAGCAATAAACTGGCTGAAAAATCCATCACCTGCACGGGAAACAAAAGATGGTTTTGGGCTACAACGCCCTGCAGCTCCTCATCATCAACTCGTTAACCCCAGGAATAAGAAGGGTGCAGATAATCTGGGTTTGGCTGCATTCTGATTATAAATAAGGTTTCTATCTCAGTTTAATTCTGCAAAGCGCTTTAGCATTAGGGCAGGCAGCCAGGACAAATCTCCCCGTGGATGACACAACAATAGATCCCGGTACCTCGGTGTGACAGAGCGAGGGAAGAGCCCCGCTGGGGGGAAGTGTCACCCCCGAAGGGAAGGGCTCGGGTTCGTTCCATACTCACATCCCCCTTGTGCAGCTCGGGCGCCGCGATCCGCACCGGCTCCGTCCTCTTCTTTGGCTTGGGGAGGCCCAAACCCGCCCCGGGGGAGGCAGCGGGGGGCGGGCTGAGGGGGGAGGCGGCGGTGCCCGCGTTCCTGGGGGGCGGCAGGAGGAGCCCCCTGGCCCGGGGGGGCTCCGTGGCCCCGTCCCCGCTGGCAGCCGGCTCTGGGGGGCTCTCGGTGCCGGCCTGGCCCGGCGGGGCGCTGCCGAAGCCGCTCAGGGTGGGCGGGGGGCCCATGAGGAAGGCCGGGGGTACCGCGGGGGCTCTGGGCGGGGGCAGCGCGGCGAAAAGCCCCCGCGATGAGGGCTGCTCGGCCGCGGATGGAGGAGAGTCGGCGGCTTCCTCCTCCTCGCCCGCAGGCTCCTCGGCATCGCTGTCCTCCTCGCTGCTGGCGTAGGCCACGAGGGACATGGCCCCGGGGAGGGCGGCCCTTGGCGGGCAGCAGCCGCTACGCGAGACCGGGGATCCACCCTCCGCGCTAGGCCGCACCGCCGCCGCGCCTTCAGCGCCCGCAGCGGGGAAGAAGGGGCGGGCGGGGGCGAGGCTACGCCGCCATGGCGGCCCCTCCCCGTGCGGCAGCGGGGCCGCGGAGCCAGGCAAGGCGACGGCGGCGGCTCCGCGCTCCCGGTAATGGCTGCCGGCAGCGCCCCGCTGCCCGCGCTGCAGCCGCGCAGGACTACAACTCCCGGCGTGCATAGCGAGCAGCGCCGGGCCCGCCTCTCTGTGTGCCCCGCCGCGAGGCACCACGGGAAGTGTAGTCTGTGGTGCCACGCGGCGGGACCGGGACAAGGCCCGGGCTCTGCGGGGCTCTCCCCGTTGCCATCGTCCCCTCCTGGCACGGTTCGGGGCACGATCGGTGCTGCCTGCCCCAGGAAAAGCCTGGCCAGGAGCTGGTTTATCCCTCCGGCACTTCGCTGAATTTTGGTTTGACGCCTTTGGCCTCCTTCTGGCTCGCTCTGGCCTTAATAAAGCAATAAACCGGGCTGGAATTTGGGCCCCCAACACCCAGCAGAGCTCCTGTGAAGTAGCAGCACCAAGTAATTGTTGTAGGTAGTAAATGAAAAAGCTGAATTAATAATGATAATAATGAAAACAAAACGGAGATAAACGAGGAGTGTACCCTGAACCCTGCACTGTGAAATCCAGCCCTGTCCCACCCCTCCTGGCCTGAGAAGTGTTAAAAATACAGCTTTAAAAATAGGTATGGAGGCCTTGGGGAGCACGGGAGGATTCCAGGAGCTGGGACACGCGAGTTCCGTTGTCCCCCGTGTGAAAAATGGGTATTTTATGATTGGCTTTTTGCGAATATTAAAATGAATGTTGTATGGGTTATGTTAGAAAGTTATGCTGTATTAATTTGCTTAAGTAGCGTGTTAAATATAGTTTTAGGTTATAACATAATGTTAAAATAGAAACTATGCTATGTAAGATACTTTTTTAAAGAGAAAAATAAAGTACTCACACCAAAATAACAGCCACAAAACACCTAAATCTTAAAAAAAAGATTAGTGCTCCCTTATCAGAAAAAATTAACTTCTTCCTACCTCGCTCAGCCCTAAAGACACTGTCAAGATTAAGAAGAAGAAGTTAACACTGGCCAAACAAAATCCTTTCTTTAAATAGAATTTTTACATCATGTATGAAATGCATGAAATGCGATAAACTATTACTTTTAAAAGTTAATCCTCTGTTAACATGTGTCCTTTTTCAGGCTTATTTTACCCCAAAAAAAGTACCTGAACCGTCCAAAACTCTTTATTTTTATTGTCTCATATTATCCTAACCCTATTTGTCCAAATTTTTATTACTCTAATTTTATAACTATTTTTAGAACCATTTTATTACTATTAAACTTTTAAAATTTTAAAAACGAGTGATTGGCGTTTTTCACAAATCCTCATTTCCCTCGGCCTTTGTCCATTTTTCCATAGCAGGTGGAGATTCCTGGGTTCTGTTCTCACCCCCAGAACAGGATCCTGCTGTCAGCCCTGACCCTGTGGATTATTTATTTGTGTTCTTTGCAGCTCGTTAGGAGAAATTAAGCCAAGGAAAGCACGAGGAGATGGAAAGAAAAGAGCCCAGCCCAGGAACCCCGACTGCCAGGGCAGGGTGGAGGTTCTGGTTTTACAAAATTTAATCTGGGTTTAATCCCAGGTTTGGTCGGGACGGCAGCACCCAGGTTTGGTCTGAAACAGGGACAAAGGTGACAATTTATTTAATTCCAATTTATCGGGACTAAGGTGACAATTTATTTAATCCCAATTGATTGGGACTAAGGTGACAATTTCTTTAACCCAAATTTATTGGGACTAAAGTGAGAATTTATTTAATCCCAATTTATTGAGACTAAAGTGACAATTTATTTAATTCCCTGATGGCTTTGTCACCCTGTAACCCCACACTGAGGCTGGCTGGGGCCCAAACCTCCTCCCCAGGCACTGGAGAATTTCCAGAGATTTTCCAGAGATTTTCCAAAAATTTTCCAGAGATTTTCAGGTGCCCTGAGCAATCCCAGCAGCTCCAGCCCAGGCTCTGCAGTTTCTAAAGAAAAATTAATTTTTCTTCTAGGAGTGAATGGGGCCACCAAATCCTTGATTTTCTCTCTTTTCAAAGGCTTTTCTCTCACATATTCAGCTGCAGCCAGGATTTGGGATTTTAGGGATGCTGCTACACCGGGTTTACATCATTTTATGCTGGGTTTACACTGGTTTGCACATTTTGCACTGTTTTATACGGTTTCACCATGTATGTTGTTTTTTTACAGTAAATTTGACAGCTTTACACTGGTTTTGTACTGTCTCACATAGATTTGCACTGTTTTGCATTGGTTTAAAACTAGTTTTGCACTGTTTTATATATCTTTATGACAATTTTGCACTGTTTTACACCATATTATGCCAGTTTTGCACTGTTTCACTTGTTTTTTACACCATTTTGGTGCTGTTTTATACCGGTTATGCACTGTTTTACGCCTATTTTTCATGTTTTCACATTATAGTTTTGCACTGTTTTACGTTTTTACATATCTTTATGCCAAGTTTGCACTGTTTTACACCATTTTATGCCAGTTTTGCACTGTTTTACAGGAGTTTGCACCATTTTGGTGCTGTTTTATGCTGGTTATTTACAATGTTTTACACTGTTTTACACCTGTTTTTTCCCATTATATTTTTGCATTGTTTTACATGATTTTTACACCATTTTGCTGCTGTTTTACACTGGTTATTTACGGCGTTTTACACCTGTTTTTCCCATTATAGTTTTGCATTGTTTTACATGTTTTTTACACCATTTTGCTGCTGTTTTACACTGGTTATTTACACTGGTTATTTACAGTGTTTTACACCTGCTTTTTCCCATTATAATTTTGCACTGTTTTACATGGTTTTTTCACCATTTTGTGCTGTTTTACATGGTTATTTACACTGTTTTACACTGTTTTACACCTGCTTTTCCTATTATAGTTTTGCACTGCTTTACATACTTTTACACCATTTTTTTGTGCTGTTTTACACTGGTTTGCACTGTTTTACACCTGCCTTTCACTTTCCAGTTTTGCACTGCTTTACACATTTTTACACCATTTTTTGTGCTGTTTTATACTGGTTATTTACAGTGTTTTACACCTATTTTTCCTATTATAGTTTTGCACTGTTTTACACATTATTTACACCATTTTTGTGCTGTTTTACTGTGGTTACTTACAGTGTTTTACACTATTTTACACCTGCTTTTCCCATTATAGTTTTGCACCTTTTTACATATTTTTTACACCATTTTTAGTGCTGTTTTACACTGGTTATTTCCAGTGTTTTACACTGTTTTACACCTGTTTTTCCCATTATAGTTTTGCACTCTTTTACATATTTTTACACCATTTTTAGTGCTGTTTTACACTGGTTATTTCCAGTGTTTTACACCTGCTTTTCCCATTATAGTTTTGCACTGTTTTACATGTTTTTTTACACCATTTTGTGCTGTTTCACCCTCCTTTCGCATGTCTTTACCTCTCTTTCCCTCTGCTTTACATCCATTCTGCCCGCTCCAACACCCACCTCCCGCCGGTTCCACACCGAGCCCGTGGCCCCGCTGTCCCTCCCCGTGCCCTGGTGACACACCGCGGTTGGTGCCACCCGCAGCGGGCACTTTTTGGGTATTTTTGGGTATTTTTTGGGGTGCCGGGAGCGCGCACGGCGCCGTGGGCGGGCGGTGCGTGTGCGCGCCCAGGCAGCGCCGCGAGCTCCGAGCGCATCCACCGGCAGCGGGAGGAGGAGGAGGAGGAGAGGAGGAGGAGGAGGAGGAGGAAGGGGAAGGGTGGCCGGGGGGGTGGGGGGGGTGGCCGAGGGAGGGAGCAATTGAATTTCAAACACAAACAACCGCATGGGGCTCGGGCCCTCCGCCGCTGCGCCGCGCCGCCGCTGACCCCGGCCCGGGGGGGCAGAGCAGCCGCTGCCTCTCCCCCTTCGCGTTTGGGAGGGTTTTTTTGCTGTTGTTGTTGAATTTTTTTAGTTTTTTTTTTTTTATTATTATTTATTTGGCTAATCCCCTGCCTGGCCGGGTTTTGCCTCCCAAAGTTCATCCGTAACCCCCCCTCCTCCCTTCCCCCACCCCCCTCCCCCCGCCCGCTGCCCCGGTCCCGGGAGGAGCCGCCAGCCCAGCCAAGATGTCCCGGTCCAACCGGCAGAAGGAATACAAATGCGGGGACCTGGTTTTCGCCAAGATGAAGGGTTACCCGCACTGGCCTGCCCGGGTAAGGAGCTGGGCAGGGGGTGGGAGGGCGGTGGGACCCCTCGGTGCTCTCCCGGTGCTCCCGCCGGTGCTCCCCGTTGCATAACGCGGGGGGATGGGGCGCGCCGGGGTCAGGCTGCCCCGGTGGAGCGGAGCGGCGGGGGGGGTGTGTCCGCACCGGGGTCAGGCTCCGATCCCCCCCCCCCCTCCCCGGATCTTCCACCGGGGCCGGGGTCCAACTTTGCCGGCTCCTTATGTAAGGCCGGGCCCGGCGGACTCGGGGGTTATTCGGTACCGAGGCTTGCGGAGGCGCTTTCGGGACATTTCTTTGGATTTTAGGGGGGGTTTCATGTGTTGGAAACAACATCCCGGGCTCCCCCGGGGCCCTTTTTTGTGCTGTTTATTCATTTATCTCCCGGTAGAACGTGGAGGGGGGGTCACGGGTGGAGACCGCGTGGCTTCTGCCACCGCGTGGGAGCGGGGACCCCCCCGGTTACCGGGCAGCGGAGCACGAGGCTGGGCCAGCCCGGGGTGACCCCTCCATCCCCCGCTACCGGTGCCGGGGGGTCCCTGCTCCACGTGGGGCCGCTCCATGAGCCCTTCCCGCTCCACTGCGAGACCCCCGGGAAGGGCCAGCTCGGTCCCCCTGCGCTTCACTGATGATTTGGGGGGGCTTTCAACCGAACGGGCAGAGCCCCGAGCGTGTCCCCCCGGCTCTCGGTGGCCTTACGGGTGCCAGAGAGGTGGCAGCGCTCGCCGGGAGTTTGGCTTTAGAAAATCGATAGAATTATTGAGGACTTAGGACGGGGGGAAGGTCCAGGCCCCACCATGTGCCAGCCCCGCCGGTGTCCCCAGAGGGTCCTGGGTGTCCCTAGAGGGGGCCGTGAGCCCGGGACCCCCGGGATGAACCCAAACCATGGGGCCCGTGGGCAGCTCTGGCTGCACAACACGGCGCTGGTTATTTTTAAGCGGTTGATGATGCAGTTTAAAATTTCCTTGGAGTGTTTCCCCCCCCACACACGCTCACTCTCCCCTCACGGCCTTGCTGCAAAGGGCACCGGGGGCTGCCTGGAAACCCCAAATTGAGCGGAAAAAGGACGGAATGGGGGCGATGGGGCTTTAAAGGCCGAGGATCCCCCCCCAGTGCCCCCCTTCCCCTGGCGGATTTGAATAACTTTTGTTTGGTTTGTCGGGTTCTGGCGGGGAGGCCGGGAGGGGGTTGGGAGCCGCTCGGATTTGGCACCGGCCCTCCCAACGCGCATTTGAAAGCGGCTTTTTGCGAGGAGGAGCCACAGAGAGGATCCCTGGGAGCTTCCACGCCGCCTGCTCTTCCTTCCCTCGGGGGGAAAAAGCGATGCTACCCCCATCCTCCTGCTGCCCCCATCCTCCTGCAGCCCCCATCCATCCCAATGGGGTCCGGGCTGATGATGCCAGGTCGGGGCTCCAAAGCCTCGTGTCGGGCTCAGCTCCCACTCATCTCCTTTCACACCCCACTCATCTTCATCATTTCGCCACCACCATCATTTTTTGGGCAAGCAGGGAATGGTTTTTCCCCCTCTCTCTCTCTTTGGGCTCCCCAGGGCCAGGAGGGTTTAGGAGCACAGCTCTCCCCACCGTGACTAATCAGGCAGGGCTTGCCCGTGACTAATCAGGTGCTGTGATGAAACCTTACCCGGCCACGCGTGGCGTTCCATGGGGTGTTTGTTTGCAGCCAGGTGTGGCTGGAGCTCAGAGATAGGGCGAGAAATGGAGGAGGGAGGGGTTGTTCCCCTAGCCCGTTCCCTGGGGATGGCACCAGCAGCTCGGTGGAAACCTCTCCCTGAGAAGGGCAGCCTTAAACAGAGGGGAAACTGAGGCACCAGAGTGGGGAGATGAGTCGCTGGCACTGGAGGATGATGCTCACCTTGCTTTTCCCCTCACCCCTTCTCTGCAGGGTCCCTTATGGCAGACCCTCGTTGTTGGTGCTTCCCTGCCAGATCTGCAGCCCCTCTTTGTACAGAGCTCTGGGACAGCATGGGAGTGGGGCAGGGGATGAGGCAGGAGTACCACATGGGATCCTGGCACCTCTGACATCCCCCTGGCACCTCTGACACCCCCCTGGCACCCCTGACATCCCTTTCCTGAGCATCTCCCATTCTCCTGGCTGTGCCATGGGGTCAGGATCCTGCTGGGCCATTCCCTCTGGAATTTGGTGCCCATGTCCAGCCTGGTGCTGGGATGGAGCCCTGGCGAGTGCCTGGGGGCACCCGTGGGACTCAGGGGTGCCACAGGACCCCCACCCAGTCCATGTGCCCCCCTCCATCCCTCATGTGCTTCATGGACCGTGTGTGACCCACATGCGTTAATTCCATTAATGAATTAATTCCTGTTCCTCGCTGCTAGCCTTGTCCTGCAGTGGGGAAACTGAGGCAGGGAGGGGGCTGCTCGCAGCTCCCCGGGCAGGGCAGGCTGATCCAGCCGTGCTCCCTGAGCAGTGGCAAAGGTGAGGAGCAGAGGTTGGGGGCAGAGTCCAGCTCAAGGGTTTGTGCCTGACCCTCCCCTGCCACGCTCCAGAGCTTCCCCTCCTGGGGGACATTCCCAGCCCCTTTTCAGACACCCCCAGCCCCTGGGTGCTGCCCCTGGGCTGTGAGACCAGTGCCATTGGCAGGGGGACAGAAATGGGCACTGTGGACTTTACCCTGGCACTGCAGCCGTGTGTCCATCTGCTGCCACTGTCCAGACAGACAGACACAGGCTGTGACAGTGCCCATTGTGGGCCAGTTTGGGCAGTGAGGGGTTTTTGGGTGGGTTTGCACTGTCTGTGCTATCAGTGTCCCCAAAGGGGTGCCACCCTCCTGCCCTGTGTCCCCGCACCCCAAAATCCCTGCCTGGCCCTGCAGATAGAGCCAGCACAACCCCTGGGGGTGCACGAGGGGCTGATAAAGGGCTGGCAGGGATGGGCTGGGCAGAAAATCCCACTGCCAGGGGTCCCAGCTGCCTTTGGGGGGCTGGCAGGGATGGGCTGGGCAGGAAATCCCGCTGGGTAGAGAATCCCACTGCCAGGGGGTCCCAGCAGATCCATGGGCAGGGATTCCCACTGCCAGGGGGTCCCAGCTCCGTGGAGCCCCTCAGTTCCTGGGCTGGGGACACGGTGACACAGCGCAGCCATCCTGGAGCTGCTGCCTGTGCTGCCTTTCCTTGGGGAAGGAGATTTGGGAACTTGCTGGGGGATCTCCTGCAGGCTGCTGGCACTGCCAGGGGCTGTGGGGTCCCTGTCCAGGCCTGGGTTTGTGTCCTTGCCTGGGGGGGCTGATGGGGCCTTTGGCACACTGTGCCAGGGGTGACCTGCAGGAACGTGGCCTGGGGGAAGCGCCATGCCTGGGGGCCGGGCTGGGCCGGGCCGGGCTGTGCTGGGCCGGGCTGGGCTGAGCAGGGCTGGGCTGGTGGCCGCCCCTCTGAGTCACATCATCCCCTCCTCCACCTTCGGTGCCACGCAGGGATGGAGCTGCTGCTCCCAGCTACCACCATGGGCCAGGGTCCCTCTGGGGGACTGTCCCTGCTCCTGGAGTGTCCCCCAGTGCCATTGGGGCATGGCAGTGCCAGGATCCCCAGGGCTGTGGGTGGGAGCACTTCAATAATCCTGAAACACCCCTGGATCCTGGTGCAGGACCTGTGTGCCCCAAACCACACTTGGGCAGTGGGGATGGCACAAAGGCACGACCCACCCAGGAGTGGGCATCACACCAACCCTCCATCACATCCCTGGTGCCCCATGCCCTCCATGTGCCCCAGGGCTGTGCCAGCATTGCCCCTCAGCACAGGGACAAGCGTTGGTGCCATCCCCAGCTCTGTGAAGGAAATCAGGACAAACTCTTGGCCAGGTCCACCCTGTCACAGCACCCCGGCCCTGCTGGCTGGGGAAACTGAGGCTGGGCAAGCTGTGGGGGTCACGGTGACTGAGGGAAGGTTGTGCCATGAGTCAGCAGAGCACTGGGACAGGACCTGGCACCCCGGCTGTCCCCGCTGGCACCGTCCAGCCCGGTGACGTGCTGGCGCCTGCCCCGAGACCCCCACCCGCATCCTCCTTCAGCTCCTTCCACCTCCCTTTGAGGTTTTCTCGGGGAATTTATGGCTGCTGGCTGCAGGGGGGGTTATTTTTAGCTGCTATAAAAAGCAGCCGGAGTTGCTTTCGCTCCCTTCCCGCTCGGCGCCTCGGGATTATTCACGCTCGGTGGAGCAGCACCTGCCTGGGGCTTGGCATCGGCTGCTGCCTGACCCCAGAGCCCTGCCAGGCTGTCCCCTTGTCTGCTGACCCCCTTCTGGCCAGGGTGTCCCCTGCTGGCACCCCAATCCCCATTGCTGGCCCAGGCTGGGGGCGATGCCTGTGGCACTGACTGAATTTGCTGAGTGTGCCTGAGCTGCTCTAGATAAGAGATTAGGGGGGAAGGGGTGGGAGAAGGGCAGCGCTGCTGGCCCCCACAGCAGGGGCACCCCCTTGTTCTGCTGAGCATTTCCTGCCAGCTCTGTCTCCAGACAGAACCAGCACATCCCCTGGGAGTGCAGGAGGGGCTGGGGTTGGGAAGGGAATCCCACTGCCGGGGGGGGGTGATTCCCAAGGAATTTTCCTTTCCTGAGCTGTGCCCATCCATGGGACACTGCAGGGGATGTCCTGGGGGCATCTGAGGAGCTGTGGCACCACTGGCAGCACTGCCTGAATTTGCTGGGTGTGTCTGAGCTGGTCTAGATAAGAGCTTAAGGTAGAAGGGGAGCCCTGCTGGCCCCCACACCACTGGGCACTTCCTGCCAGCTCTGTCTCCAGACTGTGGGGGAATTCCCAAGGAATTTTCCTTTCCTGAGCTGTGCCCATCCATAGAACACTGGAGGGGATGTCCTGGGGCCTGAGCCTGAATTTGCTGAGTGTGTCTGAGCTGGTCTAGAGCAGAACTTGTGGGAGAAGGGGAGCCCTAATGGCCCCCACACCAGGGGCACCCCCTTGTTCTACTGAGCATTTCCTGCCAGCTCTGTCTCCAGACTGTGGGGGAATTCCCAAGGAATTTTCCTTTCCTGAACTGTGCCCATCAACAGGACACTGGAGGGGATGTCCTGGGGTCTGAGGAGCCCCAGGGGTCTCTGCCCTCTCCTCTCACCCCGTCCTTTGTGTCCCACAGATTGATGAGATGCCAGAAGCTGCAGTCAAATCCTCCTCCAATAAGTACCAAGTCTTCTTCTTCGGGACCCACGAAACGTGAGTGGGAGCTGGGGCTCACAGTGAGCTTGGCAGGGGTGAGACCCCCCCCTGCTCCCACCCCTCACTGGTTTCCCCTGGCACAGGGCATTCCTGGGGCCCAAAGACCTCTTCCCCTACGAGGAGTGCAAGGAGAAGTTTGGCAAACCCAACAAGCGGAAAGGGTTCAGCGAAGGTTTGTGGGAGATCGAGAACAACCCCACGGTCAAAGCCTCCGGTTACCAGGTGGGTCACGAGCTGGGGGGGCTCCATCCCAGCTCCCCCCACCTTCCCTCCCTCCTGGGAGCCCCCTGTGACCCCCCCCCTGCCCACAGCCTACCCAGAAGAAGAGCTGCCCCGAGGCGGCCGAGCGGGAGCCGGAGGGGGACGGGGACAAGAAGGGCAACGCTGAGGGCAGCAGTGACGAGGAGGGGAAGCTGGTGATCGACGAGCAGAGCAAGGAGAAGAACGAGAAAGGAGCCAGCAAGAGGAAAGCTGAGGATGCTTTGGAGGTATTGGGGAGGCTGGGCAGGGCTGGGGATGTGTGGGGATGGGGATGTTGGGGGCAGGGGATGGGGATGTTTGGGACTGGGGTGGGGATGTTGGGGAAAGGGGATGTTTGGGACAGGGGCTGGGGATGTTTGGGATGGAGGATGTTTGGGAGAGGGGTGGGGATGTTGGGGAGAGGGGATGGGGAGGTTGGGGACAGGGATGGGGATGTTGGAGAGAGGGGCTGGGGATGTTTGGGACCGGGGATGGTTGGGACAGGGGATGGGGATTTTTAGGACAGGAGGTGTTGGGGACAGGGGCTGGGGATGTTGGGGACAAGGACTGAGGATGTTTGGGATAAGGGCTGGGCATGTTGGGGACAGGGGATGTTGGGGACAGGGGATGTTGGGGAC
>JAWMQZ010000103.1:4707124-4717530 GCA_035584835.1 Tangara arthus | reverse complement strand
CCCCCCCCCGAACCCGGTACCCCAAAACTTGGTATTTTAAAGAGAGCAGACTCTGCTCATGCCCAGGGAAGCCAGCTCCCTGAGCACCCTAAAATGCCTGAGTTCCCCCGTCCACAACGTCCTGGCCAGACCGCGTGGAATTGTCCCCAAACCCCTGTGTCCCCAGCTCTGAAACCCAGAGCACATGTTGGCTTTTCAGAGAGCAGTGACCCCCAAAATGGCTCCCAGTCCCCAGAGAGCCAAAAAAATGGAGGATACCACGTGGCACCATCCCATACCTGGTCTCCTTCTTCCCATGATTCCCTTAAGCATCCCAATATTCCTTCCTCATCCTCCACCCTCCTGATCCTCGTGACACCTTCACTCCCCCTCCCTTACCCTCTGTTCCCTCAGCTCCGCCCCTCTACCCCTCCCAGGGGGTGTCTGCCAATGTGATGTCACTGGGCGTCCCCGCCCACTGCCAACCTCCTGTCCCCACCCCCTGTTCCCACGGTGTCCCTGCCCCCTCCCCGGGTTCCCACGGTGTAGGCACGTGCGCTGCTTGTCCCCACAGCTGTACCTGTGATCCCAATGCTTCCGATTCAAAGGATACAGGGCAGGGAACAGCAGACCCAATATAGGGTTCCACTTTGTCATTCGGTCCTGTTACCTATCAGTATGCAGGGCAAAGGGGAGGAGTGTCAACTGCTAATTGGAAAGCTTTTGGACGAGAAATGATAAGAGAGGTCTGCAAAGCACACAAGGAGTATGGCCCACATAGCCCATACTTCCGTGGCCTTTTAAATGCCGAACTGGGTAGGACTGTAGTAGTCCCACATGATTTAAAACAGCTTTTTTCGTGCCTCATGGCCTCTACAGAATTCAAATTATGGGAATTGGCATGGAAACAACTGCTAAAAGAAGCTCTCCCAGACTCGCATGCTGCCCCAAACACAGCGAAAGATGCCAATGGCCTGCCAATTACCATTGAGCATCTCTCCGGTGAAGGCCAATGGTCCTTAGCCCCAGTCCAAACTGCAGTAATTCCTGTAGAAGCACTTGAGAGAGTCAAAGAAGCAGCTGAAAAAGCTTTTTTTACCCTCCAACCTGAAGACCCATTCAAGCCATATAGTAGGATCAAGCAGCTACCATCAGAGCCTTTTTTGAAATTTGTAGAAAAGTTGACTAGAGCTATTGAAATCCAAATTTAAAAAAAAAGAGAATGCAAGGGAAGAAGTTTTAGAAGAAATGGCATTTACAAATGCAAATGAACAGTGTCAAGCAGCAATTTTAAGCTTACCTCTAGAACTCCCCACTACACTAAAAGATATGCTTCTAGTTTGTAACAGGAAAGTGCCTCTGATAAGTGTGGCTGAAGACATCAGACTATAGCTGCTGCCAAGACCACCTGAGCGAGTCGCCGTTGCCAGCCCTGCGCCCATTCCCGCAGCACAGCAGCACACTGGGCAGCAGAGAAGACCAGCAATGGTTGACCCCACAAAGCCATGCCTGCTTTGCAACAACCTTGGGCACTGGAGTAACCAGTGTCCCCTGAAAAGCAATTCGATGAATTTAGAAATAGCAAGGGAGGAGAACTACAAGCATTCCCAGAGGGTCAACAACAACAAAAAAACTGAATGGGGAGCGCCGGCCTGCCAGGCACGCAAACACAAAAAGAGCAGGCCAAGGAAATGAGGGAAACAAAAAAATTTCCCTCAGGTAACATCCCTATTTCTCTAAGTGAAGCAGATGCTTCAAGGACCACTTCCACTGGTTTGCCATTGAAAATGAAATCCAATAACCTTTACTATGACTTAGGTGAACCTATGTTAACCACAACTTCTGTCAATGAGCCTTTCAGGTTGCAGCTGACAGAACCAATCCACCTGAAAGACACTGGCATTTTGTCTCCGTCAAGCCACAACAGCAGGGTACTTGGCACCAAATTCACTGTAAGTACATCATCATTGGGGACACGAAACACACACCACAAGAGATCAAAATTGCTCCAGGAATGACAACATCAGATCCTGAGCAATTTGTTCTCGGGTTGCATTGTTTCCACCCACCCCTGTTTCTTCCCAAAGGACAAATTGTTGCACAAGCCATTCCAGTGCCAAGTTTACCTGAAGGCACTGAAAAACAAGGGCCCACAGTCACCCGGGTCCAAGATATTGGGAAGGATAAACCCAAAATCTGGTGTAATGTCAGTGGGGGTGGGGAGTAAAAACGCATCGAGATGCTTGTAGACATGGGTGCAGACTGCACAGTGATCCCAGCACAGAACTGGTCAGCACATTGGCCTTTGCAAAACATGGTTGGTCATGTTTGAGGTGTAGGTGGCATGCAATTGGCAAGACAATCCAAGAGTGTTGTCCAAATCGAGGGGCCAAATGGACAATTGGCAAATATACATCTGTTTGTGTTAGATTATCCAGAGCCATTGTTAGGAAGAGATTTAATAGCCCAGTGGGGTGTCACAATTGATATTCCAGACTCTCCACAGGATTTTTGGGCAGCAGTCACTGAAAAGCGTTCTACCCAAAAACTGAATTGGAAGACAGACACACCAGTTCGGGTAGAACAGTGGCCACTCAGTAAACGAAAACTGAAGGTGCTCAAGGAGCTAGTGGAAGAGCAACTGAAAAAGGGTCACATTGTGGAGACCACGTCTCCATGGAATTCTCCAGTGTTTGTCATCCAGAAGGCTGACAAAAAGAGATGGTGGCTCCTCCATGACCTCCGACAAATTAATAACATCATTGAAGATATGGGCTCTCTCCAACCTGGTATGCCGTCCCCAGCGATGCTTGCCCAAGATTGGAAATTGGCTGTTACTGATGTAAAAGATTGTTTTTTTCCAAATTCCCCTACACACTGACAATGCACCACATTTCGAATTCTTGGTCCCCACTATCAACAGGGAAGCCCCTATGAAAAGGTACCATTGGAAAGTTCTTCCTCAGGGACTAAAAGCCTCACCATTGATGTGCCAGTGTTATGTCTCTTCCCTGCTGTCCCCAGTGTGTGCAGCTGCAGAAAAGGCCATCATCTACCATTATATGGATGATATCCTTGTGTGTGCCCCCAGTGATGATTTACTCACCCACATGCTTGACCTAACAATCGATGCATTGATTGTTCCAGAGTTCAAGCTCCAGGAAAAGAAAATTCAAAAGATACCACCTTGGAAGTATTTGCACTTAGAAATTGGAAATAGGACCATTGTTCCTCAAAAATTAGAAATTGAAACAAAGATCAAGACCCTTGGAGATGTCCACAAGTTGTGTGGGTCCTTAAATTGGGTAAGGCCCTGGCTGGGTCTGACCAATGAAGACCTTGCCCCTCTTTTCGATTTATTGAAAGGGGGAGGGCACCTGAGTTCTCCTAGGGCTATTACCCCAGAGGCACAGAAAGCTCTAGAAAAAGTTCAGACAGCAATGTGCACAAGACAGGCCAACCGATGTTGGCCTGACCTGCCATTCAGATTTATCATCTCAGGTAAGTTGCCACACCTCCATGGAATCATTTTCCAGTGGGAGAAAAAACAAACACCTAAGGCAAAGGAAACACCTAAAAAGGGCCAGGAGCAGAGGGACCCTCTCTTGATCATAGAGTGGGTTTTCCTCAGTCACAAAAGGTCCAAGAAATGACAAAGCCCCAAGAGCTGGTGGCAGAACTGATCTGGAAAGTTGGGACCCGGATCAGGGAGCTGGCAGGATGTGATTTGAGTGCATTCACATTCCAACAGAGTTAAAATCAAGCCAAATTACTAAGAAAATGTTGAAACATTTGCTTCAGGAAAATGAGGCGTTGCAGTTTGCTCTGGATTCCTGCTCGGGACAAATTTCTATCCATTGGCCTGCCCACAAACTTTTCTAACAAGAAGTTCCATTTACTTGGAAATTGTGGACCCTGGGCTGTGCCCTCTGCGGGTTCGTGGGTGGGGGCTGCAGGTGTGGGCACAAAGGGGGTGAGGTGACAAACGTTTGGGGCACAGTTGGCCATGGGATGGGACCTTGGGCAGGCACCCAGCGCCCCCTGCCCACGGGTGGGTCTGGGGGCTTTGGGGTTTTCTTTCCAGCACTGGTGTCAGCTCCAGTTCCTGCTGGGATCTGCATGGGGTGATGTGGGATCTCTTTCCACCTTGAGACCCCCCAGGGTGTCAATGGGGACCAACTGAGCTGTGAGAGGCCAGAAACCCTTTGCTGTGGTCCTGAAGAGCCAGGCCTGGAAGGGGAGATCATGTCCCATTCCACCCCCACAACCCAAGGATTTAATTTTGTTGGATAATTCCTCCCAAGGCTTTCCATCCCAGCAAAAAGGAGTCGGTTTTGCTCAAATTGATTGGCCTTTGTTTTTAGGCAGAGCAGTGCTCAACCCTAAACTGACACACAGATGCTGCTGTGCAGGAGGGATGAGGACAGAGGGATGAGGACAAACTGCCTTCCTGCAGCAGCCTTTGAGCATCCCCAGCCTCCCCTCCCTCTGCCTCCTGCACAGCCTGTCCAGGCCCATTTGATAGCTTTACAGATGTGATGGCAATTTTAGCACCTCTAAAGCTGAGCAAACCCCCCAACCCAATTTTTATAATTGGCTCTTGACCAAAATGAGAGTTTCTTTGAGGGTGTTTCGAACAAAGCACGCTGATGGAAGGGGCACCCCGAGCCACAAAAGGCCTTGGCTTTGATCCTTTCTGCTTTTATTGTCAGTGGAGGTAAAATAAATGGTTTAAAAATTAAATTGGTGCGGGGTTTTTTTAAATTTAAGCAATGCTTTCATGGCAGATTTGAGGCAGGGACTGTGCTCAGGCACCTCTGTGGGTGAAGCAATGAGGAGTGAGGTCAGTTTAGGGTTGAGCACTGCTCTGCCTAAAAACAAAGGCCAATCAATTTGAGCAAAACTGATTCCTTTTTGCTGCAATGGGAAGCCTTGGGAGGAATTATCCAACAAAATTAAATCCTCAGGGTGGGGGGGTTGGGCTGGAATGGGACACGACAACCCTGGAGGAGAATTTGTTAAAAAACACATGAGCAAACTCTGCAAGGAACAGGGAGAATTTCTCTTTCTAGAAGTGAAAGCTCAGGTTATAATCCCGAAGTGCTGGGTTTGGACTGGCACAGCTGGACTTGGTGTGACCATGGAACGTCCTGGGGCTCAGCAGGTCTTGGCTGTGGTGGAGCGGGGTAGGCTGAAGGTCTCCCACGGATTGCAGGATCTCTGCTGGCCTCCCTGATAGAGAGATCCGGGCAGTGGCAGGGCATGAAATCTGCTTGAATTGGTGACTCCCAGCTCGTGCTGCCTGATGTGCCTGAAATGACTAAATTACCTCTGTGTGCCCAGGGTGGGCAAAACTGCTCAGAGGGGCTTTGGAGACAAGGCCTGGTCCGTGTTGGAGGGTGAACTTGCTCAGCAGTTGGGAAAAATTGAGTTTATTCCTCTTCAAATCGTGCCTCAAGTATGGTTTCTCTCTATTTGAGGTGGCTCCTTGGCATCTCTGCTGCTGGTGAAGCTGGAAATGTCCTGTTCAGCCTGGTTCTGTGAGGACAGGGATGTGTGTGCCCAAATGTGTCATAGAGAGATCTGGGCAGTGGCAGGGCATGAAATCTGCTTGAATTGGTGACGCCCAGCTCGTGCTGAAATGACTAAATTATCTTTGAAATGACTAAATTACCTGCGGCCTGCACAGGGTGGGCAAAGCTGCTCTGCCCAGCTCAGAGGGGCTTTATGCCAGGGCCTTGCCCCTGTTGGGAGGTGAGCTTACTCAGCAGTTGGGGAAATTGAGTTTATTCCTCTTCAAATCGTACCTCAAGTATGATTTCTCTCTATTTGAGGTGTGCTCTGTGGTATTTTTGCTGCTGGTCAAGCTGGAAATTCCATGTTCAGCCTGCTGGAAATTCCCTGTTCAGCCTGGTTCTGTAAGGACAGGGATGTGTGTGCCCAGATTTGTCTCTGCTTCCCAAAAAACCCTTTTGGGACCCCTTGGCTGCAAGTCCTTATCTATCCAGCAGCGCTGGGGAGGAACGAGGGAGGAGAGCAGGCTGGAGGGGTAGGGAGGGATTTACTCCCACATTTTCTCATATCTGCTTTTTAAAATGATTCTGAGGAACCTTTTGGTGCTTCCTTGGTGCTGTTTGGGGAGATGCAATGCCAGGAGGCCTGATGGGGTGAAGTGATCCTTGCCAGGGCTGTGCCATGCCTGGGGAGGGGGGATGGCACTGCCAACACCAAATGAAGCCCACAGGGACCTGTGGGCCAGGGAAAGCAAAGGAGAGGCACAAAGGGGTGGGCTCTCTCTTTTTGCCCCGGTGGAACACAATGTGATGGATTCAGCAAGGGCCAGCACCACCCTTTAATGCACTTCCAGCTGAACGGGGGTTTCTATGGCAGCAGGGAGAGCCAGGCAGGGCCTGGAGAGCTGTTAGAGCAGAGCTGTGCCAGGGGCATGGGGGGCACCGGTGCCATTGTGTGTGCAGGGCTGTGCCAGGGGCATTGGTGCCATTGTTAGTCCAGAGCTGTGCCAGGGGCATTGGTGGTGCCATGGTTTGTGCAGAGCTGTACCAGGGGCATTGGGGGCATTGTCTGTGCAGAGCTGTGCCAGGAGCATTGGGGGCATTGGTGCCATTGTGTGTACAGAGGTGTGCCAGTGGCATTGATGGTGCCATTGTTTTTGCAGAGCTGTGCCAGGGGCATTGGGGACATTGGTGGCATTGTGTGTGCAGGGCTGTGCCCGGGGCATTGGTGGTGCCATTGTGTGTGCAGAGCTGTGCCAGGGGCACTGGTGCTGAGGGGCACCGATGCCAGCCGCTCCTCACGCGCTGACAGCCCCAGTGCCCCCAATGCCCCTGGTGCCCAAACCTTCCTGTGTTTTTCATGTCCTCACACAAAGGGGTGGCAGCCTCAGCCCGGGCTGTCCCTGGCATCGCCCTGCCACCGTGCCCGAGCCATTGTCTGGTGACAAATGTGCCAGGGCAGCAGAAGGCAGAGGTGCTCCCAGGCAGGACCAGGGCACAGTGTGTGCCAGGGCTGGGCCAAACCTCCAGCTCTGTCCTGTTGTGCTCCCTGTGGCTGGAAGGGCATCACCTGTGCCCGTGCCAGGGCAGGATCTCCTGAGCTCTGGCTCTGGGTGAGGCTCAGTTTCTGTGCCAGTGCCACTCAGCCAGGGCAGGGATGGGTGCTCTGGGCACAGCTGGGTGCCCCAAGGACACTTCCAGCTCCTCCACATCCAGCAGCCACAGGAATGGCCACACAATCCCCCTCCAGCAGCTCCAAGCATCATCCAGGGCATCAAAAATTCCCCAAGAGCTGCTAGCAAGCTCCTGGGCAGGCAGAAATTTGTGATTTTGGGGGAAAACCTGGGGAATGTCATGTGCCAGGAGAACTGAGAAGGAAAACTGCAGTGTGGAAGCAGCTTTTGAGGAAAAGCCGAACTCCTGCGTTCAACTCCAGCTTCAACTGAAAAATCAAGCATCATCAAAAATTCCCCAAGAGCTGCTAGCAAGATTCTGGGCAGGCAGAAATTTGTGATTTTGGGGGAAAACCAGGGGAATGTCACGTACCAGGAGAATTGAGAAGGCAAGCTGGGGTGCGGCAGCAGCTTTTGAGGAAAAGCTGAACTCCTGCGTTCCCTCCCACACCACAACATCCAATAAACCCCGAGCCGCTCGACACCCATCAAACCTGCCAAAATATCAGCAGCTTTAAGCCTAAAAATGCAAGATCTGTAGAAAAGGGTGAGGAAGACAGTAAATTAGGCCCTGCACGGAGGGTTCTACATGGGAAGCTAATGACCTTTTGTCTCTCCTGTCTGCAGACGGGCCTCATTTGCATGTATGCACTTGGAATAATCTCGTCCATATTTCAGCGTGTGCCTGCATCCCCGAGTCCTCCTCCAGAGAGGTTCCCTCCCGCTGTGCATCCATTATCTGAGTGCAGCCACTTCAGGCTGCCTTTAAAGCCACCTAGACACCAGGCAGCCTCCTGCAGCCCCACAGGAGCCTCTCCCTGGGCTGGAGAAAAGAGAGGTTTGAGGCCCCATGTGGGGTAAGATAGAGAAATCCTGATGGGGTGTGGTGGGGGACGCTGTGAGACCCCAACACCTCAGCTCTGGGGAGCACCCCTGGGCTTTGGGGGAGCTGCTGCAGCCCACAGCCACCCCTCTCCTGCCCTGGGGTTGATCTCAGGTTTATGGGCTCCAAACATTGCACCAGATCCCTCTGCTGCAAGCTGAACTCCTGGCGTGCCCTTTGTTTGGTGTTTTTAGGATCGTTTTGGTGCCATTCCCAAAGAAAGCACAAAATCCAGGTGTCACTTGAGGTCTCTCCTCACCTGTCCATCCTCACAGCCTGGAGGCCTCTCAGAGCTGGTTTAGGAGCCCCAGGGGAAGCTGTGACCCTGCCTGGGGACACCTGGTGCTCACTGGGGCCAGAGCAGCTCCTTGCAATGCCCACAAAGCCAGGGGAAGGGCAGCCAGGTGACTTTGGCAGGGCACACCTTGCCCAGCACAACCAGGGGCAGATTTTGGCTTTACCCACCTGGTCCAGCAGAACCAATGGCATTTTTTTTGCTTCACCCACTTTGCACACTTTGCCCGGCACAACCAGTGGCAATTTTTGGCCTCACCCACCTGACACACGTCACCCAGCAGAACCAGTGGCAGATTTGGCCTCCCTCACCTGGCACACCTTGCCCAGCAGAACCAGGGACAGTTTTTAGCCTCACCCAACTTGCCCAGCAGAACCAGGGGCAGATTTTGTCCTCATCCACCTGGCCCAGCACAACCAGGGGCAGATTTTGGCTTTACCCACCTGGCACACCTGACCCAGCAGAACCAATGGCATTTTTTTTTCTTCACCCACTTGGTACACCTCACCCAGCAGAACCAGTGGCAGATTTTGGCCTCACCCACCTCACCCAGCACAACCAGTGGCAGATTTTGGTCTCCCTCACCTGGCACACTTTGCCCAGCACAACCAGTGGCAGATTTTTGCTTCACTCACCTGGCACACCTGGCCCAGCAGAATCAGGGGCAGATTTTGGCCTCCCTCACCTGGCACACCTCACCCAGCAGAACCAGGGGCAGATTTGGGCCTCCCCCAGCCTCACCCAGAGAAGGATCAGCCCCAGCTCAGAGCACCCTGGGCTGCAGGAGCCAGAGAAATGCCACCCTGTGTGCCAGCACCCCAGAACTCTGAGCCCTGGTGCCTCCCCAGTTCCTCCCCAAGCCTTTCCAAGGCTTGCAGCCATAAAGATAAAATCGCTCCCAGGATTTTGGGGTGCTCCAGGGAGCCCCAGGAGCTGAGCCCAGCCCCAGCCAGGCGGGCACAGAGCACACAGAGCACCCTGCTAACAATGACTCCTCCCGTGCTGGGAAGGCAGAGCCGTGGCAAACACAAACCCCTCAGACAGGCAGAGCTGTCAATCCGGCCCCGAGCTCTCAAAAGATTGATTAAGGACAAAAAAAAAAAAAAAAGAAAAAAAAAGAAAAAAAAAAAAAGAAAAAAAAAAAACAAACAAAAGAGAAAAGAGAACTTATGGGCATGAGCTGAGAGGCGGGGAAAGAGGGGAGGGGAAACGAGCGGGGCCAAGTTAAAATTCCGACAGAGAAGTTGCAGCTGAACTATAGAGTCTAGACAAGCATTCACAGCCCCGGCCCCGATTGTTAGAGAGCCTCTATTGTCTTAATTAACCATTTTAGCTGCAATGGAAGCAGACGAACCTTTTCTTCTCCATCCCAGCCCTCCTCTGCCGCACACTCACGCAGACAAACAGCACCAAGTCAAGTGCTTTGATTTAAAAACCCCTCGGCATATCCACACACACCTTCTTTGGGGCAGAGCTTTGCAGGGCTCGTTGAGAAAATCACTCCCAAACAAGCGAGGGGAGAGGGGCGAGCTGGAGGTGGGGAAAAAAAGAAATGCAAATCCTGACGCAACGTGAATGGGAACAAATGGGTTGATTCTTTTAATCTCCTAATGTGCTTAATAAAGCATTATTGCGATGCAAATTTTATTTTAATGCTGTACATATTTTATTTGACATGCTGGTAATTTTAGTTGGCTGAACAATCCGTTGCTTTGTTTTACTGAGTTATTTCTGTTTTTTGGGGGGGGGTTGATATTTTGGAGGGTATCATGGGAGCTCTGCCAGCCCATACCCCCTGGGAATCTCTGCAGCACTCTCTTCAGAGGCCTAAGCTAATAAATAAATAAATAAATAAATAAATAAAAAAATAAATAAATAAATAAATAAATAAATTGAGTGCCAAATTCTCCTCTGGTGACCCTGATAGAAATGCAGGAGCAATGCAGGAGCTCATCTCACCCCCGTCTCTGAACCCTCATGAGCTTCTCAGCCGCTTTTCACTCATCCCACCTTGCCCTCCTGCCATCCCATCCCATCCCATCCCATCCCATCCCATCCCATCC